>JAJEJO010000177.1:423049-462576 GCA_020662805.1 Glaucomys volans
ACTAGGGATCTAGCTCACATGCTGTGTCTCCTCTCCTGTCCCAACAATTGTATTTTTGTTGTTTTTGAACTTGGTTACATTTATGATTTTGAATATTAATATTTGGAACTACTTTTAGGCTGCTTCTGAGCAGTCCTCTCGTGACTGTCTTGGAGATGAGGCCGCAGGGGCTCTGCCCTTCCCTCCAGCCTTCTTTCCCTGGCACAGCCCTGGCCACATTCCGCCTTGTCTTTGCTTTGATGAGGCTTCGGGCATTTGCAGTTGTGCTCTCAGAGTCTCTCTCAACATTTCAGGTGGCGCCACGTACAGGGTGCAAAGTCCAAGTAGTGTGTGCAGCTGGACCTGCAGAGAAAGAGCAGTGGACCCTGTGTCCACAACCTGCACTGCCCAAAGGTGACACAGCTCATCCCAGCAGAGAAGCAGGGGCAAGGGGAGGGGCAGCGTCTTGTTAGAATGTACTGATCCATTATTTGTAGCAGGAATTATTCTTCTCCTTCCCCTTTTCCTTCCCCTTCCCCTTCTTTTTTTTTTTTTTTGTACCAGGGATTGAACCCAGGGGTGCTAAACCACAGACACATCCCCAGCCCTATTTTCTATTTAATTTAGAGACAGGGTCTCACTGAGTTGCTCAGTGCCTTGCCGTTGCTGAGGCTGGCCTTGAACTCGCAATTCTCCTGCCTCAGCCTCCCGAGCTGCTGCAATTACAGGTGTGTGCCTGCAGGCCCAGCTTCATTTTCTTCTTAGAGATACACTTCCTGCTGGGCACGGTGGTGCATGCCTGTTAATCCCAGTGACTCCAGAGGCTGAGGCAGGAGGACTGTGAGTTCAAAGCCAGCCTCCGCAACGGCAAGGCACTGAGCAACTCAGTGAGACCCTGTCTCTAAATAAAATACAAAATAGGACTGGAGATGCATCTCAGTGTTGAACGCCCCTGAGTTCAATCCCCAGTACCGCTCTGCCCAAAAAAACAAAACAAAACAAAACCCCAAAAGATACACTTTTCATCAGAACCGTGTCACAATTGGTCCTAATCTGCACCAAAGGTTCTCTAGGCTTTTGTACAGCTCTTCTCCTTAGAGTTGAAATTCTATATTGCATTCTTGATTAGATGTACTGCTTCTTGGATTCCATTTCTCATTCTTGGATTCCTTTTTTTTTTGGCTAGAATATCTACTTTTATAATATTTTCGGAAGGTTCCAAGGTTGGTAAAATTCCTAAAGCTTTGTGTCTCTGAATATTTTGTTTTTATGCCTCTTTGCTTGTTTCCCTAGAGCTGAAGCCAGGCTCAGGTCACTTCCTTCAGAACTTGGACGGTCTTGCTCTCTTGCCTCTGCATGCGTTGGTGCTGCCTTGATTCTGACGTTGGGTCCTTAGAGGGTCATTCGCTCTTGCTTTCTGGACACTGGGGGGCTCTCCCTGTGTGCTTGCATTTCAGGAGGTGTGAGTCTCCTTCTTGCATGGAACCATGGAGCCCATGCGGTAGTATCTTCCCTCAGCTCTGGAAATGTTTGTTCTGTTATTTTTGGATTATTCCTCCTTGTAAGTGCAAAAAGGAAAAAACGGGAGGCAGACCTCAACGGATTCAGAGAAGCCTTTATTCCTTCGCAGAGTCGGGCGTCATTCGGGTCCCCTTTCCTGATGAAAAATGGCCTTCAGTTACAGGGGGGATCCTGATTTTATAGGGTAGGAGGAGGAGGATGTAATCATTGTGTACGTGCAGTTTTGACCATCAGGGGCCAGCTGTAGAGGTTAAAATTAGATGCTGAAGGATGAGTGTTCACATCTTGCCCAATGTCATTCAGGATTAGGTTGACCTGGGGAAGGTCAAGGTTTAGGGCCTAGCATTCCATATCCGCCCTTTTCCCCAGGGCCTATTGTTATCAGGAATGCACTGGGAGAGATCTAATGGTTGATCAGTCCCCTTTCCTGCTTCTCAAGCCACACCATCCCTTCATTTTTCTTGGGGAGTTATTTTATAGGAATATTATTTTCCATAACCCTTCAGTCTTTCCTTCTGAAATCCCTGTAGATGGATATTAGTTGTCTTGGATTAGATTCTTCTTTTGTGTCTCTTAGTTTCTCTCTCTCTTTATTGGATACTGGGGTTTGAATCCAAGGGTGTGAACCCCAGATACCTGGGTTTTTCTGTGTGTATGGAGTGTGTCCCCACAAGGTTCTTCCTTTCAATAGAGGAGGGCTAGGCTGAATCTGTGGGTGGGTGTGTGGACTGGCGTGGGCAGGGGGCGGGTACCTACCTTACCCATGCTGGGTGCCGGATGCATGCCAGCCTCTGGGTAGGAGACCTGGAGGGAGAGGCTGTCACTGGTTAGTCATGGGACACTTGCTGTGCTGCCTTTTCCAGGCATAGGTACCTGCCCCTCTGTGGCTTCCCGGTTAGGATGACTGTGACTTCTGAGTTTCTGGGTTGCAGTTTCTCCTTTAATTTATCCGCATTTGTGCTCCTTTTTCTCATCACAGTTACGATTTATGTTCTTTGACACGTGTTACATTTTTAATAGGGTTTAGAGAGGAAGGGGAGGGAATCTTGTGTCCCTGTCTTCAACAGTGATCTGGGATAATTTTTTTTTTTTTTTTTATAAAAAAAAAAAAAAAAAAAGTATTAATTTATTTTATTGAGATATAATTTATATGCCATACAAATTAGCCATTTAAAGTATAAAATTCATGGATTTTAGTTCGCCATACTCACCTTTTAGGACATTTTCATCACCCCAGAGAGGAAGGACTACCTACCAACTATCACTCCGCAAAACTATTGACTTACTTTTTGCTTCTTAATTTAGTTAAACACTTCATATAAATGGAATCGTGGTGTTTGCGGCTGGCTGTCTTTACCTAGTATAATGTTCTCATGCTATGGCGGGGAGGGCTCCTTTTTTTTTTTTTTTTTTTTTTGGTGGGAAATATTGTAGAATAATATTCCATGATATGGATAGGCCACCTGTTTTTTATCCCTTCATCATTGGATGGACATTTGAATTGCCTCCAGATCTGGGTGTTGTGAACATGTGTGTACCAGTCTTCATGGGGACGGATGTTTCCATTCTCCTGGGTACGTACCTGGACTGGAATTGTTGAGTCACACCCTGATTCTCTGGTAAACCTTTTGAGGACTTTCTAAACCCTTTTCCACAGCTGCCTGCCTTTACATTCCTGCCGGCAGCGTATGAGGGTTCTGGTTTCTCCACACTCTCGCCAACACTTATTATAGTCTGTGTTTTTGATTACGATCATCCTAGTGGATGTGCAGTGATGTTTCATAGTGAGTTTGTTTTACTTTTTCTTAATGACACATGATGTTGAGTGTCTTTTGTGTGTCTGTGGGCTTATTGTGTGGACAAGTGGCCATTCAGATCCTTCACCTGTTTTTTCATAGATTTGTCCCTTTATGGTTGAGTGGTAAGAGTTCTTTCTGTAATGTGAGTGCAGGTCCCTTACGACGGTGTGATCTGCAGATTACTTTCTCCTGTTGCATGGATTGTCTTTTGTAAGCATAAGAAATTTTAATGATGCCACTTTATATATTCATTTGGTTCTCACATCAAAGAAACCACTGTGTAACCTGACATCAAGAGGAATTGTGCCCTTATTTCTTCCAAGTTGCATAGTTCCAGGTCTTATATTAGTGATCCATTTGGAGTTATTTTTTGCTTGTGGTGTGAAAAAAAGCTGGGTAATTCCTGATGGCAGAGTGTGCTGAGGAAACGTGGAGACCTTATTGATTTGGGCAGACACCCTTCCATCACACACAACTCCTGGAGAGCAGGATGCCAGGAAGCAAACCCAGTGACAGGGCAGCTTGGAAGCTTAACCCTCCTCCTGGCCCTGGTCTAACTCCATCTCTGCTTCAGGACCAGGAACACTCTAGGGGTCATTGCTTTAGGAAAAACGTGCACTGGCATGGGAAACCACAGATAGGCACAGGGACGAAAGGCGGACTCGCCATTCTGCAATCCTTGCTGACTTATTTCCTTGTTCCGCCACAGGTACGAGTTGGTGTATATTTTATGCATGTCCTTCAGTGAATCTTCCGTCTTTGGCACACCTCATTTATTATGCTCCTTTCTTTCCACTCCCCAGATTCCTTCCCTCCTATTACGGAAAGCAGAAAAATGGCTTTACGGTATGAGCTGCAGTGTGACATCCCAGTCTTGCTCACTCTTCCTTGGCCCTTATTGGCCGGGTTCTCAGGCTGACCACAGGCTCTGTGCCTGGTGGGAAGTGATGTGTAGTGGTCCTGGCTTGGGAAAGTGGGTCCAGAAGGGATTGTAAATGTCCTGTCTGACTGAGGTTTTTGGTACTAAGTTAGTCCTTCCATTTTATTCCACATTGGCCCACGTGTCTGCAGCATGAGAGGTGCCAGGAGCCTCAGCGGCCTCACTGAAGCTGCTCAGTGTTTTCTTTCTTTTTATGTAATTTGAATGCCTTTAGATGAGCATGTATACCTCTTTTTTTTTTTTTTTTGGTCCTGGGGATTGAACCCAGGGGCACTCCACCACTGAGCCACATCCCCAGCCCTTTTTTTTTTGGATTTTACTTAGAGACAGGGTCTTCCCGAGTTGCTTAGGGCCTCGCTAAGTTGCTGAGGCTGGCTTTGAACTCAGGATCCTCCTGTCTCAGCCTCCCAAGTGCTGGGATTACAGGCGTGCGCCACCGTGCCTGGCTCTGCTTAGTGTTTTCCACATTGACATAAGAAGGGAGTGTTGCAGAAATCACTGTGAAGAAAGCTTGTTCCTACTGTCTACCTAGCACACTATTTTTATTTTGTTTAGGAGAGCCTTTTTTTTTCCCCCAGACTGGTGTTCATTGTTGTATTCATTTTTTATTTTATTTTTGTGTTGCTGGTGATCAGACCCTAGGGCCTTCTCTACCATTGTGCCATATCTCCAGCCCTATTTTTTTTTTTTAAACAACTGTTGAAAAGCTGATATGCTGGGGACAGTGGCCTGTGCCTTCAGTCCAGCTACTCAGGAGGCTGAGGCAGGAGAATCACTTGAGCCCAGGAGTTGGAGGCCAGCCTGGGCAACCTAGCGAGATCCTGTCTCAAAAGAGAAAAGAGAAAATAAGTAAGCAAGCAAGCAAGCTGACAAACACTGAAGAGCAGGAGCTGAACCTTTTTTGTGAATAGGACCAGTTCAATTTCAGAACAGCAATGAAGTATTACACACCAATGAAAACTGAGAGATCTTGTCTCCAGAAACTTGCTGTGTCAAGTGTAATTGAGGTCCAGATTATTTCATGCTTTTGTTAGCCTTTTGGATTGATTTTAAGATCTTCCTGTTTGCAGGTTTTCTGATGGAGAGCTAGTCTTCTGCTGACTTACATGGAGCTCTTTAGGCCTTGTTAGGCTGTTTTAGAGTAAACCTGAGTTCTTGAGAGGTCATAAGATCCCTGAACAAACTTTTTCATTGTCAGGTGTACAAATCGTTCCACGGAGTGTCCTTCGAGAAGCATCCTCTGCATTGTTCCTGAATGAACAGTGTGATCTTAGGTTGCAGTTCCAAAGTCGACCTGATCGCACTCTCACAGAAAGCCGAGTCCTGCTTCTCCGTTTTTGTCTGTTTCTTGGGAGGTCGGGGTTAACTTTTCCCTTTTATTTTTGTGTGGCAGAGGTGACATTCCTGGCATCTTCCCTTTATCCTTTGTTTGGAAACATTAGCTGGCTAATATTTTATTTAAAAATTTGGGGAGATTTCATATGAAATCCAGGTGTCAGGCTCCTGTTAAAAGAGCTGGAGATGGTGCGACCCTGAGCGTGTGTCCTCACTGCACTGAAGGGCGGGGCTGCTTCTAGAGCGAGGGTGCCTGGTCACCATCTCAGTGGTGCCCATTCGTGTTTCCTCCCAAGCCCGCAGGCCTTTGGCCTTAGGGCTTCTGCTTAAAGTCACGGTGTAGGACTTCATACCTGTGCTCTTGTTTTGTAACCATAATTCCCAATATGTCACACTCTGCAACCCCAAGTTGCAGCCGGAGGTTGGTTTACCATGAAGCCCATGCGTTTGAGACTCCAGGCTCCAGAGGGGCTCATCACGTATTTTCTTTTTTCTTTTAAAAGTTCTTCCTCTTCCCCCAAAATGTATAGGTTTCTGGACCCACATAACTGGATCTGCCCTTGCCGGCCTTAAATTTGTAGGGGTCAGACATGCTGGACACCTTGTGGTGCATGGGACAGGACCAAATCGCACAAGGAGGAATTGTACCATGGGCTGCCATGATTTTGTGCTGTTGAGCATTTTTGTGGTTTGGGAAAAAAACATTTCTCATTTTGCAGCTTAGGATACACTATATAAACAATTTTTTGCATGATTTTAAATATCAGGGAGTTCTCTTGAACTGTATCTACCATGTACATCAAAGAAGATTATACTTTGGTTTTAGCTTTTGGAAATTTTAAAAAAATTATTCATTATTTCAGAATATCATATCTCAAAGGCAGTCCTCGGGCCTGGAGTCACCAGTTCCACACCTTGTACCTGCTTCCTCTGAGCCCTGTCTTGGGATGATTCTATCATTAGGTACAAACAAGTGACTAACCTAATTACTCATATAATAAAAAACATTTTAATTTTATTTTGTCTTTCTGTTATATTTAGGGCATTATGTTGATTGTTTTGAATTTTATAGTTAGGTAGTTTCATATGTTATTAATTTTGCTTTAGGATAATAAAGGGACATTTCAGAATTTTTGTTATAAAAAGGCGTTTTTTTCCAGAAGGACACATCAGATTGACCTGTGGAAGTTTGGAAAATGAAATGATTGTTTTGAACCTAACAAGTAAGTTAGCAGTGTTTTTTTGGTTTTGTTTTTTTTTTCTTTTTTGGGGGGCACTGGGGATTGAACCCAGGGCATTCCACCACTGAGCCACATCCCCAGCCCTATTCTGTATTTTATTTAGAGACAGGGTCTCACTGAGTTGCTTAGGGCCTCGCTAAGTTGCTGAGGCTGGCTTTGAACTCGCGATCCTCCTGCCTCTGCCTCCCAAGTGCTGGGATTTTAGGTGTGCGCCACTGTGCCCAGCTACTTAGCAGTTCTCTCAGAAACTCTGGGAGCTCTGTGAACCCTTCACCTCCTGGCACCCTGAGAAATGAGACTCTCTACTGCATGCTGCAGCCCATGAAGGGGGCAGTTTCAGGGACTGTGACTGCACTAGCCCTGCTCGGCCCTGCCTTGCAAGCAGGGCATCTACTGAAACCTTGGAGGCTTGTTAAAAATTCAGGTTCTTGAAAGTCTCCCCAGTAATTCTGATCCTGGTGTGTGACCCAGAAATCTAGTCCGTGAGCTAGCCCCTCAGATGGTGCAGGTCCAGGGAGTTTGGGGTTCTGCTCTGGTTCTGCTCTGAAGCGTAGGTGCAGTAGCTGTGGGTGGCTGGAAAAGAACAGAAATGGGGAAAGGCTTGGCTCCTTTCTGTGGGCGTGGGAGATAATGGTCAGAGATTTCTGAGATAAAACCAAGGCTTGGTCGGATTTTCTCTATCCAGGAGCGTGATCACCATGTTGGAGGTGGTAAAACAAACCGCAGCAAGAAGCCGGAGCCCAGGAGAGGTCACCTGGCTCCTTTTACAGCAACTTAAACTCTGAGGGTCATGTCCCAAGAAGCAGGTCGAGTCTAGATCCACTCTAGGTGTTCTTTGACAGTCACGAAGAAAGGGACAAGCGCTAAAAAATGTGAGAGGCAAAACCTCTCATTTTAGAAAGGAGAACTCAGGGAAGCACTGCGCCCAGTGAGTTCGGGGTGATCTTCAGCCACATTTTAGCCGATCATTAAATGAACTGAAGAGGGCTGGGGCTGAGCTCAGTGGTGGAGCACTTACCCAACGAGGGAGAGGCCGTGCTTCCATCCCAGCACCATGGAGAGCAACAAAATCAGCATGGTGGGTGGGGAGTCCTCCTAGGTCTCTACCGGCCCAAGTCTGAAGGCTGATGGTACAAACCAGCCAAAGGGACAGGCCATCCAGGTGAAATGGTGTCCAGGTGAAAGGAACTCAAGGGGAGGGTGGGAGACTTTGAGGCTGAAAGAGTGAAACTTCAAGGGAGACCCACACTTTATGAACATTATTTATTTTTTGGTACCAAGGGTGCTTAACTGTGGAGCCACATCCCCAGCTCTTTTTTTTTTATTGTTACTTTTGGGACAGGGTCTCACTGAGTTTCTTAGGTCCTTGCTAAGTTGTCGAGACTGGCCTCGAACTTGTGATCCTCCTGCCTCAGCCTCCCAAGGTGCTGGGATTACAGGTGTGTGCCACTGTGCCTGGTTTATGAATGTTAATTAACATTCCCTAAACAGATGCTGTAGGAACTCAGT
The DNA here is from genome assembly GCA_020662805.1 of Glaucomys volans. NCBI lineage: Eukaryota > Metazoa > Chordata > Mammalia > Rodentia > Sciuridae > Glaucomys > Glaucomys volans. Next base: position 431,374 of record JAJEJO010000177.1, read on the forward strand.
TGAGGAAATGCTGATGTTCTGGGAATAGGCCTTGGACAAGAAGCGGGAGGCCCGGATTTTCGTCTGTGTCAGGTATCAGATGCCAGAAGCTTCCTTCTGCGTGAGTGAAGCGCTCCCAGGGGAGTGTACTTTCTCAAATGTTGCCAACACCTGCCAGGAGTTGCTGAGCCCGAGATGGAGAGGAAGCATGCTGTCTGACTGCGAAGGCTGGCTGGGAAAGCAGACGGGAAATAAGATGACTTTAACACCATCTGAAAACTAGCTACAGTAGAAGGAAGAACTGGCAGCTTTGGGAAGCTATCGAAGGCTCCTCAGGTAGACGGGAGGGAAGACTTCCTGGAAGAGGAGGCTGTCTGGGCAGAGTTCTTGGGGAGAGACTGGAAAGAGTGCTGGGAGGAAGGCTGTTTGACAGAGGCAGTTGACAGTGGCAGAAGCCTCCATAGAGATGTGCAGACCCTGGCTTGTTGAGATCAGCTGGAGTAATGAGAGAGAAGACCTGGGGCACACAGGGACCGATTAGGGACCTATTAGGGACCGTCTTCTGTGTCACACCAACCATTGCTGAGAGAGTGCCTTTTATCGATTCTAAAAATGAATAGCAAATCGATTCTTCGTGTTTGGGATTGAGGAAGTCAGGGTGAAAGCAATGTAGACATGGAGTGTGACTATGGAGATGTGAGGTTGGAGACTGTGTCTCGTTAGGAAGGTGCACACACGCACACATGCACACACACACACACACCCCATGGCTTGAAAAAGATACAATGTTCTCTGTGAATGAAATCTAGGTAGGTGATTCAGAGTTCGGTTGGTTCCATGATGGTAGATGGTCCTGGCTCCCTGGGGAGGGTCGGTCTGCCATCCCTTGAGAATTTCTCCTCTTCTGAGCTCTAGCTGCTTTTCTGAGAGCAGGAAGGAGGAAGAATTGGAAGGGCCAAGGGGCATGCGCTAGTTGTACTTTAAAGATGAAAATTTAACCTTTATTCCCACTGGTCCTGTGGCCTGCTAAAAACTGGAGATTCCATCACTAAGGGGAGAGGAGAGTGAAAGGGGTAGACCACCGCATCCCTCCCAGAGCACAGCAGGAAGGCACTGGACCTGTGGGGAGCTGACCTGAGGCAGTGGAGGTAGGAAGAGAATGATCTTCAGCGAGATGAAGGTTCTGAGATTGTAGCTGGTGGAATATGGGGGAAGGGATGGCCTTGGGTGGCTTCTGCTTTGGGCAGCTGGCTGGATGGTGGTGCCTTTCAACATGCAGAGTTTTGAGGAAGCAGCAGGTTTGGGGTGAGGAGGAAGAAGGATGACATTTGGGGTTTGCTTTGGCATGCCCATGGCCCATTCAGATGGAAGGAGACACCTGGGCATGTGGGCATGTAGGTCTGTGTCAGAGGGACGGGATTTTATTTTATTTAAAAATATTTGAGCCGGGCGTGGTGGCGCACGCCTGTAATCCAAGCGACTTGGGAGGCTGAGTCAGGAGGATCCTGAGTTCAAAGCCAGCCTCAGCAACTTAGCGAGGCCCTAAGCAACTCAGTAAGACCCTGTCTTTCAATAAAATACAAAATAGGGCTGGGGATGTGGCTCAGTGGTGGAGTGCCCCTGGGTTCAATCTCCAGTACCCAAAAAAAAAAAAAAAGAACGGGCAGGAAGAACATCCATCATTCCTTCTGAAAAGCCACAGAGTCCCACCCTGCCAGCCTCCAAACAGATACCCAGCTCTACTAGTCCCCTTTCTCATGGATGGCCCCCCAGTTTTGCACACACACAATTCCGGCTTCTGTCCCGTGAGGTGGAGGTCACTGGGACTGTCCCCATTGCATTTAGGTAAAAACCCCTCCCTAGCCAGCAGGTCTGCTCCTGCTTCACACTGAGTTCGCCTCCTCTCTGCTTAGCAAGGGGCTTCCTTTCCTTCCCTGCAAGCTCACCGACCTACCTGGGGTTTGCTTTTTTCTCCTGTTCATCAGCTCAATCTGCCACATTGCAAGACACCTCTGAAGACGTCTAGCATTCACATTGAATGGGGTTATAACAACCACCTTATTAAAACCTTTCAACACTCAGACCATGAACTGAAATCTCTAAGCCTGAAAAAACTAGAAATTTGGGCAATTATCAGAAACAACTAAGTGTCTAAAACAGAAGGGACAAGGAGGTAGACCAAAAATTTCAAAAAACAACATTTAACAAGCCTTAGAAAATACAGGAAAGAGAGTTTTATCCTTCCATCAATATGATAAAAAACTATGTTTTTAAAATTCTAGATATATTTGTGAATATATCTGCAGAATATCACATTTAATATCATATAAATGACTTCAAAAAACTTATAAAACATTGGCCATGGATTGACACAGTCTTAAGATGCCTAACTGCACCTTTCTATCCCCCTTTCCTATTTATTCTCTGGTTCTACACTCGGGTTTAAATTTCCATTCGTGCCTTTGGTAGGATGCTATCACAATCTCCATTCAAGCATCCTTTAACGATGACGATCTAACGAGCAATAGATAGCAACACGTGATTCCTGGTCAAAGACTCGAGGTGCAGGTTCTCTCTCGCCTGTCAGACCCTTTTTGTCACTCCCAAGGTCAGAGCTCGAAGGTCTCCTTTAAAAGAGGAGACTCCAGTGCACACTGTGAGGGTTAAAGAAGAGAGTGTAAGTTCTGAAATGCACCCTGAAGAGTCCATCACTCGTGTGAGTCATTTTCTCATTTCAGTCACCTACTTTCTTAAAAAGCGTAACCACAGGACCCCCAATCTGCATGATTTTCCAAAGAGTGGAACCTAAGTGCAGGTCGTGAACACTGGTGGGCAAGTCCACACAGGCACGACTCATTTCTCTTGAGCAAACATCAAGGGAGTGCAAAAGACACCCGTGAAACTTCTTAGCTGTTTTTCAAAATATTGAGCCACATACATCTCACCCCTAGAGTATTAAGGGTTGCAGTGGCTCCACTTTCTTACCAATAACATGACAGGGGTCTTTTTAATTTCAGCCATTTTAGAGATGTGCTGTGATATTTCACTGTGGTCTTGATTCCAATCCCTAAGGATGAAATATGCTAAGCATCTTCCACATGTCTTCCTGTAATGTAGACATCTTCGCTGGTGAAGTGTCTGTTCACATCTTTGGCCTCCTTCCTGTTTTCAATGGGTTCTTCGCCTTCTTATAGTTGAGATGACAGAGTTCTCTCTATATTCTAGATGCAAGCCACTTATCAGACATCCAAGCGGAAGGCATCTACACAATCATTATAGAGCCTTAAAATTATGACACCTTTCCTACGACTCCCCACTGGCCCCACCCATGGTTCTACATGGTAGTGATGGGTCCTCTCAGTCCAGGTGAGGGCAGGAGGAGGATGGCCATATGGGAACACTTCTTCCTTCTTCCTTGAGTAATCAGGTACCTAACCCACAGAAGAGCCCTGCAGGCCTCCCTCAGAGTCCAACAACACAACCACCTACAGCAAGTTTCTCAAGGGGGTGGGGACAGAGGATTCCTAAACCCTCCCAACCTGAGACTGTTTTTCCACAGGAGCCTGCAGGATAGAACATCAAACACCCATTCAGAACCAGGACACCGAGATGATGGGCCCACACCTCCAAAAGAGTGGGGGCAAGTTCTATCATTCTCGAGTCCTCAGTTTCCTCATCCACACAATGCAAAGGTGATTTCTAATATTTCTTCCAACACAAACAGTGTGCAAGCCCGATTATATAAACTGGTTTCCTGACAGCTAAAACTGATCGGGTCCCACGTGCCGAGCCCTATGCTATGTACTTATGTCTCATCTGAATTTTACTGCGACCCTATGAAGAGGTCACTATGTTGTCCCTATTTTACAGATGAAAAAACAGAGAAAATTAGGTAACTTGTCCATGGACACCTAACAAAGGCCAGGACCCATGCTCTGCCATTACTACTGACACTTGGCCCTCTGTATACTGGGAGGGACAGCAGGTGCTTTACGGCAGCCCACAGAGAGTGGTGAGGGGGCCTTGCTGACAGTCTACAAGTCCAAAACACCCACAAACTCTAAAAGGCAAATCTGGGGTCCTTTATGAAGTTTAAAATCTCCAAACAACTCAGTAACCCCTGAGGGCCCCGTCTTACCTCATGGAATCGGAGGACTGCTTTAGAGTCTGGGGCCCACAGAGGCTACTGGAAACTGGACGCTCAACCTGACTCTAAAGCATCTAATCTATGTACTCTGCAGCAGGTTTTTTAATAACCTCTGAAGCTCCTTTTCTCCTCCTACTTATTTCAAAAAGTTTAGAAATCAATATCATTGGCATGTAGGAGATTGTGTCCACTGCTAGCAGTTAATGACATGAGGGTGACTCCCCGTCTCAGCATCCATCCCTGAGGCCCTCTCACTTTCTTCCCTGGGTCCCCTGGCCTCCCTACAAGCTGATGAGACTTTTACTCTTTTTCGAAGACTCCCTCAACATTTCTTCTGGATCTGAACCACCAACTTGGGCTCTTTGATGCTACCCTAAAAAAGTCCATAAAGAATGGACCTCCTGCTAAAGTGCAGACCACGTGACTGGTTTAGAAAAGCAACACCAATCACCTCAGCACAGCAACCCAGAGAGGAACAGCATGATGAGCAGGACTTCAGGGACGGGGGATGCTGTCACCCAATGCACAATGAATGTCAGCCTGGTTAGCCCTGGATTAGTCCCCTGCCTCTAATTGACTGGCTGCCTTCTCACTGGAATCACAGCACATCGGACATCACACAGTCCCCTTTAGCGCAGAGCCTCTTAACAATCACCAGCTGCTGCTCTTGCCCTTGCACAGCTCCCAAGGCTGGGACAGATCCCAGAAAGTAACAAGGAACCGAAACCGGAGAAACACAGCCACCAGCTTCCTTTCACGGTCCTGATGAACAGATGGACCATGAAGACGCACAGCTTCCTTCCCAGCCAAGGGATTCTTCCCAGGGATCACAAGTTCTCCTGGATCCCAGCCAATACTCTAGAGGCCCTTGTCACTGAAGCCCCGAACTAAGCAACAGCTTGCAAAGCATCCGGAACTGTTTTCCCTAGAACCTGCCACCCACCTCTCATGTTCAATCCCTGCTCAGTGGCAAAATCTAAGCCCTGGCTCTTGACATCAGGGACACTTTCGTTGGCATCCCTTGGGATTATGAACCAACTAACCTCTCCAGACCTGATGACACCACCACTAGGCCATCAGGCCACCTGCTGAACACTGTTGGGCAGCACTCAAAGGATGGCATTTCCATTTTTTCAAAAGATGGGACAGTTTAAGGCACCATCAAGAAAGAGCACTTGAAAGTCGCAGGAACAAGCTAACATCCAAAAGAGTCAACAGCCTGGCGACAGCTTCCACAGTCCATTTAACCCTTTTCTTCGCCCCCCCCCTCCAAAATCTGTGTTGGAAGAAGTAGGGACAGCACTTAACTTCCAACAGAAATGCTGTCCTGAGCCGGGCACGATGGCGCACGCCTGTAATCCCAGCACTTGGGAGGCTGAGGCAGGAGGATTGCAAGTTCAAAGCCAGCCTCAGCAACTTAGCGAGGCCCTAAGCAACTCAGTGAGGCCCTGTCTCTAAATAAAATACAAAATAGGACTGGGGATGTAGCTTGGTGGTCAAGTGCCCCTGGGTTCAATCCCCAGTACCAAAAAAAAAGAAAAAAAGAAAGAAAGAAATGCTGTCCTGTTCTCTAGTACGTCCCTCTCTGGTCTTCTGAGTCTGGAAAGGGCTCAGATGACAGATGAATGTTCCAAACAAAGGAACTTCCAGAACATTTGTGAAATGATGAAAACATGCATCATGTCTTTATGAGATATGAAGACGATATTCTTCCTGCCACTACATCCTTCCTCCTGCTATTCCCTCAACATGAAATGCCATCCCCAAAGCGCCATTCATCTAAGTTCTCTAGGCATCCTTGGAGACCACGTTCAACCTCCACCTTCTCCATGAAGCCACCACCACACCTCAGCTACAAGTGAGCATTCTCTCCTTATTTGGAGACACACTGCCTCCCCCTGGTCAGAAAGTAAGCAACCAGCAGGCCATAACCCCATCCTGTACTTCTCTGTCTCCTCCTAGTGCCCCACACAAGTGACTAACACATAATAAGTGCTCATTAAATAGATCCGCTCTGCAAACACATGAACCCGTTAACCCAGAACAGCACCCCGCCAGAAACAACTACCACCACTTATGTTCACCAAAGCAAACAGGAAACGCATTTTAACATGGCATTCTGATTTGCCTCAGGTATTACATATCTGAGTCAGTGATACGGGGAAAACTACTCAAAACCTATGAGTAAGGAGGAATCCATCTCCCCACTAAGAAGACAGAGCACTACAGGGACATGCTGCCTCTACATAGCTAGTAAAAACCATTTTATCACAATCAAAAAAAAAAAAAAAACTTAACCAGGACCAAACCACAACATGGCACTCTAAGTTAAGGCTATGCCAAAGAGTTTTAAACCTTCTTCGAGTGACTGCAATCAGTTTGCTCTGTCTGAGAAATCTGGCTAGGTGATTCAATGCCCCAGACCTCACGCCCAGAATAGTCAGGCATTTAGGCCACACGATAAAGAACACAGACAGCTACACTCCACGACAAGCAGAGCAGATGTCCTGTGGAACACGGGCCCCTCTGAATTGGGACACTATGATACAAGCTGAGAGATTTCTTAAAATAATTTTAGCTGTCTTATATTATACTACACCTAAGGGTCCCCAGCTATTGAATTGTGATAAATATTTATTTCAAGCTAAAGGAATTACTTTAATGGCAATGTGTCCACTGCCTTCTTAGCATCCCCAAATATTATGAGGTTATTACATAATCCCAAGTAAAATCTAAGTTGGAAATGTATAGCTAGCATTTGCCTTTTTCAACTGAACAGCAAGCACTGGAGGTCAGACTCCTTGCACACCTAAAAAAGAAATCCAGGTCAGGTAATGAATGACACAGCTGAGGAAAGTCAGGATTGTACTTCTAAATGTCAGTCTCAAGATCAGGGATGCCGCCATCATCACAGGTAACAACAGAAGCAAATACTTTTACAGCACCCGTTACATACCAAGCTTGGCTCTGAGATCTTTACGGATCAACTCACAAATCTCCAGAAGAATTCTGAGGCATGCGTCACTACAACCCCATGTTGCAGATTAGAAAACTGAAGTCGGATGATTTATACAAGGTTGCACAGATTACAAGCTACAAGGCCGGACTCCAGCTCAGGAAGCCTACTCCAGAGTCCAGGCTCTTACCCACAAACATCAGCACTTTCCCACCTAACTCCCAAGATACGCTCACATGCCTGTTCCCATCAGCCTCCCACAGACACACCCAAATGCTCCGAAAATGCTATAAAGCTATTTGTATTTTTACCTTGCACCTCCCTTTTAGGAACATGCCTTCAAAAATGCATTACCTGAACTGACTGAAAGCATGAGCTCTGGGGTCAGGCAGGCTTCAGTCAGGGGCCTGGCTCTGCTCTAAGAGTGATATTATATAATGGTAAGGGACTCTTTCAGACTCCTCACCCGGAAAATGGGGATAAGAGCACCAACGTATAGGATTAATGTGAGAATAGAATTAAGTACTACATGCAAAGTACGCAGCAAAGTTCACGGCACACAACAAATGATCTTGCAAAACAATCAGTATGATTACTATCGCTTGTAATTGTTCCACTTGCTCTGAGTTTACTTGTTTTTAACCAAAGGATAGTGCTTTTAAATTCTAATACCAGAATGTGATTACCAGACTAAAACCAGTATTGTTTTAACCAAGAGCTAAGATATCCACAAAGTGAAGACTTAAACCATCTGAAAATAACTGTAGAAACGTTTCTTAATCATATATGATAGTAACTAAAAATGAGAATCAAAAATAGCGTGACGGATACCTACACAACAAAGGTCACTATGGTAAAGGAAAGCCTTATGAGAATTAGTTAATTCTTGAAATCTTAAATATCAGAAGCTGAGCAGTCTCCAAACAAAGAACATCACTTGAAATTACCGAGAACAGGCTACAAGAATTATATCCAATATTTTTGAACTCTACACCTTGGGAATATTGCTTTGATGAATAATTAGAGAAAACAGGTTTCACAGATGCAAGAAAGTCACGCAAATGGAAAAACAATGCACTCCGAAACTGGAAGTACTGTGTTCTTTTAACTGGGGGAGAGGGTTGGGAAACACTTACTAGTATCTGGAGTCTTCTCTTCAGATCTGCCAAATAAAAATTCATATTTGGCCTTGGCAACACTCTGGGAATGTGCAGACGCACTGTTGACCCAAACGAACGTCTCTGCCTGCAAATTGAGAACAAAAGAAGACAACGTTAAAAATGCATCACCCCTAAGTTGGGCGTGGTGGCGCACGCCTGTAATCCAAGCGATTTGGGAGGCTGAGTCAGGAGGATCGCGAGTTCAAAGCCAGCCTCAGCAACTTAGCGAGGCCCTAAGCAACTCAGTGAGACCCTGTCTCTAAATAAAATACAAAATAGGGCTGGGGATGTGGCTCAGTGGCCGAGTGTCCCTGAGTTCAATCCCTGGTTCCAAAAAAAAAAAAAAATGCATCACCCAAACTACGTCCTAAAACAAACTCGCAGGAGCATGACCGAGCAAAGTCGACCTGCACTTGATAGAGCCTACATCACACTCAAAACCAAAGACAAAAAATACGACAGGGAAAATGAGCAGGCAAAACTGTACCTCCACGATTACAACTCAAGAAAAAAGACACACCTGCGAACACAGGGGGATAAGAAAAATGCGAAGAGTTTGCCTTGGTTGTGGGGCAGACCTACAGGAGATGTTTTAAAAATTAAGCTTGTCTTTCAACCATTAGAAAACTACATTTTATTTTTAAATGTATCATTTTCCATGCAATTATTACCCAGTTCATAACAAAAATATTTCTCTGTGTGGGTTCCATTAAAGAACACTAACAAAAAGTTGTCTTTCCCTCGAAGAGATCACTTTTTTATGTAATCAGAAATACCACTCAGTGCACAAACTGAACTGCCAAGCATCCCATTTATACTGACTGTCCTAAATTCGAGCATCTGTCCCAGTGTCCTCTATAATTCTTAAAAGCCCCTTATTTGAAAGAAAAACTGCAGAGGTACAGTGAACGCAGTTCTCATTATGATTCTGAATTCCTAAGGCCCCCTTCCAGGCTGTTCAAGTCAAATGCCAAATAACAAGAATGCCCCCTCTCTCTGATCTAGGACCAGTTACAGATAAGGAAGAATTTAAAAGCACAAAGAAATCTGACCTACACCAGTCAAAGAGCCATTCTGCTTTCTATTCTGAACTCAGACATTACCCAGGATCCAGACCTCACCCATACTCTTTCGACCCTCTGGTTATGAGACATCTTCTCTCATGACTGACCAGCAACTGGAATAGGCCTTTGCCGGGCGGGGGGAGGCATGAAGGTCTCTATGAGCAACCAAGTAACTTCAAAGAAGAAAATTTTCTAGCTTTTGGAGCTAAGATGACTGGCAACCGTGAAAAGGCCCCATCACAATCTCATCCCCCCACCGCAGACAGGGTCATTATCAGAGAGCTAGCCTGCACATTTTAAGATAGCCATTTCTTAAAATAGCTCTACAATCACGTAATGTCCATAATATGCAAAATTTATCTTTCTGGAAAAGGTGTGCATTCTTCTTATCCTTAGGTAGCTAACAAAAACAGGTCAATTGTTCTTTTCCCCAACAGAGAGGACATGTTGATTTTTGATGTGTTTAGGGAGCTTCAGGCTAGTGAAAGAGGAACTTGACCAAGGTGCCCTAATTTAGGTAAGGGGTAGGGCAGGCCCTCTGAGGAGTTAAGACCTACAGAGTGAAGGAGGACAAGAGGCTAGGAAGGACAGCAATACCCCACCAGGCGAGGGCCACAGGCACGGTCTTAGGTGTGCAAGGACGAGCCTTCTCAAACAGGTGCAAAGGCCCAGGTAGCCACAGAGGAGCAAGAGAGTGGGCAAGACAGATAGGGAGAGGGCGCTGCTCCGAGAAGGAGGGACCAGACACCCACAGTGTATCAATCAAGGAAAGGAAGGGGCATTTTCATCAAAACTGGATGGAAAGTCACTGAAGGGCCTTAACAGGGTGATTCATTTACATTTTTAAAAATTATTCATTTACACTTTTAAAAGACCTTATGGTTGTTACACAGAAAACGGACTGCAGTGAGACTCAGAGGGCAGAGGAGACACTCCTTAGGAGTCTGAATGAGACAGATGCTCAGAACAGGGTGATGACACAGGAAATGGACAAAAGCAGGTGAGTTAAATATTTTGCAAGGAAGTCTACATAATTCTCTGATCAACCAGATTTAAGGAATGAGGGAGTGGGAGAAATAGAAGATAATTATAATGGAAAACATTCACTAGCCACTTACTACTTACTCCCTGCAAGGCACTGCTCCAAAGCAATACACAGGGCTGGGGACACAGTCAGCCGGTAGCTGAGCATGCACAAGCCCTGGGCTCAACAGCTGGCACCAAACACACAAAAATCTTCCCAGTTTAAAACACACAATCTCTCTTTTAATGCTCCAAACAATCTTAGGAAGTGGCACTACTTTCATCCCTGTCCCATAGGTGGAAAAAGGAGTCAATGAATGGGTACATCATTTGTCCATGGATCCCAGATCCAAATCCATGAAGTCTAAATCCAGAACCAGTGACGCTGAGGATGACTCCCAGGAATGTGGCTGGGACGCTGGGTGTGTGTACTGAGAAAAGGGAGACCAGGGAAGGAACATCCATCCTTAGTACCTTGGACATGGGTCTCCAGGTGACCTCCCAAGGCCTCACTAAAACAATAGAAAGGAACATTTCAAAGAAGAAATTCATTACTCTGGTGCTAGAATAGAAGAAAGGATGCCCCCAAACAAGAAAGTTTTAAGCAATTCAAGGAAAACTATTTGTCAAAGTGTGAGCGCTGGTCTCTGAAGACAGCTTCCTCCTGAGCAACCGTTCGTAACCTCAGGTCTATGGAGGGTCCATCAATAGGATCTTAGGAGTTCAAAGTCGGGTGAGGGAGGAAAAAAATTACACCTTTATTCTCACCTCTGATGAAATTTAGTAGCCGCTTTGTCAAATGTGAATGTAGACAAACTGCAGTATTAGGAGCTGTAACTATAACTTTATCTCCAACAAAAATGGTTTTCATGTTATGTAACAGTTATGGCAGATCTTGAGATATCATTCATACTCACCCCAAGTTTAAAATGCGAGCATTAAATAGACTCACCCCTAAATTTTGTTATCATAAAGAAACACACATCACAAATTTAGTATTTTGGTAGCCAACAGAGTCAGCCCTTCCGCACATTCTGCATCCCGAGTCAATCAACCATGGATCGAAAATACATAAAAAATGGTTGTATCTGCACTGAAAATGTACAGATTTTTTCTTGCCATTATTCCCTAAACATAGCCTATAATGACTATTTCCATAGTATTTACATTGTATTAAATATTATAAAACTATACCATTTGATAGGAGGGGCTTGAGCATCCACAGATTTTGGGAACCTTGAACCAATCCCCCATGGATATTAAAGTAGAAATGTACTTGGTTTCTTTTACAACTCTATGAATATTAGTAAGCATTATTTTGGGCTTGGACTGATGGCACACGTCTATAATCCCATTGGCTCAAGAGGCTGAAGCAGGAGGATCACAAATCCAAAGACAGCCTCAGGAAAATCACCAAGCAACTCAGTGAGACCCTGTCTCTAAATAAAATACAAAATAGGGGCTGAGGAGGTGCTCAGTGGTTTGAGTGCCCCTGAGTTTGCTGGTATCAAAAAGAGAGAGAGAGAGAAAGAGAGAGAGAGAGAGAGAGAGAGAGAGAGAGCGCTTAAGAGCATGGTCCCAAACTGCAACTATGATCTATTCATGTCTTATCTAATTAGTTTAGTGGATTGTGACCAGATTTTTATATAAATGAGTTTATACATAGGTATACATATATATTTTAACAGAAAGAAACTGAAAATACCAGAGTAGACAATACACAGCAAAAAAAAACATTATCTTAGTAAATTTCTAATTTCGTGTGTGTGTGTGTGTGTGTGTGTGTGTGTACTAGGTCATAATTTAAAGTCTATCTCTCCCAAGCGTTATAATCCAAACTGAAACACCTTCCTCTAGAGTGATTCTCAAACTTTACATGAATTAGCATCCCCCACAGCACTTATTAAAGCCCATGCTCCTGAAGTTCACCCCAGAGTTTCTGATTCAATAGGTCCATGGTGGGCCTACTGAATTCTAACACATTCTCAGTGCAATTTTCTAGCAATTTTCCAGGTGACACTGATGTTGCTGGTCCAGGAACCATATTTTGTGAATCACAGGTCTAAACCAACATTTCTCATACTTTTATAAGAATCACCTGAAAATCTTGTTAAACTATCCATTGAGTCACTCTGGGAGGGGGCCAGAGACCCCACATTCTTAAAAAGCTACAAGCAAGTCAGGTGCAGTGGCACACACCTGTAATCCCGGTGACTTAAGGATCTCAAGATCTAGCCTCAGTAACTTAGCAGGACACTGTTTCAAAAGTTAAAAATAACAAGGACTGCGGAATGTAGTTCAGTGGGAGGAGGAGGAGGGAGGAAGAAGAGGAGGAGGAGGGAAGGAGAAGGGGAAGAAGAAGAGAAAGGGGAAGGGGAAGAGGAAGAAGGGGAAAAATGAGGAGGAGGAGGGACAGGGGAGGGAGGGAGGAGGGGAGGGGGAGGAGGGGGGGGGGAGGAGGAAGGGGAGGAGGAGGGGGAGGAGGAGAAAGAAGGAAGAAGAGAAGAAAAAGAAGGCAAGGACAACAAATGCTGATGTTCAGCTCACACTCTGCATACCAAGTAGGCTTGCAAGCACTACAGTTGGAGTGAAGGAAGCAGTGTTTAAAGAACCCTGGCAGAAGAGAATCACTTTCTGAAGGGCTGATCTAGGAGGAAAATACACGAACAGTCTCCACGCTAACAAAGCACTTCTGTATTTGGAAACCGCGGGGAACCCTACATTGCCAACATTCAGGCCCAAATGAAAACATGAATAATATCTGCCCGCCTTGCTAAACAGAATAAAATTCACTCTGCTTACAGCAGTTATTCTTAGAGCTGTGAGCCGCACTACTATTGCTCTTCCCCTGCCAAGGCTTATAAATCTTCACCCATCTCTGCAATGCTTTTGCAGGTCTTTAAAATATTATACTTGAGACAATCAACCCAATGAAAGTTCCACATAACTCAGCACTACATTTTCATTCTGCATTACTAACTGAATAAGATATGCTCTTTTTGTTTGCTATTTCAAGAACATAAATCTCATAAGAAGCATGGAATGGGCCTCAGTGTGAAGCTTAGTGGAAAAGTGCCTACCTAGCAGCCAAAAGGCCCTGGGTCCAATCCCAGCACCAAAGGGGGGAGCAGGGGGGAGTACCCTACTTTGGTTACTCTCACACAATCTCACACCAATGCTTCATCTACGGACTTTGGATTCCCTGATGATAAAAAAGTACTACAGGTTGAACATACCTAACTGAAAATCTGACATTCAAAATGTTTTGGGCACTGACATGACACTACAAGTAGAAAATTCCACACCCAACCTCATCTTCTCAAAAGTCATATTCAAAATGCAGGTGCACTAAAAATGGTATAGAAAATTACCTTCAGCCTGTGTATGTAAGATTCATAGGAAACACAAATGTCAGGGTAGGGTCTAGAAATCATGAGGTCCTATCTGCCTATGAATCTATCAATATGTGTGTATACAAATATAGATACACATATATATTACACATATATATGCAAATATTCCAAGATCCAAAAACATTCATAATCCAAAACACTTCTGGTCACAAACACTACAAGAAGGGATACTTAAATGTATCAACCTATACTTAAATGTATCTCTGAGGTCCCTTCTAATTCTGAAGCACAGTGATTCGGAACCATCTCCATAGATACTTCATAAGGAGCAATCAAGCAAATCATTTCCCTGTGATAATATTACAAATCATGGCAAGATCTTCAACACATACCCTGTACAGACAGACACAAGCCCACCAGAACTGGATGGGACAGATAAAACCTCACCCTGACCCGTGACATCACTTTTCAAATTGACAAAGGATTTCACTTATGTTATCCAACTCATAATATGTTCCTGATTATAATTTCCCATTTTATACACAAGAGAAACACAACTGGGGCTGGGGATATAGCTCAGTTGGTAGAGTGCCTGTCTCGCAAGCACAAGGCCCTGGGTTCAATCCCCAGCACCGCAAAAAAAAAAAAAAAAAAAGAGAGAGAGAGAGAAACACAACTGATGTAAAATGATTCTTTTAATTATCTAACTACCAAAAAATAAAAATATATCAAGAGGACAAAGCAGAGAGTTACCTGCAAATTTTAGGAGTAAAAATAAGTTTCAGTTGGTTTGAGAAGGACGAGGCGAAGGCTGGAAGGGTGGGGGAGGAACTGAGTGGAGGGCTTAAGACAAGCAGCCTGCTCCTTCATTTTCCAATTATTTCAATTTCAATATGATGCTCAGAGGATTTGAGAGCCTCTAAATCAGTCATTTGGGTATTATTAAAGAGCTTTGGGCCAGAAAAGATTAAAAGCTAAATTAAAGACTACGAAAATAATATTTCACAACTCACTCAAAATTCACACTCCACACCTGATTCTGCTTAATCCCATCTGCCCCCGTAACCCCGCAGAAGCCAGACCTGTGGAAACTAGGCACTGCAAATGTCCCCTCAAGTGCAGGCGGGGACAAAGAGCTTGGTGCAATGGTCAGGCTCCTCGGGCTGAAATGTGTCCCCCCAGGCTGCATGTGCTGAAGTCCTAACCCCCAGGACCTCAGATGTGAGTGCATCTGGAGACGGGCTCTTTAAAGAAGTAATTAAGGTAAAAGCAGGTCACCAGAGCAGGTCCTAATCCATCATGACTGGCGTCCTCTTAAGAACAGGAGATTAGCGCAGGGAGCACGCCTGCAATCCCAGCACTTGGGAGGCTGAGGCAGGAGGATCATGAGTTCAAAGCCAGCCTCAGCAACAACGAGGCCCTAAGCAACTCAGTGAGACCCTGTCTCTAAATCAAATACAAAATAGGGCTGGAGATGTGGCTCGGCGCTCGAGTGCCCGGGGTAACCCCCCGTACTGAAAAAAAAAAAAAAAAAAAGAACAGGAGAGTAGGACACAGACACAAGGCAAAGAGCAGATGAAGACACAGGAGCAGGTGGCATCTGCAAGCCAAGGAGAGAAGCCTTGATGGTGCACTCTGGTCTCCAGAGCCATGAGAAAATTCTCTTCTGCTACTGAAGCCACTCTGTGTGCCGTACCTGGTGACAGAAGCTCAGGACACTAACACATCGGGCCAGTGGAAATGAGTGAGGGCAGACACGAAGCTGTCCAGGACGACAGGTAGCTGAGTCAAGGGTGTGGGAGACGGGGTGTACCCCTGCACCTGCCCATACTGGGAACGTGGGTGTGAAGAGGTCTGCCAAGCGGAAAAGGTGCTGAATTATTCGATTCCAGCCCAAACCAGTGAGGTTCAGAGACAGGTGGCTAGAAAGATCAACTCAGGAGACAGAGCAGGATTCCCGTTCCCTGGGCACTGTACCATCTTTTCAACCATGACAGCCCACTTCTGTTTTATATAATCAGGTTATCTATCAGGTTTATTGGGGGGAGAGGGGAGTCAGTGCAAAGAAAAAGAAAAAGTTTTTTGAAAATCACTTGCTTATTTCTGAGTAAAATGGCAAAATACCTTCACTCTCTTCAAAACTGTTAAAAATATAGCAAAGAGATTTTCTTACAAATGCACAAACCCACAGGGAAGAAAAGAAGAGGACAGGACATTTTTTGAGCAAATGGTCTAATGATAACCGGCATCAAAGACCCCAGGAAAACCTGGAGAAAGCAGAGAGTCAATCCAGTCTAAAACCACAGGACACTCAGAGCCAAGGAAAAGGAAGCGCCAGGTAAACTTGGGAAGTCAGGGACAAAAGAAGGAGTCTTTCAAAGGAGTAGTCATTAGGCAGTTGGCTCCCCAAATTCCACCTCCACTCCCCAGGTAAAAGAACAGACTTCTCTTTTATCAAGCTATGTCACTAGACCTTTCACTGTTGGGGGCTGGCAGAGACAGGTCTCACTTTGTTGCCCAGGCTGGTCTCAAAATTGAGGCCCTCCTGCCTCAACCTCCCAAGTAGCTGGGATTACAGGCACGTGCCACCATGCTCAGCTAAGTGGAGAGATTTCTCAAAGAGCATCTCTAACTGACACCAGATTAACTGAAGACAAGGATGCCATGCTGGATGGTGGGGTAGATGTTAAAATGCTTAGCTTCACACCCCCAGCCCTAGCCCAGCTTAGAGAAGGCAGCCCTCCACCTGAAGACAGGACAGGTAAAGAGTTCCAACTGGCCTAGGATCACAACCAGTCCAAGCAAGATCTAAATGGTTAGGTCAGCATCCGCTAAGGTCGCCTACCCAGATCCGCCAAGAGTGAAGGACAAAACTCCCAGCGGGCTATTCAGACCCTGCTACTACATTACATCTTAAACCATAATGTCCACGACGATTACGTTTTCTGAAAATGACAAGCCAGTGGTATTTTTAGAACGCTCTTCAACTTAGGTTTATTTTTATGTTTCCTGGTGATTAAGTTCAGATCATGCATCCTTGACAAGAGTATCGCAGAAGTCACGCTATTCATCTCTTTGCCTCCTAGCAGGTGGCACATGAGCTCAATTTATTCTATGCTGATCAGATTTGCTTTGGTCGGCCAGGCTTCTGCACTGTCAAAGTGTCTCTCACTGTAATTAATCAGCATGCTGTGGAAGGATACTCAGAAACCATATAAATATGTAGTTCCTTATCAAATCTTCAACTTAAAAATTCATTTTCATCAATATGAGCTGAATTTACTACTTTGTTCAGTGGATTACAACTCACTGGATTGTAATACAGTAAGTGACTTCCATCATTTATTTCAGCACTCAAGTTGCCCAGTTTTGGCCAGTGGGAGCCCTTTCAGCTGGCCTCTGTGTCTTTGGTGACAGGACCCTACTGTTCTCTGGGTGTTTTTCATTCATCTTAGGACAAGTCATTTCTTTTTTTTAATTTGTTCTTTTTAGATATACATGACAGTAGGATGTACTTTGGCATATTCCATACATGAAACAAAACTTATTCTAATTAGGATCTATTCTTGTGATTGTTCATGATGCAGAGTTACCCTGGTCGTGTATTCAAATACAAGGACAGGAAACTTATGTCCAATTAATTCTACTGTCCTTCCTATTCTTTTCCACGCCCCCCACTTCCCTTTATGACCTTTTGTCTAATCCATTGAACTTCTATTCTTACCCTCCCACCCTTCCTCATTGTGGGTTAGCATACACGTATCAGAGAGAACATTTGAACTTTGGTTTTGGGGGACTGGCTTATTTCACTTAGCATGATAGGCTCCAGTTCCATTAATTTACCAGCAAATGCCATAATTTCATTCTTCTTTATGGCTGGGTAATATTCCACCGGGTATATATACCACTTTTTTTTATCAATTCATTTGCTGAACTGATAACCTAAGTAGGTTCCAAAGTTTGTTTATTGTGAATTAAGCTGCTATAAGCATTCATGTGGCTGTATCACTATAGTATGCTGATTTTAAGTCTTTTGGGTATAGACCAAGGAGAGGGGTAACTAGATCAAATTGTGGTTCCAAGTTTTCTGAGGAATTTCCATACTGCTTTCCAGAGTAGATGCACCAATTTGCAGACCCACCAGCAATATGAGAATACCTTTTTCCCCACATCCTTGCCAACATTTATTGTTACTTGTATTCTTGATAATTGCCATTCTGACTGGAATAGATGAATCTCAGAGTAGTTTTAATTTGCATTTCTCTAATTGCTAGTGATGTTGAACATTTTGTATTTGTTGATGGATCATATTTCTTCTGTGAAGTGTCTCCTCAGTTCCTTTGCCCATTTATTGATTGGGTTATTTGTTTTTTTGATGTTAAGTGTTTTGAGTTCTTTATATATCCTGGAGATTAATGCTGTCTCTGAAGTGCAGGTGGTAAAGATTTTCTTCCATGCTGTAGGCTCTCTCTTCATATTCTTGATTGTTTCCTTTGCTGTGAAGAAGCTTTTTAGCTTGATACCATCCCATTTATTGATTCTTGATTTTTCTTCTTCACTTCAGGAGTCTTCTTGAGGAAACTGGTTCCTAGCCAACATGATGGAGAGCTGGGCCTACTTTTTCTTCTAGGAAGCACAGGGTCTCTGGTCTGATGCCTAGGTCCTTGATCCACTTAAGTTTTGTGCAGGGTAAGATATAGGGGATTCAATTTCAGAACAAGCCATTTCTTTAGAAACAAAACACCTGGTTCCTATCAGTGAAGAATAAAATGTAGATCCAAGACCTGAACATCTGGAGTGCTCATTGGTATTGGGGTAGAGCCATCTTGGAGGCCAGGGCAGAGAACAGAACTAAGGAATTTAAACCTCAATCTCTCTCATATTGTCTTCCTCTCTCCCTCCCTCCTTCCCTCCCTCCCTCTCTCATTCTCTCTCTGCAGCAGGAATACCATCATCTTGCCTCAGCAAAGATGTCTACATTCCAATCCCTGGTACTTGTGAATATCACCTAACATGACACAGACTTTGAAAATCTGGACATGGCAGACCTATTCAGAATCACCAAGTGGGCCCTACATGCAATCACATGTGTCCTGAGAAAACCGAAGGCGATCTAAGACGAGAGAAGGTTGTGTGACAGATGCACAGAAACTCAGACTCAGAGGAAGGATGCTCTGCCCAGGGCTCTGAAAACGCAGGCCAGAGCCCTGAGCCAAGGAATGCAGCCGGAAATGGCAAGAAAACAGTGTCCTCTGGAGTCACCACAAGTGCCACTGCCCTAATGGCACCTTGATTTGAGAACCTAAGACTCCTTTCCAACTTCCTGCCTCAGGAACTGTAGGAGAATAAATTTCTGTTGTTTTAAGCCACCAAGTTTGGATTATGCTGTTATAACAGTCAGAGGAAAGTGATACAGACATAGAAATATGCAAACAAATAGACAACCTTTTTTTTTTTTTTTTCTCTTTTTTGAACCGGGTATTGAACTCAGGGGCACTCAGCCACTGAGCCGCATCCCCAGCCCTATTTTGTATTTTATTAGAGACAGGGTCTCACTGAGTTGCTTAGGGCCTTGCCCTTGCTGAGGCTGGCTTTGAACTCTCGATCCTCCTGCCTCAGCCTCCTGAGCCACTGGGATTACAGGCGTGCACCACCGCGCCCGGCGACATTTACTTTTGCATCTATTGCATAAAAAGCTGTGAGCTT
The DNA here is from genome assembly GCA_020662805.1 of Glaucomys volans. NCBI lineage: Eukaryota > Metazoa > Chordata > Mammalia > Rodentia > Sciuridae > Glaucomys > Glaucomys volans. The sequence goes on from JAJEJO010000177.1 coordinate 450,762, forward strand.
GCACTCATATTCTTCCCTAAACATTGCTAATGAAATACTCACAAGACCAACATGTGAGCTGCCATTCCACCCATACTGTTCCTTGCTGGAGCAGCTCATCCAAATACACTTTGCTCCTCTTCTATAAAGAAGACTTCCCATTATAGTTGAGAAATTTCTATTGCCTAAAAACAAAACTAGTCATTCTTTCAGTTTTCCCTGCAATAAAGAGGATGATTCACATCCTAATGTGCATTTTTTTCCCTTTAAAAATATACCTGGCATGTGCTTGCATGCAATCAAGCAAACGAACTCCAGGAGCTTGGGCAGGAGGGGTAGCCCGCGTGCTCCCCGCCACCAGCCCCCAGTCCCTTGACAGGTTAACTGGGCAGATGTTCCAAAAGCCACTAAAAGTGTCAAACAAAATTGGGACAGAACGCCTCTCAAGAGCAGAGATGCCAAAAAGAGCCAGGAGACGAAGGAGGTCACCAAAAGCCCAAATCTCTCATTCTAAAGCTTAGCATCGAAACCAAAGGGCGAAGCAGGAAATGAACTGCAAGGATAAGACGAGGACAGTGGCACAAAGCAAGACCTGACCCCCACCATCATGATCGGGCCCTGCCACCAGCTGGCCTATTTAAACCATATGAGCACAGGAGACAGAGCTGGATTGGTGGCCTTTTTAAAAGCCCCCCGAGGTCCACCCCATCTTCCCACCAGCTGCCGTCCATCCACTCTGCCCCCCTGGGACAAGGGGAATGGACATTGTGCTGCTCCTCCAATCTGGAGTCATGGCAGGTGGCCTAATGGGGGGTGACAGGGGCTCTGAGCAAGAGCCCTAACGTCACCACACTGGCTTCCCCTGACACACATGGGACCCAGTGGGAAGGATGTGAAAGCGGGCCACCAACAGGCCCTGGAGAACCTTCCTTCCAAAACTGCATCTTGGACCCATATCCACTGTCTTCTGACCAAACACAAACATGACACCCGCTCTCTAGGACCTGTGCCTGCCTGGGCCGGACTCTGAATTCACAGGCATTGGGCTTTTAACAAGTGTTGGCAGCTGCTTGGCTTTTGTTTTGTATTTTTTCTTTGTTTGTTTGCAAGGGGACATGGAGCGCGGGGAGTCAGGATGCTGCGTGTTCGTTTGTAATGAAGCTTCCATGAAACAAACATCAGACCCTGGGATGGAGTTTCCTCACAGCGCCCTCACTAAGACACCAAGTGGCTAAAGAGTCAGAGGGCTAGAAAGAAAGAATCTTCAAGAAAATTAACAACCAAATACTAGTTAACAGTATCTCCTCCTCCGCCTTTCCCACCCTTTCCCAAACAGCCCTGGCAGAGGGTGAGGCCTTTGACAGCAAACGTGTGGTCCCCTGATTCAGGCCTTCGCCTCCCCTTTCTTCTTTGCCTGTTAATGACCTGTTTGTGCTCTGCACCTGGGTGCTTCTGATAAGACTTAAGATTTATAAGGGAAGGAGGCAATATAAAGATTGATATTTAAAAAATAAAAACCAACACCCTGAAGCCTCTGACCACAGCTGCTGTTTGCTCCCGACTCCAGGCAGGACACTGGAGTGTCACATGCAGACAGCCCTTGAAAACCCAAGAGGGGTCACAGGAGGGAAGGCTGGAGAGCCAAGGAACTTTGAGTCAGCACAGCGGATCAGGAGCCCCGGAGGGGAATCAGCAGACTTTCAATACCTCACACTCACAAATGCTGCTTAAAAAAAAGGTCCAGATACTTAGAACAATCAAAACAAGAACCAAGCAAAGCAGACAGGACTCAGGCTCATGTAGGTGTTCGACAAACACTCTGCTGCCAGGTCAGGTGGCATGCCACCTCTACTCCCAGTTATAACTTGAGACCAGGAGTCCAAGGTCAACCTGAGCAAAAAAGCAAGACATACATATATACATAAATTGATAAACAAATAAATAGAAGAATGCCTTTGCAGAATCCCTATAAACTCAACAACACCAAAAAAGCCTTGAGTCAGGCATAGTAGCACACACCTGTAATCCCAGCAGCCAGGGAGGCCGAAGCAAGAGGATCACCAAGTTCAAGGCTAGCCTCAACAACTTAGCAAGGCCCTGTCTCAAAATAAAAAAAAAGAAGAGGGCTGGGGATGTAGCTCAATGGTAGAGTGCCTATGGGTTCAATCCCCGGTGCAAGAAACAAAAAAGACCCTGAGGGCTGGGGTTGCAGCTCAGTGGATGAGCTCTGGCCTAGCATGTGTGAGGCACTGGGTTCGATTCTCAGCACCAAATATACATAAATGAATAAAATAAAGGTCCGTCAACAATTAAAAAAAAATTCAAAAGAACTTGCTCTTTTAAAAAAAAGACTCTAAATTTTTAAGAAACAAATCACTTGGCACTTTAACAAGTGCTAAATGTGAATTCAAGGTGGGAATCGTAAGAACTTAAGTGTCTCCTCACCTGAGTTTGCTCTATGTCCATTGATTTAAAAATCACCTCTGGGTAGTGGCTAGTATTTTACTGAAAAATGTAATATCTAGGACTGGATCTGACAAAGGAGACATGATAAAAAGATTGCTCTTGATTAAGGTAAGAACACTGTAATAATTTTCTTCTCTTCCAAGAAGTTATGTAAGTGGTCAAATCAATTAAAACAATATTCTTTTCTCCTTCCACGGTATTAGTCATTCACCCAAATCTGCATGTGTGGAGGAAAAAAATATCTTCCAGGCAAATGCAATCATTCTGAAACTCATAAAAACCATGTTGTAAGTTCAGCTAAAACAGCACACAAAGTATTAGAAATAACATTGCATTAAATTCTGTAAGATATGTGGCCCACTTAAATTTCACCAAACCAAAATACCTCCAAGCACATGCCTCTTAAAACACACCAAATGAACATGAGTTTGGTATCACACAGTGACCTGGATTTTGATTTCCAAAGATCTCCATTTTTTATTCACTTTTTTTTATATATATACCACATAAAAAACTACATCCCCAGCCCTTTTTATTTTTTATTTTGAGTCAGTGTCTAAGTTGCTTATGGCCTCACTAAGTTGCAGAGGACGGCCTCAAACTTGAGATCCTCCTGCCTCAGTCTCCCAAATCACTGGGAAACAGGCATGGGCCACTGCACCCAGCAACTTGTAAGAAATATTCGAAGACACAAACGATTTGATGTTACCAATGAATAAATTTCTTAGAAACAAACTGCTTCTTAAAAGAATATTTTTATACTTTCTAAATTGAAAACCTTGGCAGTCTTCCATTTAATATTTCCATCGCTTCAGATTTTATCATCTTTAGTGATAAGGACATTTGAAATTTATTTATTCTTGGCAATTTGGAAATATATAATAAACTATTATACACTGTATTCACCAAGCGATGCAATAAATCCCTCACCCCAAAAAAAAACCCTCATTGCTCCAGTCTGAGACCGGTTGGCCCTTATCTGTCCACCCCCATCGCCCTCTCCTCTGCTCTGAGTTCCACTGCTTTAAGTTCCACGTATAAATGAGAAATGCACTATGTGTTTTAGCGCGCCTGGCTTATTTCACTTCATAGTAGCACTCTGCACCCCACAAACACACAACCACAAATGTCAATTTCCAATAAAAATAGTTTGTTAAAAAATAAATAAATAATTCTTTCAGGGCTTTTGGAACTCCTGGGACCCACTGGATCAATTACCTCTTGGGGATCACCAAGTTGCTCCCTGAGGCCCTGAGAGGTCAGCCTGGCCCTCAGAAGCCAGTGGTCCAAGGACTGTCTTTGTGATTCATACTTGAGAAACACCACACAGCATCGAGCAGTGGAGAGCAGTGTGGGTACCAGTCCAGGGACAGCTGCCCATGTTGCCCGGGTGAGGGTGGATGGCTGCATATGGCGGGACCATTCGGGCCCCGGCTCCGTTCCTGGGAGTGCGGCTGGAGGACCTGCATTTGGACCAACCACCCAGATGATTCAGAGAGCCACTGAGGTTTGAGCTCTGTGACTTATTCCAAAGCCACCTGGGGCAGACACGGGGTAGGGCCCTCGAGAAGTACTGAGGAACACCAGGACAGCTGGCAGCTATGAATGAAGCACTGTCCTCTCCAGTCACCTCCGCCATCCCTGCCACACAAATGACAACCACAAAGTACCTGAGGACTCAGGCTGACAGTGAGGGTTTGTGCCTTACTGCGGCATTTCACAACTGATGTGGTCAGCTGCTTTCATCACCGGTTTTGAAATCTGAACAGCTGGTGAGAACGACTCTATAACCATAAAAGCTGCTTCTGGACGAGGCGATGAAAGAAGCACTTTCATAGCTTGGATCTGGTGTGTCCCTCAAAGGCTCACGGGTTGAAGAAGCGGTTCCCAGCTGGTGGAAGGTGGTGGACATGCAGGAGGTGGGTCCTAGTGGGGGAAGTAGGTCACGAGGTGTGTGTCCTCAAAGGGTGCATCTTGTCCCTAGCACCTCCCTCTTGCTCCCTCTCTCTCTCTCTCTGCTTTTGGGTCACCTTGAGGTGAGCAGCATTGCTCCACCACGCCTTCCCTGGGCCACAGCACAGGCCCAGAAACCACAGAGCCAGTAACCATGGACCCACATCTCTGAAACCAAGAGCCAAAATAAATCTTTCCTAGCCGGGCGCGGTGGTGCACACCTGTAATCCAAGCGACTTGGAGGCTGAGTCAGGAGGATCTCGAGTTCAAAGCCAGCCTCAGCAACTTAGCAAGGCCCTAAGCAACTCACTGAGACCCTGTCTCTAAATAAATACAAAATAGGGTTGGGGATGTGACTCAGTGGCCGAGTGCCCCTGAGTTCAATCCCTGGTTCAAAAAAATAAATAAATAAATCTTTCCTCCTTTAAGTCGTTTATCTCAGGGATTTTGTCATAGTAACAGAAAGCTAACACAGAGGACAACCGCACTGGGGTATCCTTTCTACATAATGTCAATCATCCTCACAAGCCAGAGTTACAAAAGAGAGTATATGAGCCAAAGAAGTGGATGCAAACTGCCTTTGTTCTTCTATACGGAAGGCTGAAGAACACACGATTCTCAAACAAGAATCACATGACGACCTCAATAGATGCCGAAAAGGCAGCTGACAAAATTCAGCAGCCATCATGCTCAAAACACTAGAAAAACTAGGGATGGGAGGAACACATCTCAACACTGTAAAGGCTGTCTATGCTAAGCCCACTGCCCGCGTCGTTCTTTTTTTTTTTGAAACCAGGGATTGGAACCAGGGATTGAACTCAGGGACACTCGGACACTGAGCCACATCCCCAGCCCTATTCTGTATTTTATTTAGAGACAGGGTCTCACTGAGTTGCTAAGGGCCTCGCTAAGTTGCTGAGGCTGGCTTTGAACTCGCGATCCTCCTGCCTCAGCCTCCCAAGTCGCTTGGATTACAGGCGTGCGCCACCACGCCCGGCTGCCCGAATCGTTCTAAATGGAGAAAACCTCAAAGCATCCCCTCTTAAAACTGGAACATGACAGAGACGCCCTCTTTCACCACTTCTATTCAACACAGTCCTGGAAACTCCAGCCAGAGCAATTAGACAGAAGAAAGAAAATAAAGGGATACGAATAGAAAAAGAACTCAAACTATCGCTATTTGCTGATGACAAGATTCTATATTTAGAAGATTCGAAAAACTCCACCAAAAAACTTCTAGAACTAATAAATGACAGCCAAGTAGCAGGATATAAAATTAACACCCATAAATCAGTTGCATTCCTGTATATCAGTAATGAATCAACTGAAAGAGAAATTAGGAAAACTACCCCATTCCTCAAAAAAATATTTGGGAATCAATCTAACAAAAGAGGTGAAAGACTTCTACAATGAAAACTACACAATACTAAAGAAAGAAACTGAAGAAGATCTTAGAGGATGGAAAGATCTCCCATTGTTCTTGGATAGGCAGAATTAATACTGTCAAAATGGACTTACTACCAAAAAAGTGCTATAAGGATTTAATGCAATTCTTATTAAGGTTCTGATGACATTATTCACAGAAATAGAAAAAGCAGTCATGAAATTCATTTGGAAAAATAAGAGACCCAGAATAGCCAAAGCAGTCCTCAGAAAGAAAAGTGAAGCAGGAGGTATCACAATACCAGACTTTAAATTACACTAGAGAAAAACAGTAACAAAAACAGCATGGTATTGACACCCAAACAGACATGAAGACCAATGGTACAGAATAGAGGACACACAGACAAACCCGCCCACATAAATACAGTTATCTCATAGGAGACAAAAGCACCAAAAACATATATCGGAGAAAAGACAGCCTCTTCAACAAATGGTGCTGGGAAAACTGGAAATTCATATGTAATAAAATGAAATTATATCCCTGTCTCTCACCCGGCACAAAACTCAACTCAAAGTGGATCAAGAACCTAGGCATCAGACCAGAGACCCTGTGCCTACTAGAAGAAAAGTAGGTCCAAATCTTACCACGTCAGTTTAGGAACCAATTTCCTCAACCAGACTCCTAAAGTACAAGAAGTAAAATCAAGAATCAAAAAATGGGATGGTATCAAACTAAAAAGCTGCTTCACAGCAAAGAAAACAACCAAGACCATGAAGAGGGAGCCTACAAAATGGAAGAAAATCTTTACCACCTGCACCTCAGATAGAGCATTAATCTCCAGGATAAAGAACTCAAAAAACTTAACACCAAAAAACAAATAATCCAATCAACATATGGGCAAAGGAACTAAAGAAACACTTTACAGAAGAAGAAATACAATTGATCAACAAATATATGAAACTACATTCAACATCAACAGCAATTAGAGAAATGCAAATTAAAACTACAGGGAGATTTCATCTGACTCCAGTCAGAATGGCAATTATCAAGAACACAAGTAACAATAAATGTTGGTGTGGATGTAGGGAAAAGGTATTCTCATACACTGCTGGTGGGAAGGCATATTGGTGCAACCACTCTGGAAAGCAATATGAAGATTCCTCAGAAGCCGGGCACAGTGGCACACCCCTGTAATCCCAATGGAATTCCTCAGCTGAGGAAGCTGAGACAGGAGGATCACAAGTTGGAAGCCAGCATCAGTGAGGCCCTAAGCAATTCAGTGAGACCCTGTCTCTAAACAAAATACAAAAAAGGGCTGGGGATGTAGCTCAGTGGTTGAGTGCCCTGAGTTCAATCCTCGATAACCAAAGAAAAAAAAGATTTCTCAGAACACAGTTGGAATGGAAGCACCATTTGACCCAGTTATCCCACTCCTTGGCATATAACCCAAAGACTTAAAATCAGCATACTATAGTTACACAACCATATCAATGTTTACAGCACTTCAATTCACAATAGCTAACCTATGGAACCCACCTAGATGCCCTTCAACAGATGAATGGATAACGAAAATGTGATTTATGAAAATGTGGTATATATACACAATGGAATACTACTGAGCCATAAAGAAAGATGAAATTATGGCATTTGCCAGTAAATGGATGGAACTGGAGGTTATCATGCTAAGTGAAGTAAGCCAATCCCAAAAAAACCAAAGGCTGAATGTTCTCTCTGAGATGTGTATGCTGACTCACAGTGGGGGAGGGGGGTCCACTGGATTGGAGGGGGGATGGGCATGGGAAAGACAGTAGAATGAATGGACCTAACTTTCCTAAGTTCATATATGAATACACAACCAGTGTGACTCCACATCATGTACACCCACAAAAATGAGAAGTTATACTCCATGTATGTATGATATGTCAAAATACACGCTACTATCATGCATAACTAAAAAGAATAAAACATTTTTTAAAAAGAACATATGATTCTCCACATTCACAGTGTTACAGAAGTTCACACTGACTCCCCACCCCCACACTCCAGGGCTTCTGAGGATCAGAGACTTTTTCTTTCTATGCTGATATCCTAAGTGGAACACAAAAATAATGCGATAAGCTTTGTTTTCCAGGTTTAGATGAAAGAACACTCAGTGCTTTATCAAGTACTATTAAGATTTAATTTAAAGACTGCTTGCCTAGAGATGTGTGTGGTGGCAGGCACACCACCACCTGAGATCATAGCTACGAGGGAGTCTGAGGCAGAAGGATCGAAAGTTTGAGGACATCCTCAGCAACTTAGGAAGCTCCTCCCTCAAATAAAAAATAAAAAGGGCTGGGGATGTAGCTCAGTGTTTGCCTAGCTTGTGCACAGCCCTCTGGGTTCAATACTTAGCAACACACACACACAGGGGAAGCTTATTTGGGTTTGCTGGAAACCTAGAACTGACTCATTTCCATGGAAAAATAAAAGAAGAGTTCCAAATAATTAAATTACAAACTTGCAGAATTCACATATGAAACTCAGATTGCATGGACACTATTTATACGCGTGCTAATAAAATCTGGTTAAATGAGATTGATAGCATATATCAATTTATGGACAAAGACTACTGATGAGAGTCTGATTACACATCCCTAACTGTGCTTTGGGGAACTGAGAACAAATCATCTCTGACAAGAGTAAATTAATTAGGAGCGTAAGGAGGTGTGGTTTCATCAGAGTAGCAGTCTCATTATTTGGAGCACAATACCCTAGCCAACATCTATTCAGACCATGGGGAGCAGGGTTTTCAGAGTGGCCAAATGGTCTATTTACAAGTCCTTGCAAGCAAATATGTTACACTTTATTTAATAAAGCTCCTTAGGGCTCTCAGGTATGGATGATTTTAAGAGAGTTAGTTATTTCCTAGCTCTTGCAGCTTCCAGTTTATTAGGAAGAAAGGTTAATGGCACGCAGATACTATGGAAAAATCAAGGAAAATAACCACAATAATAAAAGATAACAAGCAAACATAAAGGACAAATTTTGATTGTAAACACACATTTAAATATCCAAGTTATAACAAATTCCAACAAATCAACAAGGATAGGACAAACCAACAGAAACATGGGCAGAAGATAAAAATGGACAATTTAAGAAACAGAAGTACAAAGGGCTGACACATTTAAAAAACGATGTTGATCTTGCTAATCGTCTATGGAACACAAAACAAAAGTTACCAATTTTTACCCAGTGGTTTGACAATAATAAATGAGTAAATGCTACGAGCAAACTGTTGGAATACAAATTTAACAGTGCCTTGGAAGATAAACTAGTACAAAAAAAAATCTTTTTAGAAAAAGTATAACCCAGCAGGTCCCCGCCCCTCCCCTCTCTGTTGGGTGTGGATTATAAACATCTGAACAGGTAGGAACTCAAGGCAATATAAAAATATATTATATGATGGCAACACTGTAATAGCCATAAAAATAAAAATGAATATGGAAATGGATGAATAAACTGTAGGATGAAATATAAGGAAGCGATTTTTTTAAATGCGGTAGGTTGCATATACTGACAGACCTATGCCAAGATTTATAGAAAAAAATGGAAAACCGCATATACGCAGGGCACATCCTCACTGCAGTGCACACTGCGGGGGGGATATCCAAACACGAGCCAGCAACACAGGGCTCTGAGCAACTTCAACAGATGCTGACCCATCTGAACAGACGGCAGCTGCATCGGCTTAGACCATTTACGCACGGGAGCTGTGAACCTGAGTGATAAACACACACATACCTAGAAAAAAATCTGGAAGGATAAAATCCCAAAAGTGGATAGGAAGTGATGAAGAGTTGGGGAGGCCGGTGGGGAGCATTTGACTTTACCTTTTTTTTTTTTTTTTTTAATATTTGTAGTGCTGGGGATTAAACCCAGGACCTTGTACTTGCAAGGCAAGCACTCTACCCACTGAGCTATATCCCCAGCCTCATCAATAATGTTTTTAATTCTTGTAAGAATATATTCGTGTATTAATTTTGTAACTAAAATTTAACTCTTCCAAAACATCTCAATGAAGATCGGTAACAAAGAAAGGATGTCAGTTGGGGCACTGATTGTTATTAATTGCAAATTTAGTCTTATACAGTCCTTGAATCAAATCTGGCTAAAATTTTCTCAAGTAAATGACTGATCCTTGGTCCGTAATCCAGAAGAGACCAGGGTGGGACATCTATTCATTCATCCTGACATATCACAAAGCAGTGCCCTGGTCTGGAAAGATTTATCATAGATCAATAGGGGGGGCTGATAAATAATATCCTAGCTGGGCACGATGGCACACGCCTGTAATCCCAGCACTTGGGAGGCTGAGGCAGGAGGATCTTGAGTTCAAAGCCAGCCTCAGCAACTTAGCGAGGCCCTAAGCAACTCAGTGAGACCCTGTCTCTAAATAAAATACAAAATAGGGCTGGGAATGTGACTAAGTGGTTGAGTGCCCCTGGGTTCAATCCCCAGTACCAAAAAATAATAATAATAATAATAATATCATCCTGATGAAGTGTTTGGCTAGTTTTGAGTCCAGTGTTCCCAAACTCATGTACATCTAAGAACCGCTTGGTCCTCATCTCAATTCCCCTGTTTTATCAGCCCAGCAATGGGACTCGAGAATCTAAATTTCTGGCAAGTTCCATAATGATTTTGATACAGATGGCTCAAAGATCACACAGTGAGAAAATACTGCCCCAGCACAAGGAAATTAACCTTTCCACACTTATCCCAAGTTCAATGAACTGTGTCAGCTTTGTAAATGACATCAGGCTAGACTGGACAGATGGCACACAGGTCCACAGGGAGTCTAGGGTACACAGCTGTATCGGCTGGCTCTCACCAGAGTGAGCGAAGTTAACAATAACCTTCAAATGTTAGTGGCTTTCAGAGAAGGTTCATTTCTTGCCCACATACGGTGGCTGACAGGGGACATCTGTGGCTCTGCTCCAGGTACAAGCCGGCTGCGGCTCCACTCACTCTTCACTCTCAAATCTAGGCTGAAGGGCAGGCCCTAACTGGACATGTGACATCATCATCAAAGAACAAGTCAGAGAACAAGCCACGCAGTACTGCACATTCATCGCTGCTTCTCATATTCCTGGAAGACACAGCTGAGCTGCCTAACAAGCCAACCCTGAAGCCCAAAGCACGGGACTTCTTGTTGGGTCAACTACCAAATGTGCCAGCAGAGAGGCCATTTTGAGTGATCTTATTCACACCCAGGCAGGACAGAGGCATGAGATTTCATCATGTTATTCAGAATAGTATACAATTCTAAACCTATGAATAGTTTGTTTATGGAGATTTCCATTTATTATTTCTGGACTTCGGATGACCATGGGTAATTAAAACTGTGGGAAATGAAACCGTGGGTAAGGGGAGACTGATACATATCTCTTATCCCACCAAATGACATCAACATGGACCCTGTCACCTAAGCCCAAGCCTGGGAGTCATCCTAGACACTTTCTTCTTTCCACTCCCAATCTTCTCAGTCATACCAATTCTCTTGTCATTCTCTCTCTCCAATGCCGTCCCTTGTATCTTAGGCTTCCTTGGGTCATCATTACCCAGCACAGTGTGCCAGCACAATTCCAGACTCAGTAACCGTCATGGGGATCATGAAACCCTCTACTGCCCACCCCACTGCTCTGGCCAGAGCCCATGACCCCAACATGTCTCATCTGAACCACTGGGATCTTTTTTTTTTTTTTTTTTTTTTTAGCTCTTCTCCTTTCTTCTCAGTTTGTCCCACACCTGGGCATCTCTAAATTAAGTCATTTCCACCTTTAAAAATTTCATCTTAGCCGGGCGTGGTGGCGCACGCCTGTAAATCCAAGCGACTTGGGAGGCTGAGTCAGGAGGATCATGAGTTCAAAGCCAGCCTCAGCAACTTAGCAAGGCCCTAAGCAACTCAGTGAGACCCTGTCTCTAAATAAAATACAAAATAGGGCTGGGGATGTGGCTCAGTGGCCGAGTGCCCCTGAGTTCAATCCCCGG
>JAJEJO010000177.1:462586-492707 GCA_020662805.1 Glaucomys volans
TGATGGCCAGTTGAGGACACTGTCATCAAAGTGACATGCCAGTAACCAAGAGTCACATAACCCCTGCCAAAAACCCTTCCCCAAGATTATCTAACTGCTTCAAATTCAGTAAACCATGCCACCAATTCTTAGAGCACATGTCTGTCACCTCAACACACCTGGGCTGCAGAGAAAGCAGTTAATCACACAGGAAAGAAGCACAACTGTGCAAAACGTGAGAATGACTCCCACTCAGGGAAATGTGGTCAAAGGTACAAAGCCAGACAACCACCCAGGAGCTCCCTCTGTGTTACCCATGGGTCCCTGTCCCCCCCACGCCAAGCTTGGCATTGGAATGTTGAAAGAACAGCACTTGCTGAACTCTTTTAGCTGTCCAACCAACAGCCTGGAAAGAGAGGGACATTCAAAAAGACAGTAAGTTAGGGAGGCCGGGTGCCATTCTGATCTCAGGGCACTTTGCCAACATCCTCTTGTCTGGAACACAGCAGTTCCCAGGTTCTCAAGAGGCTCTCCAGCAGGAAGCTGCTGCGTGCCAAAGCTCAGGAGCTCACCAAGCCACAGAGCAATGCACCTGCATGTGGGGTGCGAGTGGGTGCAGAGCACGACCAGGGGCCCAGTGCCTGGGTGGAGCTGAGTGAGCCCTGGCCAGACTCCTAAAGCACTGGTGGTGGAGCACCCACACACCCTGGGGAGAAGACGTGCAACCACGTGGAAGACAAACCGGTTATTTCTGCCAAAATTTGAATGTACATACCTTTTCATCCACTAAGTCAATGTGTCGAGATTATTCCACAGATAACTTTCATGCCAAAGAAAAAGGTACTGTGAGGTTCACCTCTGGAAAATATGAGGAACATCTCAAATGTCTATAAATCGGGCTCTAATCTATTGGCAAATGATGAAATATAATAAAGATATTAAGAAAGAAATGAGGAAGACCTAACATGCCACACTAGAACTCCCCCCAGGACAGATTACAATCTGTAACAATGTATGTGTGCAATGCATCATGTTTGTATAATTGTGTATACACACATACACACACGCACAGGTGACAAATTGCTTTATGCTGAGTTTCTGAGCATAGAAAGACAGATTTTACAGTTCCTAAACTTTATTTATTTTACACATATATTACTATTTCCTTTTTGAATTTACTTCTTTGAATTATTCATTTATTTCTGATTTCCCAGTATAAGGATCCCTTTTGAGCACTTGAATTACAGAAAACACCTACACACTTTTGTAAAGGAAAAATCCAGGTCAATCTCACAACACAAAATGCAGAAATCTTAAGACATTAGCAAAGTTCATTCAACAACACATAAAAATGATAATCCATCATGACCTAATTAGCTTTGTCCCAAGATGCAAAATTCCTTTTATTTTAAAACTCAATTAATATAATTTACCACACTGATAAAAGAGAGAGGGGAAAAACATGATCATCAGAATTTATGGAGAAAGATAAGTGATAAAATTCAACATCAAGCCAGGCACAGTGCTATACACCTGTAATCCATTGCAGTGACTCGGGAGGCTGAGATAGGAGGATCTCAAGTTCAAAGCTAGCCTCAGCAAAAGCAAGGCACTAAGCAACTCAGCGAGACCCTGTCTCTAAATAAAATACAAAATAGAGCTTGGGACATAACTCAGTGGTGGAGTGCTCCTGAGTTCAATCTCTGGCACCAATTAAAATAAAAAAATTCAACATCAATTTATTGTTTTAAAAAGAAAGAAGCTAAGGTTTCTTTTTAAGGTAGAGAAGAACTTTATAACCTGGATAAAGGTTCACAAGGAAATCCACAGTAAGCATCACACTTGGTGGTAACATTTCCTTCCTATATGTCCTAAAACAAGCAGAACATAAAGGAGTTTAGGGGTGGCTCTTGATTCCTTTTTAGAATATGACCCCTTTAAAATAACCTTGGGTCTCATTTCAAGGTATTGCATATACATCTTCCTTCCAAACTTCCAAAACCGGAAGTTCCATGAATTTCAAATGAGGAAGCCCTTGAGTAAAGTCCTTTAAAAGAGAACAAAAAACAGGGCACCAACAAGAATCTGCTCGGCAGCACCATCAGATCCACAGTACAACAGCACCCTACACCCTTCAGGCAAACGGGTCCCTTCCATGAGTCCTTGGCCTGCGAAACAAGGACCACCCTCCAGCACCAGAGAGTCTGGCTCCAATCTCCTATTCCAACTCTCATCTCTCCTTCCTTCGTTACACTAGCCAATGCTACTCATCCACTGACTGCTTATGCCTCATGTCTCCCCCAAACTTGTCTTTCCACCCTCCCCTCCAAGTTCACATCCAACTGACAGAAATGGGGTTCAAGATGTCACCTTTGCTACCAGTAGAAGCAGATTAGCAAAATGGTTACCAATCTGGGACAAGATTAGCCAGTGCTCCCCACCAGCACTGGCCCAGTGAGACCACCCCAGGCCGCCCCCCCAGGGCCCATTCTGTCAGTGCAGGGCAGAGACATCTGTGCCCAGGACAGCCTTGCAGGCGCTGCGCTGGGCTGAGCCGGGCTTCCTCCTCAAGCTCACCCATCAGCAAGTCCCTCCACTTCCCCTGCATTCTGGAAACCTAAGGCCAGGCAAGCACAGACTCTCACCAGGAGTCAAGACTTCTTTCCAAGGAACAGTACAAGTCCCAGCCCCACCCAAAATTCATCAAGGATTCCCTCTGAATTTTTAAAATTCCCTTTAAGTTGTTTTCAGGTACACTAACACTGCCCGTTTGGAATCCTCATAGAACTTAATGCCTACACTTTTTTTTTTTTTAACAAAAGAATAATAGAAAAGGAAACAAGGCTGGGGATATAGTTCAGTGGTAGAGCACCCTGGCTTCAGTTCCCAGCACCAATCACCCATGGGGTCAGGGGGGCAATATGACCTTTTTATATCCTTTTTATTTAGTGGACTCAGCACTTGGGAGGCCATATAGTTGAGAGCAGTACAGAATGTGGAGTTTGAGCTATTTACAGACAAAGAAAGCCAAACAACAAAAGAAGAGCCATACAAAATAAAAATATACAGAAGGTATAGGTAGAGATAAATATTCCTATGTAGAAATCTTTAAAATTGCCATAAAGGTACTTTATTTGATCCGTGTCAAATACCACAATAAGTCAGATACACCGACTAACAAGTAGGCCCCAGTCCTGGCCAACCATGCAGGTGCGCCCTCCACTACTCTGCCTGCAGCCCACGCCAACGTCACTAATTGACGGCTTGCCTCCCTGCTAACACCATTAAAATCTATGACACTGAGGTTCACTTTTCAAAAATTCTGTATTTAAAACAAAGCAGGTCAACCGTGATTCTTAAAAATCTTGCTATGAACATCAAGGATTTCTTTAAATTTGTTTCCAAAATTGAAATATTTAAAAATCCGTGGCTTACTTTAAAGATGGAAATAGGTGACAAAGTGCAGAGCAGAAGGTACTGGGAAGGACGAAAAAGAAATGGCAAACTATTGTTCATGCCTCTCCTCGAGGGAGATGTCTTCTTTTACAAGGTACAAAGGTCCATCTGAGGAGCTGGGGATATAGCTCAGTTGGGAGAGTGCTTGCCTCGTAAGCACAAGGCCCTGGGTTCAATCCCCAGCACCGCAAAAAAAAAAAAAAAAAGAAAAGAAAAAAAAGATCCATCTGAGTTGGAGAAGGGAGTTATTCCCTTTGACTATCAACCTGAGGCTCGAATTCCCTGCACAGCATCCTGACAAGTTCACACACCTCCAGCTGCTGAAGAATTGACTCTGTCTAGATAGCTCTTAATGATTTAAAAAAATTTTTTTCTTCAAAAAGGAGTTATGCATGGTTATATATAAGTCCACACTCTAAGAACTCTATTCATCTTAAACATTAATCCTTACAACCACCTGAAGATCTAGGTCTTCTTGTCACTCCTGGCTCACAGATAGAGACACAGGTTATAGGTCACATCAGACAAATGGTGGAACCAAGATCACCAAGATCATTGAAAGAGGTCCACTTCAATGCCATGTGTATTCCCATTCAGAACCAACCATAATTTCTGCTTTAAAAACTAAAAATTTCCCTCAAAACTTCTCTCATACACCTCCTATTTCATACATACCTAACTAGCAACAACTAAAATGCAATCGACATGATCAATACTCCTTTACCCAAATTACTCAGAAGTAGAGACCATCAAAATGTTCAAAAATTCGAGCCATTCATGAGTTCCTTACATTCATCCTGAGCAGGTATTTCTGCTCCACAACATACCTGGGAGAAAATGAGAAATGGGAAAGAAGGAAATCAATGCTCTATAGTAACATTTCAGGTATAAATAATTTAATAGTACTTTGAGTGTATGAAATAGGGATATTTCAAGATTTTTCTTATAGCTAAAACAGAGTCCACATTACTGCAACATGAAGCTAAGGTGTCACTAGGAGGAGGAAGAGGCATAAAACTGGACGGGCCTATAATCCCAGGGATTTGGGAGGCTGAGGCAGGAGGACCTCAAGTTCAAAGCCAGCCTCAGCAAATTAGTGAGGCCCTAAGCAACTCAGGGAGACCCTTTCACTAAATAACATATAAAAAAAGAACCAGGGATGTGGCTCAGTGCATAAGCACCCCTGGGTTCAATTCCTGGTACCAAAGGGGTATGGGGCACTAGATGGGGCCATTCATCCTTATCTATTCCACCCTTGACCTCTGTGTCTGAGGGTGCCTGCTTCAGAGACTCATTCTCAATAGGTAGGCGTCTTCAGGTCCAGGGAAAGAAAGAGCAGCTTAAGAAGGCCGCACACAGGGCTGGGGTTGTGGCTCAGTGGTAGAGCGCTCACCTAGCAAGCGTGAGGCTCTGGGTTCAATCCTCAGCAGCACAGAAAAATAAAATAAAGGTACTGTCCCACCTACAACTAAAAAATAAAAAAGGCTGCACACAGATACCTAGTTTCTACCTATATTTCCCTGCATTTACAGGCAAAATGGTTTGATTAAAATGAGTTACAAGAAGTACTATACTCTAATTCTAATTACTAATGCTTTACTCTACAACCTAGAGCACTTCTTTTTTCCAGGCTAGGGCTCCAAAGCACTTTTTTTTTTCCCCCCACTTCCAAGATTGGGTTGCCCAGAACCAATGCACAGGACAGACAATGGTCACTTCCTTCCAGAATGACCCCATAGCAACCAGCTGCTCTTGACTTCTTTGAGGCCTCCCTTGATGTCCAAAGCTGCTGGAGTATCCTGAGCAGCTCTGAACTGGTTGTTTTTCCAGAAAGGCACAAAAGACTCCTGTGTCTACTCTTCTCACTCACGCTGAGCTGGTGGTTTCTATTTTACATCTAAACCACCCCTTTTGCATATTTTGAAACTCTGAGAAAGCAGAACATTATAAAAAAGGTGCCAAAGATTTCTTCACAGGGAAAAAAAAAAAATCCCAGGAACTACAATTATTCACGTCGCTCCTCAATCTGACTTTTTGCTTTTACCACCCTCAAATGTTTGTTAAAATCCCAGGTCTCAGATGTTTAAAACTGACTACTAAAACATAATTTGCATGACCAATTTATTCTTCACTGAAACACCACTAATAAAAAGGTTCATTCATGTTAAAATGCTATTTTTAAATGTGCCTAACTCATTGCTTAGAATGCTAACAATGAAGCATTATACTTCAGTGGAATTTTTAAAGTTTAGAATCATATTGCTCCCATCTCATTTCCACTTCCCCCAATTCTGCCATCCCAAATACCAACATTATTTTAAACTTTGCTTTTTTCCACTACAGTAGCCTCATTCATTGGTCATTCAGAAATAGTGTCCTTATGAATACCTCAGCATGTGACTTTTAAACTCGGGGCTATGGATGCTGAAATGACCCCCGAAGGCCCAAATACTGAAGTTTTGGGCTCAGACTGGCGATACTGAAAAGCAGTAGAATCTTTAGGAAGTAGAACCTAGAAGGACATCTTTTTTTTTTTTTTTTTTTGTTTCACATGCTAATTATTTTATTTCATTTGGTCTTCCTAGAACATACACTTCATAGATATGTATTATTATTTTTTAATTTTTTAAAATTTCTTCTAATAAGTTGTACATGACAGTAGGATACATTTGCATGGGGAGGGGGTACCAGGGATTTAACACAGAGGCACTCAATCACTGAGACATCCCCAGCCCTATTTTGTATTTTGTTTAGAGAGAGTTTCTAAACTGAGTTGCTTAGTGGCTTGCCTTAGCCGAGGCTGGCTTTGAACTCCCGATCCTCCCTTCTCAGCCTCCCCAGCTGTTGGGATTACAGACATGTGCCACCACACTGGGCAGTAGAATGCATTTTGACATAGCACACGTAAATGGAGTATAACTTCTTATTCTCGAAGGACATCTTTAAGGTCATTGACTAGCATTCTTCAAAGACTGTGGGACCTCGCCCATGCCGTCTGGCAGGCTTCTGTTTGAGATGTGACTATTTTTGTTGCTAACCGGCTCCCACCATGAGATGCCACTATCCACCATCTTCACCAGTACTGACCCAACCGAATCTCAAGAATTTATAAGCTAGCCACCTCAGGTATTTTGTTATAGTAATACGAAGTTGACAAATACACTCAGGTACATGAGTCTAGTTGGGGCTACCTGAAACTGTACAAGCACATCATGCCAAAGTCCAAGGGACATTTCTCCAAATGAAATCAGGGCAAGTTCTGCCTATGGAGAGCAGGCTGTGCCCCCCAAGAACCAGAACCATACTGGACCATTCACAAAGGACCACAGGGTCTACTGCCAAGAGCTTGTTCTCTTACCCCACACTGCCCTCACCACGAGAGCATGCATCTTATTTTCTGATGAGTGGGCACACACTGGGTTGCCAAGATGATGATTTAGAACTTGAGTTGGGCAGGAGACTTACACTATACTCTAAAAAACTACAGCCCAGAGTTATTGAAGAAGCTGAGTCCCCACAAACAGACTTGAAGCTGCAAAATGCAATAAGTGGTCTACCAAAAAAGTGTCCAATCCCATGCCAGAAGCCAAGCTTGCACAATTCTTGAGATGGATGGCAAATTAAAACATGTGAAGCCACCAGGCCCACTCTTCATTTTGACACATGGATATTATCACAATGCCTAGATGGGCCTCAAGCTTAATACAGCACTTTGCTTTATTGTTTAAAGCAACTTGTGAACAAAATAAATGGAAGCTTAATAGCAGAGTAAAAGTCATGCCTGAGTTAAACTCTGGTAATATAATACTTGGGGTTTTCCATGCCCATTCCTTCCACTGAATTTAAGGCACATTACTAGCATGATCTCATTAATCCTTCCAACACCCAATGAAAGAAGTAGGCAGCAAGTATTTTAATCTCCCTTTATGAGATTAAAAAATGTGCTGCATAACCGTTCCCAGTATTACAGCTGGTCCTCAGACCTGGAGTCAGGGAAACCGTTGACTTTGATCACAGTAAAGACTTGAATACACTGGACTGTTTTAAAGGAAGTGCTTCTTACTAAGATGAGATGGATTTCTTAATGAGGCAACTGTACACCACATACTTTCCAAATGGAGTGCCATTTCATTTCTCCCAGTTTTCACACTATGTGCTAGATTGTCAAATAAAGTAGGTTTTAAAAATGCATAGTCCCCTAGACCTCTTGGCTTCCAGTTATGCCCTACAACCAGTTTCTCAAACAGGGGTATCCTCAGGTCCACAGGGTTACTCTGCAGGGTGCCAAAGGGGTGCCAAAGTCTTTGGACCAATGGGCACATTTTCTTGGATCTTGGTTTGAAAAGGTGGTCATTTAAAATCTGGTTTTTATATTAAAGTAAACATATTTTGAAATGAAATGCAAAATTAGTTGCATGAGGTTTTAACTGATTCATTAAAGAAATGATACCCTTAAGCACAGTGTGTCAGAGTATTCTCACGGGCAGGTCAGGGTAGAGGCAGAAGGATGGGTGGTGGTTGTCCTTTTGCTATTAGGGCAGTGATGGGGGAACACTTGAGAAGATCTAAAAACAGAACTAAGAAACTTAAAAGGAAAAACTATTTTAATCTACTTGCCTGGCTCAACCCATTCCAGGCAGATGGGACCACATTTTTCCATGAAAGCTTGTACTTGGCTTTCTTTTCCCATAGACTCCAAGGCCTATCCAAGTGGGATTCCACTTTGGATCTTCTAAAAATGTATCTCAGGACCACCAACACAAAAAATGCTACATCCACACTCAAGTCAGACAATATCAAAAGCTATCTATTTATTCATTGTGCTGTTTTTAGAATCTTTGACACATGCCACACTCACCCTGCTGAAGTCCTTTAACTATAAGCTGGTTGGTAAGGGATCTGAGCCCCTTTGACTCTCCAGGACACTGCTCTCCTTACCACCTTAACTAGAAAACTAGAAAATAAAGGAGGGGTGGATTGCCACAGACATTGGTAGGAATGATTCCTTCATATTTACTAACAGTGTCCACTATCAAAAACACCCACATGACCGAGTGGGGAACCAGAGACAAGCACATGCAAGGAATGTGCAGGTCACCAGGAAAATCAGCTGCCGTTTGCAAATACCTGCTCACTTCCACATGCACAGAGCAGGAATCACCATGGAGACCCATTCAAACATTCCTGGAAGTTATGAGGACATCGCTTCCAACATCCAAGATGTCTGACAAGAGGCTAGAGGAAGGCCTAATTCTAAACCCCCAAAATCACCCAGTGATCCTCAAGGAACTCACCCAACAATTCCACCTGTGGGAGACATTCCTTTCAAGCTCTCCAGGAAAGCTCTAGATTATGAAGGATCCAGGTACAGAAATTCATGTCCCTGTTCCTACAGTTCCTGAAATATCCCGAGAAACAAGATCATGGTCCTGGGATCCCAGGCCCCTTGAATAAAGTGGTGAACACGCTGCACCCTCTCCCCAGAGGAGCCACCTGGACACCCACACACCACACACTCTGTCCCCGCAGCCACGGGTCTTCCTTAAGATCATCCTGTATTTCCACCCAATCACTGAGATTCCCAGCTCAGAAAAACTGCTCCCTAGTCAATTCTGACTAACCAGGACACTCCAACACAAGGAAAATTGTACAAGAAGACTTGAAGCTTTAGTTTGAAAACAGACCTTATGTACCTAGATGAATGGTCCTCATTCAGTCACCCTAGAAAACCACATGTTATTTCAAAGAACCCAGAGCAAATCATTGGGAATCCCTACTCTGAAGCAACCTTCGATTAATTATTTATTAACAACGTGGACTTTAAAAGTCAGAAATACGTGCTAGGTAAAAGTTTAAAAACAGACAAAAATCCCTCACTTCCCCAATACAATTAATACTCACCAAATTTCTTATTTTCTTATATTTGCAATTAGAGCCCTAGCCGGGCGCAGTTGCACACACCTGTAATCCCAGCACTTGGGAGGCTGAGGCAGGAGGATTGTGAGCTCAAAGCCAGCCTCAGCAACTTAGCGAGGCCCTAAGCAACTCATTGAGACCCTGTCTCTAAATAAAATACAAAATAGGGCTGGGGATGTGGCTCAGTGGTGGAGTGCCCCTGGGTTCAATCCCCAGTACCAAAATAAAAATAAAAAATTAGAGCCCTCCCGTGGAGCTCTGTACAATCTGTAGTGCTCATGCTTAGATTGCAATCTTTCTACCAGCAACCAGACGTCATTGACCCTTTTGCACTTTCCATATCCTAAATGCCAACATCAGGGCGTGTTCCCTGCCAGCCTTCCTTCTCTTAACAGTACCAGCTTTGACAGGGTAAAAAAAGTTC
The DNA here is from genome assembly GCA_020662805.1 of Glaucomys volans. Classification (NCBI taxonomy): domain Eukaryota; kingdom Metazoa; phylum Chordata; class Mammalia; order Rodentia; family Sciuridae; genus Glaucomys; species Glaucomys volans. The sequence goes on from JAJEJO010000177.1 coordinate 472,362, forward strand.
TTTCCCAGAATAGTACTCTGAGAATTAATCAGCTAAGGATGAGAAGAAGGAATCCCTAACTGCCACACACCCAGCAGTTAAGCACACTGGTGCACTCCTGAACCAGAACACGGACCCCCTATGTGTGCTTAGGGAGGGATGAGAAAACACCAGGCCCCTATGCCACGACTTGAAAAGAATGGAATAAGCATGTACCCTTTGAGGTTTCAGGTCAGACACAAGAAACTGACCCGAGTAAATTCAGGCAGGAAAGAGGTTTTTGATTGGCAACACTGGGGGTGGCTCACTGTCTGCAGGAGGGCTGGAAACCCAAGCCCAGGCTGGGATCAAGCAGGGCACATTGCAGTCAAGGTGTCCCCACCCGATAGCCTGCTGCAGTCATTGCTGCCACAGCTGTTCCACCACGGCCACCTTCAGGCCCTAAACACCGCCATCAGGACACTGGCCCAGCGACCTGCAGAGACAGGATCTCAGAACCAATCTCCTAAGAAAAGGCCAGAGCTACCTGGATGAAATGTCCAATCTAATGGCCACAGGTGACATGGGAAGGCTGCCGCCCATGGCTTGGGCACAGAAGGCTGAGCTTCTCCTCCTACCTGCCTTAGAGTCCCATAAAAAAGTGCACCTAGCAAAAAAAAGATGAACCTTCTTCCACTGTAGGATTTGGAAGACAGGATTTACAGGCTCCTGCCCAGTTTCTAAAATATTATGAAGAATCAATGAAGATTTCACACGTACCATCCTAAACAGAAAAGAAAGGTATGAATCTTACTGATTCAAACAAGAAATGAAGAGCCTATTTCCTCAATCTATTTTCACTGAGAACGACCTAATGAAATTCACTCATTACAACAAACCAAATATTATGCATCTGTCAATTAGGCCACTGTAATTAAGTATACAATTAAGTACTTATAAGATTCATTTATCTGTCTAATTTTGGCTTTTGAAAACCAAGCTGAATTGATTTTCTCTAATGATACTAAATAAAATACTGTTATAAAGTTGACAGTAAATAAGAATAGGGGGCATCTGTAAGAGACTGTCCTGTATAAAAGGCCAAATGTTCAATTTGACTCCAGAGAACACAGAGATGAGCAAAGAGGAGCAATTAGAGTCAGATTTTTAACTCAACATACAAATACCTCAGAACATTTTTACAAAATCCAACAATGGAACAAGTTCCACAACAATATGGCGGCCCCCACCAGCAGAGGTAGGAGAGCAGAGGAAGCAGCCATTGCTAGAAACACAGTGCAGTGGGCTCCAAGCTCGCATTCCCCTGCCTACAAGCCCAGGCTGAAACCCTCATCACCATGTGACATTTGGGAATGGAATCTTTGAAAGGTAATTAGAAGGGTGGGGCCCTTGTAATTAGGATCAGCACCCTTATTAAGAACAGGCCAGAGAATCAGGTAGCTCTTTTGCCACCATGTAAAGACACATGGAAACCACTCACCAAGAACCAGACCACTCTGGCACCCAAAAAATCAGACTTCCAGCCTCCCGGAACATGAGAAACAAATATGTTGTCTCAGCCCTCCAGGCAGTGGTAACTTGTTACAGCAGCCCCAACTGACCAAGACACACAGCATGGGGACACCAGCACTGGAGAGGTACGTAGGGAGGCTGGTTGGTCCAGACTTCAAAGGTCCTGTCCAACTAGGGCTCTAAAACAATGATTTCCATTGTCTGAAAAACCTGAAATTGATAAGATACAATTCTAAATCTACATTAAAATAATAGATCAAATATAGGATGGGGTAGACCTGAGTCTTGAGGTATATCCAGTCGACTAGCTAATGCAATCTGAGATTTTACCAGAGAAGTAGAGCAGACCACCAAGGAGATCCAAGCTCATCCTAGAGTTTCCTTTTTTGAAAAGGACACTGTCATACTCAAAAGTATCTGGGCAGTGGTAAACAGAACTCAAGGCATCTGGAAACCCTGCCAAGAAGAGAAACAGGAGATGGAAACGATGAAATGAGAAACGAAAGGGGGTCTGTGGTAGACTGGCTTTGCTGCCCCACGACACCACAGACTTGGCAGCTTCCACAACATTTTTCTCCAAGTCCAAGATTAAGGTGCCGTCAGGACTGGTTCCTGGGGAGGGCTCTTCCCAGCTCCTGGATGGCCAGCCTCTCACTATGCCCTCATATAGCCTTCCTTCTATGCACAGCCACTCCTGGTGCCCCTTCCTCTTACTGGATTGTGGCCCACCCTATGACATCACCTAACATTAACTGTCTCCAAACACAGTCAACCTCACATTAGGTGAGGGCCTCAACCTAATGAGCTTTGGGGGAAACATGATCTTGTCAGTGATCTTATCAGTTCAGGGCAAGATCCAATCTTTTTTTTTCTTTTCTTATTTTTTTTGGAACCAGGGATTGAACTCAGGGACACTCGGCCACTGAGCCACATTCCCAGCCCAATTTTGTATTTTATTTAGAGACAGGGTCTCACTCAGTTGCTTAGGGCCTCGCTAAGTTGCTGAGGTTGGCTTTGAACTCGGGATCCTCCTGACTCAGCCTCCCAAGTCGCTTGGATTACAGGCGTGCGCCGCCACGCCCGGCTAAGATCCAATCTTAAATATGCGAAAGACTGTCTGAAAATGATTGTAATTTGTTCTTTCTCTCTTTACAAGGTGGAGTTAGAAACAGAGCAAGAATCTCAGAGCTGGATGAATGAAGCTGGAGCTTCTCTCGACACTAAAGGATCCGAGTCACTGCACTTTGTATGGACTGAGCTTTGCTCTGATGCACTATTTGGCTATTCTGTGTTTACTATGAGGCAGCTACAACCATTAACTGTTGTCATTTACAAACTGAGGCCCGTTCCTGCCCAATGTCACACTGCTGGCAAGCGGCAGAAGGATGGATCCCCACAAACTCCAAGTCACTCCACCCAGCCTTTTAGCCATTGCACTCGTGTACCAGTGGAAAGTCAGAAGAATTTTACATCAGCAACCACATTACCACCACGGTTTATTTTTCTTCCCAGGTACCAGCTGCGGCCACACATTGTCAGAGTTAATCTGCAAGGAGTAGGTTTCATAGATGGGGAGACAGGCTCAGAAAACCTTCCTCAAAATCACAGTGACTCAAAACACAGGGGCCCAGGATCATAGCTAAGTGATTTCAGATGCAAATCTTGTGTCAGCTGTAATCCATTCCTACTGGGCTCTCACCTGCTGGGACTCAACAGACATCAAAATGCCCTGAAGCTCCCAGGGAGGACCAAATATAATATCCAAACCTCACCTTCAGGAGGGGAAGAGATGCAAGGAGAGCAAGTCAGCTGAAACAAAATCGGCTTTCCAACATCAGTCTTGTGGGTGATTTGGCAAAAAGGTCCGGCTCCTGCTACGTGTTAGTCCCAGGGAACATGCAGAGCAGTGAGCGAAAGAGCAATCCCACCCACCAGAAAGCCCTACACTGGAGTCGGGGGGAGGAAAGAAATGAGCTCAGTACATAATGTGTCAGATGGCCCAGAAGTGAAGGACAGAGGAGCAGGAACGAAGGTGCCACTCTAAAACCAGCAGTCAGGGGAGGGCAGGGTTTTAACTGCTGGAGACTGCAGGAGGGCCACCAGCTCTTACATCCAACAGGTCCCGTGGCCTGACGACAGGTCAGCTCTCTGCCAGTGGAGGGGAGGGTGGTCCACGGTGCCAACAGCCAACAACATGTCAAAGGAAAAGAAAAATAAGGAGTCTTCTTCCTTGACTGCAAGGCAAGGAGCAGCAGGGTTCTGTTGCCATGGCACTGGGTAAACACAGAGCACAGCATTCTGAGTACCAGAGTAGGAAGAGAAAGGTATCAGTGAGGAAAGACACAGGGCAAGCCGAGGTCTCACCCCCGGGGGCCACGTCCGGAGGTGGCCCGCAGCAGGCAAAGCTTTCCAAAGTGTCAAGGAAGCCAGACACGGTGACACACACCTGTAATCTCAGCAACTTGGGAGGCTATGAAAGGAGGATGGCAAGTTTGAGGCCAGCCTCTCAATTTAGTGAGACCCCTGTCAACTTATTCTCAAAAGTAAGAAAATAAAAAGGGACTGGGGACATAGCTCAGTGGTAAAGCACCCCTGGCTCAATCCCCAATACCAAAAACAGCAAGGACAGAAAGTACCGCCAAGAGGAAGAAGGCAGAGCTACAACAGAAACATCTTTGCCTCATCCCTACCTGTCTTCTATGTCCCTGAGCATCAGAGTACTTGATGGAACAAGCAGAAAAATTAAAAAACAAAATAAAAGAATTCCAAGTTTCCAAAGTACTCTATTATCACAATATTTCTAGGTGGCCATTTTCTGAAATATTCATCTTTTTTGCTAAAATACACCTTCCACTTCAATCAACTAACTTACCAATGTGAACATTTCTTCTTAACAAGTAGCCCAGGAGTGCCAGGCTGCCCGGTAGGACTGAAAGGTCAGGCCAAAGAACGCCCAAAGCCTACTTCTGACATGCGGAATTGTGGGTATGTCACAGGGCCTATCTAGGCCTCTTGCTCCTTATCTGGAAGCCTCAGAGAACGATAGAGAGAGAGAGGCAGAAAGGCTGACTTACAATAGCAAGCTAACAAACACTGATTCCTTTCTACCAAGAGCTGCCATATTTTCTATTCTAGAACCATCGGTGATGGGAAGGGTGGAACCACTCATTCCAGATAATTGGAATTAAAGAATTTTAAAAATTACACATAACTCAAAATCTTCCTTAAGGCATAGACAATTCAAGAAAGAAGAAATAAGCCGGGCGTGGTGGCACATGCCTGTAATCCAAGCAACTTGGGAAGCTGAGTCAGGAGGATTTCGAGTTCAAAGCCAGCCTCAGCAACTTAGTGAGGCCCTAAGCAACTCAGTGAGACCCTGTCTCGAAATAAAATACAAAATAGGGCTGGGGATGTGGCTCAGTGGCCGGGTGTCCCTGAGTTCAATCCCTGGTTCCAAAAAAAAAAAAGAAAGAAGAAATACTAACTACAAATAAACATAAGGAAAATATTTCAGTCTTCACTCACGATCAAAGAAAACACCTTCGCGAGTCCTCCGCATCACACCTAGCAAAGGTATTTTAGAAGAGGCGCTCTGGAACCCTCACGGCAGGAGGGGACATAGACATGGCTAGTGTTCACCAACATCAAGGCCTCCTCCATCTCTGGTACCAGGATGATAATGATGCCTTGCCCCCTGCAGCTGGGCCCAGAAAGGGGAGGAATCAACTGCGTGCTCCAGAACTGACAGCAGATTGACATCCTAGATTTCACATCCATACTATGTAATGCCAGAGAACTGTTCAACCTCTCTGTGCCTCAGTTTCTTCAACTGTGAACCAGAGATGACACTATGTACCTCGCAGGGATATTCTGAGAATCAAACAAAATTCCAGCACAGGGCCAAGTACACAGTTTAAGTGGTAACAGAGATCACTGACCTCACTGTGTGGCAGGTTCTGTTCTACACCTTGACCTGTGGTGACTCACTTAGCATTAGCATATGAACACTGTTGCTTTTAACATCAGATACCTGTGTACCAACAAACAACTGGATAACTAAACCAAAGCACACAAAGCAAATCTATAGCTATTAGAGAGAGAGGTGGCTCCATACAAGCTGATAAAGATCTCCAAGTTTATTAAACTTTTTTTTTAAAGCAAGATGTAGAAAAATGTGTACGAAGCAGGCACAGAGGTATTATGCACCTGCAATCCCAGCTACTTGGAAGGCTGAGGTAGGAGGATCACAAGTTCAAGGCCAGTCTGGGGAATATACTGAGACCCTGTCTCAAAAAACTGGGGGGGGGGGGGGGGGGGGTGTAAGAGTAATAATCCCTTTTGTGCAAACAGAGGTGGATGAATGGATGGATGGATGGATGGATGGACGACAAAACTGCCATAAGCTGTGTTTGTTTTAAAAGTGTTAACAGCAGGCGGCATTGTTAAGAAAGAGTAGAGGAGCCAGGCTGCCTGCATTTTAATGAAGGCTTATTTCCTACTAGCTATACCATTTAGGGAAGGTACTCAAACTCTAAGCCCCAGTATTCTCATCCATAAAACAGGATGAATAATAATCCCTACTTCTTTTAGTGTTCTTGGGGATTAAAGAGCTAATATATAAAATAGCACTTGGCATATACAAAGCAATCAGTTAATGTGACTTGTTTTATTATTGACCGTTTTAATATGTCAACATGGGCTGTGAGCTGATGGATCTTTTTATTTTCTTTATACTTATCTTCAGTTAGAAAGAGAGTAACACTGGTGTTTGTCCTTTGGAAATACAAAATTACATTTGTTGATATGAGAGATGTACGGAATGTGTCAAATGAGAAATGCAAGTGCAAATAGTATATACAGCACAAGCTCATTTTTATTAAAATATATTTAGTGCTATGTGAATAAATGAACATTTAAAGCATTCAGATATGCACTAAAATGTCACCAGTGGGTTTCTCTATGGGGTGGATTATAGGTTATATTTTCTACTTTTACTTCTCCCTATTTTCTGATTTACCGTGTAATAAAAGCTTTAAGAGTTATAATTTACTTCCAACCACAGAAGCTACAAGAGAAGAGGTTAAATTGAGAGGCTACCAATGATATAACCAGTAATGGACTTGAGAATAAAAATATGTGAAACGTAGTATGTACATTAGGGATTATGGTACTAACAAGGAAACCACTGCCCACTGGGCCTGGCTCCAGGGAGGTGTGCTGGATTTGAGAATCAGAATCCGGCCCCAGGTATCTGGGAGCCAAAGCAGGTAAGAGCTTAGAGCTGAAAGGCCAGAGGGCACTCGGGCAAGGTTAGCAGCACTGCACACACACACACACACACACACACACACACCTGTTTCAACATTTGTTCCCCCGCAGCAAATCCACAACAGACTCTGGGTGCACCCGCAAGGGATAACTAAAACATGCAAAGTGCTTTTTTAAAATGAGTTTGCATTATGAATTCTCTTAAAATGTCAAGCCCTGAATAAGCAAAAGGGTGGGGGAGGATCACAGGACCTCGCTCAGATCTGAAACGAAAGCAGAAAAGGCAAGGTGAAATTGTACTCAGGAAAGTCTTTTCCTACAGTTTGAAAAATCTGAAAACTGACAAATGATCGACCACACAAATCACAACGTGCCTCTTCTCTCTCCAACACTGTATGTGATCCGAGGTAGCTAAGTCTGCTGGCTGGAGGAAACTGGGGCCAATAAGCCTATGGACACAGTCATCTTGAGATGGGTTTAAGCTGAAGGAATGGGGAGAAGGGAGCAGCAGGCACAGGATGCTCCTGGTCTCCACCACTGCCAGGGTCCCCCATCACTAATGCACCCCACACCAGTCAGCTCACTGCGTCACTGGGACCTCTTGGAGAAAGTGACGCAGGCCAACCCTGGCTTTCTTGGCCTCTCTGCACCTCTCCATCTTGGTCTCTCCAGCACTCTCTCTTCTTTTCCCCTTCTTATCTCCACACTAAGGCCAGGAGGAGGCCACAATCTCAGAAGGAGACAGCAGCAAAGCCTACAGCCTCAAGGAATCCAAACCAGACGGAGAACCCAACACAGCACTCACCAACACTCTTCTGGAGTGAGCCACCTGACCTCGGTCTAGGCCCCTCGCCTTTCTGGGCCTCTTTTTCATCCAGAGGGTAATGAGTAAGAAGAGGCTTCTGAGATCCTCGACCAGCCTTGCAGTTCTATGACTTCACATCTAAATAAGGTCACTGACCAGGAGAATCACCAGGACACCAGGGAGGCAGCAAAGGCATCTTCATGACCTGTCCTTTCTCACTTAATGACTCCCAGTGTTTCTTGCCAAGAGGTGAATCCGAAGTCCATGCTTTAATTTTCATATATTGTACTTAAAAACAGAAGTGCTTGCAGTTAACTCTGGATTCTGCAATTCTCTCTGTTCACAATGAGCAGCTCTTACGTGAAGTCAGCTGAGTCCCATCCTACGCAGGCAGTACAATCTTAGTAAGGGAACTTTTACCATTTGGATTAATACAAGCTATGATATTTTCACTCAAGAAAACTGCTGCTTTGATAGGTCTGCCCATATTTTTTATCATTTTACTATTAATGTGTATTAGAGTTTTTATAAGAGTGAAGCATTTATTTCCATGTAAAATAAATCATGCTCTTCAAAGTACTAAAGAATAAAAACACCCTCTTCTACCTGTAATATGCTTTATGCAAATATAGGTTATAAGGTCCTCTCTTCCACGGAGAAGTGTTTTTTGTTGTTGTTGTTTTATTCTCTGTTGTGGAAACAAACCACCGAAGCATTAAGAGGCAGAAGAATATCCAGAATCCAGAAATCAGATTTAACCATTATTAAATAAACAAGAAAAACTGTATCATTACCTATATTTTCAGAGACACTAAAGTCAAAAGTGCTATACAACAGGTTTCCTGCCTGCAAGGAGTTTACAATCACATGTGGAAATCAAATGTAAACACATGATAAATACCAGCTATGGCCTACTGCATGCCAATGCCACAGCAGACACTAGGGATGTGAACAGGACTCAGCCCTGCTCACAAGGGGTGGGTCACAAGGGGGTGGGGGGTCACGGTGGGGACTCCTGAGCCCTTCCCAAGAATGGGATGGCTTCCAAGGTTCAGGCAAAGGGGGAAAGATGACAGCATCTCACCATCTCTTCTTGTCACCTGTCTGTCTCCTGGACATATTCTTTTTTTTTATCAGTCTGACAATCTCTACCGTGTAACTGGCACACTTCGTCTACACACATTTAATGTAATTACAAAGGTACCTGGTTTTCCATACACCTACTTGTTGTACCCAAAGAAAATAAAATCATCCAAGCCGATCACGTAAAGCCAAAAGAAGCCTTTATTTTAGCTGGCCAGCGACGATTGCCTTTACTCCTAAAAGCGGGGTGCCGGGAAATCGTGCGCCAGTTCTTTTATTGCCAACTTTTATAGATCGTGGGAAGGGACCAGGGTGGGGTTATAGGGAGGGAAAGGGGTTGGGGAAGAGGTTGGGGTGGGCCATAGGGAGGGGATCTGGGACTGGGGTGTGCTCTAGGGAGGGGATCTAGGATTGGGGTGGGTTATAGAGAAGGGATCTGGGATTTGGGGTAGGGCTGACTCTCCCAATGGAGATGGAGAATCTCCCTGGGGAACATCAACATTCCAATCTGTTTTCTGTGGCTATAACATACTGATTGGGTGCTACAGCTGCCATTCTAGTTTATCTTGCATTCCTTTCCTGCCTCCTTTGGAACTGGTTTGCCTTTTGACTATCCCATTCCTCCAAGCTTAGCAGCCACAGATTCTGTTTCTATGCTCTGATCACCCACAAACTACGACAAGTATATTCAACTGACTCACGTGTAATGGTAATCAACTCTCTGGCTGTTCCTCCTGATCTGAGGGCACTTCAACCCCATTCACACCTTCACCAGCCCCACACCCAACTCTCAACACAGCTTCGGCCACAGTGAACCTATCTGCAGGTCGCTCAGCTCCTCCCACAGCCTCTAAGGCTGGTCTTTGTGCTTGGCTGCTCCCCACAGCTGGAATGCCACCCACCCCTCTTCTCCTTGCCCCTTCTCAATCCCGCAGAATCCTGCTCACCCGCCAGGTCCTAGTTTCCCCAGGAGTGCTCTGCAAACCAACCCTCCAGGATGGAGGGTTTCCCACTGCTTCATCTGTCTTTCCCTGATCATCAAGTCACAACGGCCAAGGACTGCTGGGCAGAAGCCAGGCCTGGACAGATCCACCTGGATGGCCACGGAGCCCTCAGCAGCACATGGTGGGTGCTCGATACAAATTTACCGAGTGAACAATGAATGAATGTAAAATTTCAAGACACACAAAAAATCAGGAAGGCAGAAAAAAAGTACACAGATCCCCCAAAATGAGTCACTATAGAAGTTGAAAGACTAACTCAGGAACCCAGGCTCTCTAGCCAGACTGCATGAATTCAAAACCAGATTCTACCAGTTGTGAATGGGTAGTCCTGGCCAATAAACTACTGCCCTGTGACTTTGAAACTAGGGAAAACCACGAAAGAACCCCATCAGATTACTATAAAGAATAAGTGAGATAACACTGCAAAGTTCGGGGACCACTTTCTGGTAGATTCTATAGATGGTTACAATAGTGTCTAGCTGTCAGTCCATATGGGAGCACTTAACCAATGAGCCACACTTCCAGCCCTTTTTGATATTTTTTTGAGGGTCTCACTGAGTTGCTTAGACCCTCGCTAAGTTGCTGAGGCTGGCTTTGAACTCACGATCCTCCTGCCTCATACTCCCAAGCCACTGGATTACAGGCATGTACCATCACACCCAGCTGGACTACAACTCTTAAAACATCCTTACTTAAAACCTGGCTATCTTTTCTCCAATGTATGTTTATGGTACCTTCGTTTAATATGAGATAACTGTACTTATATGGGTTTGTCTCTGTGTCTTCTATTCTGTACTACTGGTCTTTGTGTCTGGGTGTCAATACCATGCCGTTTTTACTACAGCTCTGTAGTATAATTTAAGGTCTGGTACTCTGATGCCTCCTGCTTCACTTCTCTTGCTGAGAAAAGACAGCCTCTTCAACAAATGGTGCTGGGAAAACTGGAAATACATATGTAACAAAATGAAATTAGACCCCTATCTCTCACCCTGCACAAAACTCAACTCAAAGTAGAATAAAGACTTAGACATCAGACCAGAGTCCCTGTGCTTACTAGAAGAAAAAGGAGGCCCAACACTCCATCATGTTTGGATCTGTTCACCTCCCTAAATACTGGAATAAACTATTTCATTATCTTAAGTCAATCAAATATTTTCCAATTAGTTTGATTTTTTTTTTTTCTTTGAACCAGGGATTGAACTCAGGGACACTCGGCTACTGAGCCACATCCCCAGCCCTATTTTTTGTATTTTATTTAGAGACAGGGTCTCACTGAATTGCTTAGGGCCTCGCTAAGTTGCTGAGGCTGGCTTTGAACTCGCGATCCTCCTGACTCAGCCTCCCAAGTCACTTGGATTACAGGCATGCGCCACCACGCCCGGCAATTAGTTTGATTTTAATGGACATTCTGACTCCAAATTAATATCTCTATGTTGAGATCATATTACCAAGCTTTCCTGTGAATAACCTACATCACATTATCACCCACAGTTCTTAAAGACGAAGACTCAACGAGGCATGGTGGTACACACCTATCCTCTAGCAACTCAGGAGGCTGAGGCAGGCGATTCACTGGAGCCCAGGAATTCAAGACCAGCTGGGCTTCACAGTGAGACCCCCATCTCTAAATAAATACATAAATACTAAGATTCTAGTTCTGTCTGAAATTCCTAAACCACAAAATGTAGGTTAGCACGGCAACAGGAGCTAAAATACTGAATAATGATGTAACAAAATTACATTAATTTAGAGTAGTTGCAGAATATAGAAATGCATTTAGGGAGTTTTATTTTTAAAATCCCAGCACTTGGGAGGCTGAGGCAGGAGGATCACGAGTTCAAAGCCAGCCTCAGCAACTTAGCGAGGCCCTAAGCAACTCAGTGAGACCCTGCCTCTAAATAAAATACAAAATCGGGCTGCGGATGTGGCTCAGTGGTGGAGTGCCCCTGGGTTCAATCCCCAGTACCAAAAAGGAAAAAAAAATGATATGATGCTTTCACATACAGAGATTGAATGAGATTGGGCGAACAGCACAGGTCCTTGGAGAAACTGCATTCACAACCAGACGGACTACTAGAACCAGAACTGGAGTTATAAAGTATTCAAAGGCACCTGAAATGAGCCCCTCTTTGGGTGCTGAGTTGTTCACTTGTTTTTGTCTCTTCTATTTGACTTTTGCTGTCAAGTACCAAGTGCCTCATGTGAGTAAAACTGTGCTTATTTACAACAACCATCTCATTTAATCCCCAGAACACTACTGCAAGGCTGATATGAGCCCTTTTCCAAAAAACATCAGGAAAAACACACAGCAAGAAGGTTCACGTGGCTCGATGTCACTACACACGTGCTCAAGTCCACTGAGGCAAGGATGGTCACTTCAGCACAAATGTTCAATGTTTGCAAACCTCTCTCTCAAGCATTTTTCAATGGTACTCTTTTTTGCTTATCTGGTTAGTGGACATGTTTCTACTGCTGTTTTTGAAGAGCTGAGGATGTCACTTATCACTGACTGCCCCTGAAGGATTCTTTAAGCCCAGAAGGAGTAATCGAGCAGTTTGCAACCTGAGTACCAAAGGGAACACCCCTTCAAGAGAAGGCAAAACAAGGGCCAGGAAGCAGGGACCAGGAACTGACTTTCCTGAACTCCACCCAAGGTGTCCCTGTGACAGAGCTGCCCCAGGGAGCTTGCACTGCCTACCTCACCAAGGTTAGGGCAGGGTCAACTGACGCAGAGTGCGTTATAATACTCTGTCAATTACACTTGGGCCATATTACAATGTGGCAAAACATTTTCACTCTTTTTTTTTTTTTTTCTTTTTTGGTACTGGGGATTGAACCCAGGGCACTCCACCACTGAGCCACATCCCCAGCCCTATTTTGTATTTTATTTAGAGACAGGGTCTCACTGAGTTGCTTAGGGCCTCGCTAAGTTGCTGAGGCTGGCTTTGAACTCACGATCCTCCTATCCCAGCTTCCCAAGTGCTGGGATTTCAGGCGTGCACCACCGCGCCCGGCTATTTTTTATTTTTGAAAGACCTAAAAAGAGTAGAATGAATGAGACATCACTTGCCTATGTTCACATATGCATACACAACCAGTGAAACTCCACATTATGCACAACCACAAGAATGGGATCCTCATAAGTTATACTCCATGTATGTATAACACATCAAAATACACACTTTACTGTCATGAGTATCTGAAAAGAACAAATTTTGGGGGGTGGGGGGTACTGGGGATTGAACTCAGGGGCACTCAACCACTGAGCCACATCCCCAGCCCTATACTGTCTTTTATTCAGAGACAGGGTCTCACTGAGTTGCTTAGTACCTCGCTTTTGCTGAGGCTGGCTTTGAACTTGCGATCCTCCTGCCTCAGCCTCCCAAGCCACTGGGATTACAGGCATGTGCCACCACTCCCAGCAAGAACAATATATTTAGAAAAGGGATGAAAAAGAAAAAAGAGAAGAAAAATCTATAGTACTCCTAATATAATTTATGTTTTGGAAGCAAATTCTTTTAAGAGGTTTAGCTTAAATTTTAAAACCACCAGAAATAAATGAAGTTAGGCTTACAGAAATGTCTTTAAATTTGTTTTACAATGTAAGCTACAATTGCATGAGCTGAATGTACACACAAAATACAAAACAAGGGCCTAACCATTAACTCACTCGTTCTTTCAACCAATATTTACATAGTACCTATCCACCATGTGCCAAGTTCCAGGCACCTACAGGAATAAAATGGAATAAAACAAAATCCTCAATTTCTAGATCATTTTGAATCCCTTGCATCTAATAGCACCTGGCACACAGCAGGCACCAAGGAGAGTTATAGAAATAAATGTATCCACGAAGTCAGGCGTAGAGAAATGACCAGAAAGCAGCCTGTCACTAGAAAAGCTGCCTCTATACTAAGTACACCCAGGGGCTGGGGAGGCAGCGGAGCTCTCCTGCATCTGCCTGGCATGCAAGACCCAGGGCTCAGTCCTCTGCATGGTAAATAAATAAGTCACTCTAAGACCAGTGAAGTGAAGGGGACGGAAACATAAGTAGGCAAGCCTTATCCCCAAACTGCAAAGGAACACACGCCTGCCTCTCTGTAATTGTGGAAATAAAAGAAACAGATGAAAAGCAGGACAATAAATCTCTAAATTTAAAAAATAAACAAACCCCCAACTATGAAACCTGCTTTTCATCAATCAAATAAAACAGGAAAGGCAGCATTTCTAGGCCATTACCCTGGGGTCCAGTGTGGCATGTATAAAATGGCCTTCCTAATTAGTCTAATCAACACTTCTGCTCCACACGTTGTAGCTGCCTAATTACCCAACGAACCCCAACCCCCACGCCAGGCTCCACAGTGCTACCTCCATCACGCTGCCTAAGCCGGTGTTCCAGAAGAATCCGTCTCAAAACAAGGATTGACTTGGGGTGATGAAGAGAACCCAAAGTTTGGGGACATATTTCTTTTCCCTAAAAACATAAAAAAAAATGAATATTCTACTATTCCTTCAGAAGCATGCAAATAAGAGTAGGGAAAATAATTTTGGCTTCTGAAATTCTCAATTATCATTTATAAAAACTAAAGCATGTTGAAACATGATGAAAAATTCACCAAAGTTTCTTCTCATTTTTATATAGTTTTTACAATAAATCTTTTATACACTTGTAATTTACCCAGTTGTAAGTAATCAATCCAATTTTCACTTTTCAAAAATGTGACTTTGGGAATGGGGATGGAGCTCAGTGCTAGAGCACTTGCCTAGCATGTGTGAGGCCCTGGGTTCAATCCCCATTACTGCAAAAAAATAAAAATAAATTCATTAATGGGGGGGAAAAAATCTAAAGCAATGAGAAAATAACAAAAAATAAAAAAGCATGTTTTTGCTCCAGAATGTGGGTGCAAGGGAACCCACTGTTTTAGAATGGGGGCTTTCAAAGTGAATGGGAGGGCTGGGGCTGTGGCTCAGTGGCAGAGCGCTTGCCTAGCATGTGTGAGGCACTGGGTTCGAGTCTCAGTACCACATATAAATAAATGAATAAAAATAAAGGTCTATCAACATCTAAAAAATGTTTAAAAAAAAAAAAACAAAGTGAATGGGAGCCAGGGCCAAGTGTACCCATGACTGTCACTATGTCCTACATAAGCAGTGACCTGCAAGGAGGCTCGAGGGAGGGGTGTCACGGACCCTTCTTTTTCAGACTGCCTCTATGCAATTCCTCCTGTTTGAAAGATTCTCTTAGGAAGAAATGAAAAGCAGAAACAAAGCTGGGTATGCAAAGAGTACTCTGCGCTCTGCGCTGATGTTCTAGTAGCAAGTTCTTCGTTATCTCAGGTAGGATTGCTGGGTCAGGGACCTCGCTTACTCCTTCCTTTAGCGTCTTCTCATGGACCCGTGTCTTCACAAGGAGCTTTTTGGTAACAGAGGTTAAAAACAACAACAAAAAGAGACACAAAGAAGATCAAAACACCGAAGGTACAGAGACCACCCAAAAAGATGGCAAGTTGGTATTGTTTTATTTTCAATAGCAGAAGAGCACTGAAGAAAAAGGAAACAAAAATCCTAAGCAGAAAAAATATTAAATGAGGTAAAATTATTTAACGAGAACACAAGGGACTAGAGAATGTCCCTGTCCTGACAAGGTATCAAGCTCTGATCTCTTTAGCTCTGAGGTCTGATCACATCTACTATGCTCGCAGCACCTTCTTACACAACTTATGTCATGCTAAAATTTAAAACCCGACCATGTCCTCATAAATGGGTGCTGCTTTTGCTCCTTTCAGCCTCCACGCTAGGCCCACCCTGCAAGTAGGATTTACGATCAGCAACCAAGTACCGAGCACAGGCCTGAGTGTTGTGCTGGGTCGGTGGTGAAGAAAGATGAGACGCTGCCTCCTCTTCATTCTCTCGCTCACAGTCCAGGTGGAAGGAACCTCAAGACAATCTCCACCAAGAGCACTCAACCTGGGTGAATGGCAACTCCACGACTTCTGTCAGTCAAGCCAGAAATCTACATGGCTGCTCCTCCCCTTACCCGGCACCCTCATCCAGAATGTTCTGTTCATCCACACCAACCGGCTCACTTATCTTTTCACTTAGCTGTGTCACAACTGCCACCAGATGAAGCTCCAAGAAACTTTCATCCCTAACCTACAAAATCCCTAACTGATCTCCCTACTTCCTCACCTGACCCCTCCAGTCCATTCTGCCCACTGCAGTCACAGCCTTTGAGCCTTTTAAGAGGCTAAACCACTTGAACTCCTCCAACAACTTCCCATTTTCTCTCTCTCTTTTTTTTGGTACTGGGGATTGAACCCAAAGGCACTTTACCACTGAGTTCTATCCCCAGCCCTTTTTATTTTGAGATAGGGTCTCACTGGGGCCTTGCTGAGTTGCTGAGGCTGGTCTGGAACCTGCGATCCTCTTGTCTCAGTCTCCCAATTGGCTGGGATTACAGGCATGCTCCACCACGCCTGTCAATCTCCCATCTTCACAGGATAAAATCCAAGCACCTACGATCCCTCATGATCTGGCCTGGGTTTATCCCAATGCAATCCCTCCATTCCTCCACCCGCCCCTCTTCCTCACTTGGCTTGGCTGCTGGCCTCCTCTCGGCTCTTCACCCTAAGCTTTCTCCAGCCCAAGCACTGTGCTTGCTATTGCTCCGTACCACATATGCTCCTCTGGCCAGCCCCCGTCATCTGCCACAGACATCTGTTGGCTCTGCCTGCCCAGCACTCTTTCTTCTGGCCTCTTTTCTTCTTTAATTCATCTCTCCTTCATTTTCACTCCATGTGTTTGGCCTACAATGGCAACTTCCCAGCATCCCTGCCCAGGGCCAGGCACGTGGACACACGACTCAAACCTAACCAAGGTACCCCCTCCCCTTAGCCACGGGGACAGACATAACTCAAACCAGGCCTACCAGAATTAATCCCAGGGATTTTGCTGGAAATTCTCAGAATAGATTTGCTGTGAACAGATGGTTAATGGTACACTATAGACCAGCAGAAGATTTGCTGTGGCCCAAAAAAATTAAAAATAAATAAATTGGCCACAGGGTCTGCTCACCTCTCAATTCTGTCGTAGAGGACAAGTGTCTCTGGTACACCAGGATTAGGATGAAGGAAAGATACAGGGGCTGGGGATACAGCTCAGTTGGTAGAATGCTTGTCTCTCAAGCACAAGACCCTGGGTTCAATCCCCAGCACAACAAAAAAAAAAGAAAAGATACAGGATAGTCCAGCCTCTAATCCTGGATCAGATAATCACTAGCTATAAGATCTTGAATAAATCAGTCCTCGGTTTCCTCATCTGGAAAAATGTCAAAGTAGGACCACTATTTCTTAAGGACCATTTCAGCACCGTGATTCCATGACCTCCTTATGAAGACACAGCCTTACAAAGGATGCGACAACGTCAGCCCTAACCAGCACCTTTTAAAAACTACAAAAGCTTCCTTCCATCCAACTCTCTTCCATGTGGGAGTATAAAAAGGCACCACCTTGCCAGAACAGAACATATGGATTTAGGGGCTTCAAAGTTCATACTCTTGAACTTTCAGGAAATATAATCAGAGATACAGACAAAAATTTACACACTTACACACACACACACACACACAAATGGCATCACTATATTTTATGTAAAGTGAAAAACTGAAAAAATCCTAACTGCTCAACAAAAGAAAACTGGTTAAATGAATTACAGAAGAGCACTAAGATTAAATAGTATGTGGCCCTTAAAATACATATTTGCAAATAGTTTTAATAACATAGAGAAATGTTCTTAATGTAATGTTAATAAGCAAAGGGAACCACCACACAAAACTGTGGGCACCGGATCAACACAGGCACCCGCTCAATCAGAGGAAAAACAAATGCGCTGAGAAGACTAGCACTGTTTGATCTGAGTGGAGGGATCAGAGAGTTTTGTTTTCTTCTGCAAATATTTCTACAATTACCAAGACTATTTTTATAATCAGGAAGAAGATGAAAATTAAACATTTTATTCTAAAATGGAATTTTTTAAATTAATTACACAATCCAAGGAAAGGCTGCACATGCCCATAAATTCCCTTCCAGAGGCCCTCCTTTTCCGTGATCTGTAATGTCCATGATGACTGCATTCATTAATGGATCAACCAGAAAGAATACTGAGACGCTCCATGAACACAGTAACACAGAGAGCTCAATTTGGCCAAAGTGATTTCAAATAATGGATGGGCAGGGGAAGCAAAATATTCCCCAAAGACAGTTAATATGTCCACGTGGTCCTCAACCCTCTTCCATTAACCCAGATAAACTTATCAACTCAGCTAGCTGCCGCCTAAGCCCCAGGAAAATGAGATGCAGAGCTTGGCTGGGAGAAGCTGTCAGTCAGAGCCCCAGGAGCACAGGGCGCAACCAGCAAGGTACATTTTACACAGGTCCAGTTGGGCTTTCCGTAGATCTCCTCCTGTACCCACTGGAGATCAGAAAGTCAAATCCGACCAGACACTGATATAGCTGCAACAGTAAACCAAAAGTCAGACTGGATCTACAGGGAAAAACATGCGAACAAAAATCCTTACAGAGGGGCTGAGCTTGTGGCTCAGTGGCAGAGTATTTGCCTCCCACGTGTGAGGCACTGGGTCCCATCCTCAGCACCGCATATAAAGAAATGAATAAAGATCCATTAATAACTAAAAACTATTAAAAAAAAAAAGTCCTTACAGAGCTGAAATCATCCATAGTCACAAGCAGGGGACAAAGATCATGGGTAACAGAGTACACATGTGTATGTTCATATGTGTGTGTACACACACACACACACACACACACTCTCTCTCTCTTTCTCCCTCCCTCCCCACCACTCCTCCCTCTCTCCCTCCCAGCTAATGCCCAGGCCATGCCCAGGGAGGCTGCCCTGTACACCAGTTCCCTGGACGTCCTCCAGCTAGCAATCAACTGTGACCTACAGGCAGCACCTTATCTACCTGCATAAACCCCCAGAATAGGTCTAAACCAAGACCTCTGAAGTGAGGAGGAGAACTCTAGAATGTGCAAAGTTGTGAAAACCCAAAAATAATTGTGTGCTGACTGACCAAAAGGTGTGAATCACTTAATCAAAGCAGGTAGACTCACAGCTTGCTCAAACTCCCAGGGAGTCCTTTAGAACTGTTAGTGAAACATTTTTTTTTTAAAAAAAGCAGATCTCCTGATCCTCTGCTCGAAATTAATCTTCAAAGGTTTCCCATCTCAGAGTAAAAACCAATGACCCTACAACAACTGTGTTTTGAGAAGAGCTGGCCCTCAGGAGGCTCTGAATGAAGACTTAAATTCTGAGCTTCTGCCTCCTTCCTTTCTGCTTTCCAGGCCAAGAGGAATATGTTTCCAGGGAAATAAAACACAGCATTTAAAAAAGTTGAGGAAGCATTTTCCTGGGGAAATTATGGAGCTCTGAGTTCAGATAAGATAACCAAAAAGAACTAATTAGAACCAACAAAATGAACTTTGGGCTACCCCATCCTTTTAGCTCTGGAGAAGATTCAAAAGGACCTGTAAATTTTTGCTGCGAGTAACTTAACCTGTCTCATCTACACATCAGAAACTGGAAAGAAAAATTCCTGGTGGACTCGAGTCAACACCTGGCACTTATCCAACCTCCCCCTTCATTCATTTTCTCTGTCTCAGTTTCTTCATCTACAAAGCAAAGTTAGACTCTAAGAGTTCTAAGGTCTGAGCTCCAACATCCTACTATTAAATCACAATCTCCAACTTAATTTACAGACAACTGAGAAATTATTTAATTATAAAAATAATTTAATTTTTTTAACATGATTTGCTACAATATCACAAACCCGCAAGACTGGAAAGAACTCAAAGGGTCTTACAACCAGCTAGCCAGTTCCTAGGTCCTTGCACAATTCAAATCTTCCAAATGCAAACATTTAATCTAGAATTTCCAGGTAATGACCCAGTTTCTGCTCAAAGTTGATTTACTTTCTCAAATGACTTTTAGAAAATTATTTTATTTTTGAATTAAATCTGCTACTCCAGAAATTTCTGTACTCTGTAGAGAAAAGGGGAAGTGTATTCCTCCCACCCTATTTCTTTTCTCTGTAGAAAATATTCCTTGTTCCAAATACTTAAAGGTAACCATTGCATCCACTTCTTTTTTTTTAAGCACTTTCATATGCAATATCTTATTCAATTTATTTCTCACACAAAAATGGTGCCCTTTGATATATCAATATGTTACAATAACTTAAAGTTTTTTCACACCTTGATTCCACTCTTATTTTATTTATTTTTTTTACAGACTGCATTCTGGTTCACTGTTCACTTCTTTTTTAAAGTCTATTTTTCCTTAAGCTAAAGATCATAGTTTCTTACAAAGTCTCCTCATAGCATATGGTTTTCAGGCCACTCACCTCCCCTTTCATTGTTAATACTGCTCTTCAAATGGAACACCATGGGATATGCCTGTAATCCCAGCAACTCTGGAGGCTGAAGCAGGAGGATCCTGAGTTCAAAGCCAGTCTCTGCAACTTAGCAAAGCTCTAAGCAACTTAACAAGACCCTGTGTCAAAATAAAAAATAAAAAGGGCTGGGGATTTGGCTAAGTGGTTAAGCACTCCTGGGTTCAACACAGGAAGGAAGGAAGGAAGGAAGGAAGGAAGGAAGGAAGGAAGGAAGGAAGGAAGGGAGG
>JAJEJO010000177.1:492807-513118 GCA_020662805.1 Glaucomys volans
AAAAAAAAAAAAAAAAGAATTCTCAGAGAGTCCATTTCCTACTACAATGGTACTGCTTTTAGCAATTACTGAAGAAGATAAAACCAAGCTTACAGTCTTGTTCTGAAGATTAATAAATAAGACAGTAAGTGTAAAGCTCAGCAGATGCTTACCAATCAGTAAATGATTGTTGCTACCTGAGCTGTTATTAATAATAATTTATGCTATTTCATTAGTATTAGACACTCCACCATCAAGCTATAAACTCTAGTTCTCTATAACACTGAAAGTCTGTCTTGTGTATTATTAGCTGTTTTTCCCCTAAGACAGGATTGAGAAGAGAAACACAGTGTTGAGACTCAAGTGAAACTGAAGATCAGAAGCCAAGAGAGAGCAACTCTGAGATTAAGATTTAAATTAATGGCAAACAGGATGTGATTTACTGAAAGAGTTAATTTATAGCTGAGTTGTCAGAACAAGTCAAGCAATTCCAGTTTTTACAACTAAAGAACACTGAAGCTCAATCACACAGTGTGAAGATGGAGCAGAAGCATCACCACTGAGTCACGCTGAGGACAGAGTCTGGCACAGCGCTTCGGGGAGTAGATTCCGGGATCAGAGTGCCTAGATTCAAATTCTAGATCAGGCATTGACCCACAATGTGACTTCAGGCAAATTACTCAACCTCTCTGGTCTCAGGTCCAATCTATAAGAGGTTATGACAGGAACTCCCTACCTTAAGGAGGGTTGGGATAATTAAATGACAAGGGACGTATGATGTGTTTGGCATGAGTTTCTCACCTTTTAAAAACTGCTAATAGTGTTGCTGTTACTAATACTACTCAGAAGTTACCTCAAAAAGCAAATTATCCTAAATAATGTTGCTGAAATGTATCATCTGAAAATCTCAGGTATTTTTAATTTACATATAGACCCTGACTTCTGTTAACCACCGGTGAGGTCAACATCAACACAACAGATTTCTAAGACTTAGTAGGAAAGAATAATATAAATGATCTCAATTTTTATACCAAGTATATATTGAAATGAGAATATTTTAGATATATTAGGTTAAATACATTATTTAGATTCATTCTTTTTAATGCGGTTACTAAAAATATTTTAACTCTCATCACTTCTATTGCACAGCACTGAAGACAGTCTTTTTAAAAAAGTGCCTCATGAAAATTAAATACCTAGGCTGGGGTTAGAGCTGGGTGGTCGAGTGCTTGCCTAGCATGGCTGAAGCCATGGGTTCAATCCCCAGCAACACACACACACACACACACACACACAGAGACATGACCTAAATTATGAAACTCAATATAGAGCCTACCTGAATTTTCAGAGTTTACATATAATTAATTTGAAACTCTTTTTAACCCCCTCCCCCAAATTTCCTTTGATTTGACACATCTCTCTCCATGGCAGAACCAACTGAGAAGCTTTCATTAGCATATGGTGAATTTCTTTGCTCCATTTTCCACAACCTGACCATACCGGCTTACATAACAAAGCCAACAGCCTGACCTCCAACAAAGGACATGTCACTAAAGAGGTCTGGCTTCAGCATGCAGGCGTCCAGAGCACTGAAACTGCCAACACTGAACTGGCACAATGGCCCCAGTACTGGGACCTTGCCCCACAGTCCCAACGCACAGGAGGTGCTCAGAAGCGTAGGAGGAAAATGGCCTTGAGATTTAAATGGGGCCCAGGAGGCTGGCCTTCTCTACATAATGCAAATGAAACTTGCCTCACATCTCGGAGCTACCTGACTACTAAACAAAACAGCCAGATGTCAGTAGCCTTTGGGTGGAGACCAATAAACATGCAAAGGGAGGGGGTCAGGAAACACTGAAATGCTGTATTGTTCTGCCTCCAAGAAAGTTCCTGCTACAAGAGGACCCAGTAAGGAAGTAACAGTGAAGAGCAGTCGCAAAATCTCACAGGAAAAAGAAGCAGCTGGGAAGTAGCGCACTAAGATCTTTCTACTCAAATGAGGAGCTCCAGGATCCCTGGCATCCCTGGGAGCTTGATAGGAATGCAGATCTCAGGCTCTACCACAAGCCCAAAGGACAGCAGTCTTCATTTCAACAGGTCCCCACGTGACTCACGCATCAACATCTGAGAAGCAGCTGCTCATCCACCCAAGATCCAGGGACACCTAGTTCTTTAAATTGTCACTCTTATTACCCACCTGTTGTCCTGGGGTGGCTAAACTATAAACACAGGCCCTTATATGTATAATGCACACTATGAATATTTTGTCGACTGAATAAAGCTTGGAAAACAGAATCCAAGGCAAGTTTAAAGGATGGTAGGAAATCTGCATCTCAGGGAAGAGCTAAAGAAATTAGCAGTAACTGAAAAGAATATAGACAACGTGCCCCTGGTACCCATGCAGATTTGACCTGGGGACTGCCTAGCTTGAATAAGATGTGCAAAAACTATCCATACCAAAAACTCATTTATGGCTCAGACAAAAGGAAAAAAAATAAGATTTTTAATGGAGATGGGAAAATTAAGAACTTTGCATTGTGAAAAAAACTGTTTGCATTAACAAAAACTAGGGGTTCACAAAAAACCTGGATGATTTCATCTGCTTTAAACTAAACCAAAGTTCTTCTGAAAGGGAATTGTGCTTCTACATTAAGGATCATTCACTTTTTCCTCTTTACTGTTTTTATTTCCAATCAGCGTTCAAACACACTGCCATTTTCCTCATTTTTAATTATCTCCTGACCCCACTTTCTCCCTCAAGCTACAGTTCTCACCTTCCCTTTGCAATAAAAATCCTTGAAACAGTTGCCCACATTTGACCTTTCCATTTCTCTACTCCTGCTCCCCTGAACCCTAGCTGATCAACTCCACCAAAACTGCTGCAATCACAGGGCACCATGAGCATGCCTCTAATGGCTACCTGGGAGACTGAGGCAGGAGGATCATGAGTTCAAGGCCAGCCTGAGCAACTGAGTAGACTGTCTGAAAATAAAATGCAAGGCCTAGGGGCATAGCTAGGTGTGGAATGCTCACCTAGCATGTCCAAAGCCCTGGGTTCAAGCCCCAGCACCACACAAAAAGAAGGAAAAAAAAAAGAATGCTGTTATCAAGCTCACCAAGGGTTCTCCATAACTAAATCTCTGGGTCCATTTTCATTTCACTTGGCCTCTAAGGAGCATATGACTCAGGCTCCGAGAAGAAGCTTTCTCATTTGGCTCCCAAGATACCACACTCTCTTGATTTTCATTAGCTCCTTTTTTTTCTTTTTTCCATTCTCCTTTACTGATTGGTTCCTTCTCATCTCTTCACTTCAGTGTGCAAGCAGCCCAGGGTCTTGGTTCTGAACCTCTCTTCTTTTCCACTGTTAATTACTCCCCCTATAGATTCCATCCAGCCTAACCTGACAAATCCCAAACAGTTATCTCCAGTCCAGGCCTCATGTGAAATCCAGATGAACACATTCAGCAGCCTACGCAGGTAGCTCCAAAACTGAGCTGCTGATCTTCTTCACAAGACCAGCTTCGCCCTATCTCAGTTAAGGCAACTCCATCCCTCCAGCTGTGCAGGCCCCTGCTTGCAAGTCACCCTGGACTTCCTGCACGCGCATTCATTGCATGGGGACATCTTTCCACTCTTCCAACCAAACCTCTCTGACCCACGTCACCACTATTGCTCAGCGACATAACCACAATAGCTCCTAACTGGTTGCCTATTTGGGCCCTTCCCCACTTCTTTCTATTCTCATGTGACACAGCAGCAGTGTGTCCTCTAAAACATAGGTCAGAGCATGTCGCCTCTTTATTTTAAATGCTCTAACTGCTTCTCCCCTTCCATTCAGGCCAAAGCCAATGCAATACTACAGGTCCCTTCAGGAACTGCCAATGGTGTCAACCCTCCTCCTGGCTCATTCTGCTCTGGTCACACTCGCCTTCCAGGAAGCATGACTGCCCAGGGCTTTGCCCTTGTGGCCTCCAGTTCCCCCTGTTCAGATCTGGTATCACTGAGGCCACCTTGACCACACCCTTTGTAACTGCAGTTCCATCCCCTCCTACCTCCCCGCTCTGCTTTATTTTTCCCTCAGGGACATCACACCATCAACACACATTCACACACACACACACACACACACACACACTCACACACACACACACAGTATGCAAGAGCAAGGATTTTTTTTTGTCTGTTTTGTTGACACTATGTTCCCAGCACCTAAAGTAATATTTTTTGAATGAATATATGAATGAAGAAAAAAATGACAGTGATACAGAGCTACATGTGATCTGGAATATCCCTGTGGTCTTTAAAAGAGTTCCTTTTTACATAGTTCACTCTGTATGCATCTGCATATTCAATACTATAGAAAAAGCAAAGCCATTCCAAACTGATAAATAAATTAACCTCATGCAAAATCTGACACCTTGTCCAATGAAAAGAAGAAAGCTCTCTCAAACTGCAGAGATGCTCTGAAAGACCCTAGGAATGCTGGACTTTCTCAAAACCTTAGATCTTGCTTCACCATAGCACACTTAAACAATGGGTCCCCATATGTACACCCTTCCTGGAAGCAGGTGAAAGTGGCCTGGCCAATATAGAGGACTTTGATTTCTGAGATGAAAGAGAAATCACCATGCAAGGTGCCAGCAGTTTATGTTTTAATGATGTTTAAATTTGGGTGTAGCCCATTTTCACTGAACTTCTGGACTCAAGTACGAGTCAGAAAAAAATGTTTTTGTGTTGTGTTGCCCTTTAATTCACTCAGGAATGGACAGGAGGGACCATATGTTGATAAACCACATTTTAAAAGAACTTTAAATCACCTTTCAGGTAAAAGGAAAGCAAAATAGTTTCAGCACTTGTTTAGATGGAGAAATAAATTATTCAGTTGTGAAGTAGATCTGTACGCCCCAGAAGTGATATGAGGCAGCTATGAGCCAAGAGTGATTTTTAAACAAAATAATGTTCTAATTTCTCCACTATAATATTAATATTATGATAAGGTTACTTTTCACAACTGTATCTGGCTTCCTTTTATTTCTGAAGCTATGTACACAGCAGAAACTCTCTACCAACCTCTAATTAACCAACTTCAGGATAAGCAGCCCCCCTATAGACACCCAGGCTGATGAGTATTATTACTGGTCCCCACAGCTGATGATCAAGACTCTAGCAAGCCCATAAAATCCGGCTCCCATCACTGACGCCATGGCTAGCAAAAACCAGTTGTGTTTACCCCCAGATCTGTGCCAGATATACTGGCCACTGAAATTAAAGAATTTAAATACTGTACAAAATAAGAGTTGTTTCACCATGAAAGCAAAATGGAATGCTGGAAGGAGGAGATACTAAGTGACCAGAAGAGAATTCTATGGTTTTAAACTGCTTTTACTAAACAGAGGCAAAACAAAACACAGTATTTGTAAAATGTAAAGATAACCATCCAGGTTTAAAAAAAAGGAATTACCAGCCAGGCCCAGTGGGGCATACCTGTAATTCCAGCAGCTCTGGAGGCTGGGGCAGGAGGATTATGAGTTCAAGGTCAACCTCAGTGACTTAGCGAGGCCCTAAGCAACTCAGAGAATTCCTGTCTCTAAATAAAATATAAAAAAGGACTGGAAATGTGGCTCAGTGATTAAGCACCCCTGGGTTCAATTCCCACTACCAAAAAAAAAAGGAATTACCATTACCCTTCCACTCCCCTATGATCTTTACTGATACAGGGCTTTATAAACCATTTTCTCACTAAGTAAACATATATATATACACACACACACACACACACACACACATATATATATACACACACACACACATATATATATATTTACTAACGCTTCTAGAACATTGACTTTAATTTCTCTAAGCCCATGAAGATCTTCTAAATCTATAAACTACACATTTAGAATTTTATGCTGATTTGTTCTATGTTTGACCCAAGCAGAACCCAGCATGATCCAAAGGACCATCAGGGGACACAGGAGCCTCACCAGGAAGGCAGGAAGAAAGCTCAAAACCGAAAAGCGGTGCAAACATCCAAAGTCTTGAGGCAACAGGTCTGAGACCGTTAGGCCACACCAGGCAAACACAGCCGGCCTTTATCGGCTTCCATCAGAAGTCTCCGCCAAAAGGGAAAAGCAGGGTGAGGACATTCCCTGCCACACACCACGCTTATCTTCTGGGCCCGAGGTTGACATTCACAAGAGAGCTGTAATGAAAGTCACGGCCTGGAGCCCGCACCTCATGAACGGTGACTGCAGAGTGGGAGACCGTCCACTTCCACAAAGTAGGAGCCGTAACAAGGGCCCAGGGAAGTCAACAGCAAAAGTCACCAGGCCAGAAATACTGCTGGCTCTGGAAATTCTACTCCACCGTTCATCCCACCAGGCCTGTGCCCACAGCTCCTGGGAGAGTTCCCTCACTGAGCTATGGAATGGCCTGCGCTGTTCCACTCAGTCACTCAACACCTTGACTGACCGTCTACTGTGTGTCAAAGCACCACACAAAGTACTAGCCAGATTGCCTCAGTGATGCAGCCACCTCAATGTTCATAGCTGCTCAATTCACAATAGCTAGATTGTGGAATCAACCTAGATGCCCTTCAATAGATGAATGGATAAAGAAACTGTGGTATATATACACAATGGAATATTACTCAGCCATAAAGAAGAATAAAATTATGGCATTTGTAGGTAAATGGATGATGTTGGAGACTGTTATGCTAAGTGAGATCAGCCAATCCCAAAAATCCAAAGGCCGAATGGCCTCTCTGATAAATGAATGATGATGCATAATGCGGGGGTGGGGGGAAGGGTGGCAAGAAAGGAGGAAGGATAGATAGCATAGAGGGAAGGGAGGGGTGGGGGCGGGGTGGGGGGTAAAAATAATAACAGAATGTGTGACAGATACCATTGCCCTGTGTACATGCATGAACGCACAGATGGTGTGACTCTACTTTGTGTACAACCAGTGAAACAATAGCTGTACTCCATTTGTGTGCAATGAATCAATAAGTAAATTTAAAAAATAAATAAATAAAATAAAGTACTAGCCAGGACTCTCCTCTCAGCCTCCATACATCACTCCTATGGGCAATCACAGTACAGGGTACAAAGAAAGGCCAACCGTCCCATTCAATAGATACATGACTGCAAGAAGGGCAATAATAATTCCTCCTCCCACCCAGCTAAGGACAACCACCAGCCAGGTCATTTACTGCCCACTTGCTGTTTCAGGCTCTGTTCTGAGCCCTTCCCAACCATTCAAGGCTAGTGAGGCATTCCATGAGCTCCTGAGGCACAGAGATACTAAAATAACTCACCCAAGGTGACACAACCAAGTGACAGAACCAGGATGCAAATCAGACTAATTCAAGGCCACACTCCAGCCAATAGGTGGCAATGCCTCAGTGACACAGAATCTCCTTTAAGAGAAGGACAGGCAAAGAAGTCTCCCCCTCCTGACCTCACAACTGCCAAATTCTTCAGGAGCCCCCATTCACACACCCAAAGCAAGCAGTGCGGAATTGTGCAAATGCAAGACTACTCTCCTTTCCGGGCCAGATTCCAGGCACCAGGTTTCCTGCAGTTCTGTGTGCCTGTGGGAGGCCTCCAGGGAGTCAACACCAGTAAGAAGCACAGGCCTGTCTTAAACAGCAGCAGAGGAGGAGGGATTATGACTCTCAGGAGATGGGTGCAGCCTGGTGACCTGACAGTGTTCCTGAGCCTGGCTTAAATGTTTAAGAACCAACTCTGCTCCATGGGAAGAGGGGCAATTTGGGTTGCCTTGAATCAGGACCAGTGCTGCAGAAAGCAAAGTAGCCAGACTGGCCAGATCAGCTCCTTATAATCTCCCCCAGTGAGAGACTGGGCCACCTGAAGACCACACCCACCAAAGAGAACTAATTAAGTTCTAACCTAGAGAACTATAAAACCAGAATCCAAAACCAGGTGATTACAACTGGTAACAGACAAGTTTGGGAAACATTATTTAAATATGAAACTATAGGACCTAAAAAGAGCAAAATAGGGTGTCCTTGTTTCAAGCATGTCCCTGTCTAATCCAGAACACTATTTTCTATACATAAAAGTCTCCAGAGAAGGCAGAGGCAGGAGGATGGCAAGTTCAAAGCCAGCCTCGGCAACTTTGAGAGGCTCTAAGCAACTTAGACCGTGTCTCAAAAGAAAAAAGGGCTGGGGATGTGGCTCAGTGGTTACACACTCCTGGGTTCAATTCCTAGTACCAGAAAAAAAAATAAATAAGTAAGGGTCTCAAGTCTTAGAGAGTTATGTAGCAGAGGCAATGGCTGAATTCATCCTTTGTTCAAACAGAAAGAAAAGAGTGTTACACAAATGATTTTACTTAAACTGCTGTCGACTTACTTTAGAAAATAAAGGAGCATCCAGAACTCTTCCAAGCCCTCCAGTGTTCTACTTCAGATTTAAAGAACCTCTCTTATTTCAGGACAAGATAAGAAAGTGAAAGTCAACCCCCAGAATGGGAAAAGGTATCTACAAGGCATGAATCTGATAAGAGTTTTGTATCCAGAATATATAAAGAACTCCTACAATTTAACAACAAATGGATAAATAACCCAATTAAAAATGGGCAAAGCACCTTAAGTCATTTCTCCAAAGAAGAAATACAGATGGCCAACAAGCACAGAAAAGATGTCCAACATCATTAGTCATTAGGGACATGCAAATCAAAACGACAATGAGATATCAATTCACACCCACTAGGATAGCTAGAATCAAAAAGACCGAAAAGAAGGTGTTGGCTACACAGGAACCCTCATCCACTGCTGATGGGAATGCAGCCCTTGTGAAAAAGCTTTTCAACTGCTCCAAATATTAAACAGAGAGTTACAATATGACCCAGCAATTCCAATTCAACATATTTACCAGTGCTATTCAGTTTTTTGTTGCTGTCACTAAAATACCTAACAAGAACAACTTAGAAGAAGGAAAGCTGTTTGGGCTCACAGGTTCAGAGACTCAGTCCATAGTGAACCAGCTCCACTGCCCTGGGCCCAAGGTGAGGCAGAACATCATAGCAGATCCACGTGGTGGTGGGAAGCTGCTCAGTTCATGGCAGAGAGGTACTCAAGGATGCAGGGACAAAATATAATCCCCAACGGCATACCCTAAGTGGCTTACTTCCTCCAGCCAAGCTCCTCCTGTCTATAGTTATCAGCCAGTAATCCACCCAAATTATCAATTCATCAAGTGGATTAATCCACTGATTAGGTTACAGCTCTCATAATCTAACTGCTGCACCTCTGAACATTCTTGCATTGTCTAACATAAGCTTTTGGGGGGACCAATCACATTCAAACCATAACAATACCTCAAAGAAATGAAAGCATATGTCCACACAAAACATTTATAAGAATGTTCATGGCAGCATTATTCCTGATAGCCGCACATGGAAACAACTGATGAACTGATGGGTAAAATGGGACCTGTTTATTCAATGGCATATTATTCAGCAATAAAAAGGAATGAAGTACTAATACATGCTACAACCCTGGATGAGCAATGACCACACTATGCTCAGTAGAAAATATCCAATCACCAAACTCCACTTACTGTATAATTCTACTCACATGAAATGCACAGAACACCAGAGAAAATCCAGAGTCAGAAAATAGGTTAGTGATTTGCTGGGGTAGGGAACAAGGGCAATGGTCAGATTGGGGAATGACAGCTTAAAGGGCTGAGGTTTATTTTTGAATGATGAATACGCTCTGAAGTTGAATACGGCGAAGGATGCATAACTATGAACACACAAAATTCACGGGACGTACAGTTTAAATGAGTGATTTGTATGCTATGAGAAATTCATCTAAATAAAAAATATTCAAGAAAAGAATCCCATCTAACCTCCATGAGACTTAATTCAATCTCTGTAACTGGAGATATAATCTATCTTCCAAGCTGGGCGTGGTGGCGCACGCCTGTAATCCAAGCGACTTGGGAGGCTCAGTCAGGAGGATCGTGAGTTCAAAGCCAGCCTCAGCAACTTAGCGAGGCCCTAAGCAACTCAGTGAGACCCTGTCTCTAAATAAAATACAAAATAGGGCTGGGGATGTGGCTCAGTGGCCAGGTGTCCCTGAGTTCAATCCCTGGTTCCAAAAAAAAATAAAAAGTAAAAAATAAAAAAAATCTGTCTTCCAATACTGTAAAGAATACCCAATAATCCCCATTACCCATGGGAGCTGCATTTCAGACTCCATGATTCAGACAGTGCCAAAGTTTATTTGGTACTCCATTTTTTCCATATATCCATACCTGTGATAAAGTTTAATTTATAAATTAGGCACAGCAGAAGATTAACAAATAATAAAACAGAACAATATTAACAATATCCTGTAATAAAAGTTACATGGTTTGTCTGCCTCTAGAAACATCTTACACTGTATCGCACTCACTCTTCTTGTAATGATGAGAGAGGACACAATGTCTATGTGAAGAGATTTAGTAAAGTGAATGATTCTGGTACAGCAGTAGGCTACCCTGTAAGAATTACATGAACACAGGACTGGGAGACCACAACAGGTAATCAATACCTGACAAGGCTAATAAGTGACTAACCAGCAGGTAGCATATACAGGGTGGATACATTGGACAAAGGGATTATTCACATTCCAGTCAGGACTGGGGCCTGGAGTCCACAGGAGAGTCCACCATGCCACTCAGAACGGCGTACAACTCAAACTTAAAAATTATTTCTGGAATATTTCATTTACCATTCCTGGACCACAGTTGACCACAGGGAAATGAAACCACAAAAAGCGAACCTGGAGATGAGTTGGGTCTTCTGTGCAAATACAAACACAAACACACATGCACCTTTACACAATGCCTGGGCCATATTAAATACTGAAGAGATGTCACTCTTTGTCCTCTTCCTACCCCCGAATTTTTGTATCCTTATGCCTTGAGACCTATTTTCCCCAGAAGTTACAAAGCTGAAAATTGGCCTGTATTTCAACAGAACCCTACCCATGAGAATTCTCCCCTGGATTCACACATGCCACACTCAAGGCCACTGCCTGATGGTAGAGAGACCCTGGACTCTGGCATATGTGGCTACCTTCCAGAGTGGTCACTAAAAAATATTCTGGAGACAAAGAATATAAGATTTTTTCTTCTCTTATTAGTGCTCGCTATCTCAAACCATGGTACAGAAGTATAATCTTTACTCCCTCCTCCTGTCAGCTGCATCTGAAGGATTACTAGGCCTTCAGGACAGCTCTGTGGGTATCCCAAGAAGGACCCAGGACTGCTCACCTGGAGGTTCACCGTGATGCTATGCAGATTTGAGGGGGGCTTGAAGCAAGGGAGTCACCCACTGTTTACAGCAAAAAAGCAAGAAACAAAAACCCTCCCAGCCATCTCCACTATTAATCCAAGCCAACAGCTGACTCTCAGCGAGACTAGGTTCAAAAGTTTTTCCACCTTTATCAAAAGTTTTTCCTCTGTCTTACTGAGCTTTGTGTACTGCATGCTACCTGTTTTGAAATTTGCTTGTTTTTCCAGAACAGATCTACTGTGGAATACATGTTTGTCCTCATCATTTTCAAGGCAAGGCTCTCAACTGTCATTTCCACTAAAATCCCATGCCTCCCGCATCCTCTCACCACTTTCGTAACTTACCAGAAACCACGGAGCAAATATGTACAATATTCAAAGTTCACCAGAGCCGAGTCAGCAAACACACCACGAGCAGTCGGATGGTCAAAAGGGAACGACAACCCAGGACAGACAATGCCCTCTCTTTAAAGCTCTTTTGCTGTAAAACAGAGCTTTGCAATACATTAGTCCCTAGCCAGCTGTGGCCACTTATATTCACAAAAATGAAATAAAATTGAAAATTCAGTCCTTAAATCTCACTAGCCGCATAGTGACAAGGCAGATGGGAGACATTTCCATCACAGTAGAACTTCTTATTGAACAAAGCTGAGTCAGAGAGTAACTTCATGAATTCTATGAAAGTTCATAAGGTCTGAGTTCCTAGGAACAGTGATTCCATACTTACTGATTATCAAGTGTGACTCTAAGAAGTACAACCCAAGCCACTCTGAATGTTCTTGGCATGTTTTCTTAGGTTTGTGGCCAAAGATTGTAAAGAGCCTAACACACAGCTCAGCATACAGTAAGTACCTAATATTTGTTGAATGACTGGATGAATGAATAGCATAGTAACATCTGTGCTTCAGTTTCCGCCCTGACTTACAGATATTAGTTCATAGAAAGCAATGAAATTTTCTTTCCCCATCATGGGAGATCTTCACAGGGACAAATAAGCATCAGCAGACAAGGTAGGCAGTTGAGGACCCTTGGGAGCCACGAGCAATAAATCTGCAAAATCAAAACATCTACCCAACCCCAACAGGAAATGTAATATTCAAAGTTTCAAGCCGGGTACGGTGGCCCATGCCTGTAATCCCAGCACTTGGGAGGCTGAGGCAGGAGGATCACGAGTTCAAAGCCAGCCTCAGCAACTTAGCGAGGCCCTAAGCAACTCAGTGAGACCCTGTCTCTAAATAAAATACAAAATAGGGCTGGGGATGTGGCTCAGTGGTGGAGTGCCCCTGGGTTCAATCCCCGGTACCAAAAAAAAAAAAAAAAAAAAGTTTCAGACCCCAAAACACATCTTGCTTCTTCAAACACACACAACTTAAAGCTTTTAGGGACAGAGGGAAGGTCAGGGGAGGTGTTCTGGAAGATCACACAGCCTGCTGCCAATTTCTCAGCATTTTTCCAATACAAATTTGCTAGTAAATAATACAGTCATAAAGGCAAGCACCTAACTTCATCTTCCATGCAGCACATTCCTGGGCTGTTCTTTCCATGTCCTGTGACTCAATCTACACTGCCTATCAATCAGCTTCTTAGGAAGTAAGATTTTTTGAAAATCTAAAAGCATGTAGGTCAAGGTGTATAGAGAAAGCAGTTCACTGCTCCTCAACCAATAACCTCCTGGAGGCCAAACAAAAGCTACAGATGCTTTTTAACATTTTTCCACCTCCCATGTCCACCGACCAATAGCCACAGCAAGAGCCAACCCGCCCCATTTCTATAACTCACTTTTTCTTAGCAAGAGTCTGAGAACAGAAGGCCAGAGAAGCAGGGAGCAGCTGTCGCCTGCTCTTTATTAATGCCCTCCACCCAGTCCCCATCCTCCTCATTATTTTTTCAGATGCCTTTTCTCAACAGTCTCTAAGCCCCAGCTCCTGGGAAGAAATAACAAGGAAAAGCAGCCTTCTTTCTCCGTGTCAACACTGCTGAGGCAGAAAGGTCCAGACCGCCTCTCCGAGGGGATGTAATTAGAAATTAAAATAGGTGAGCCTCCCGTCCAACTTTAAATTGTGAATCTGCTTTACTGTGAATTTCAATTCATTACTTGTAACAATATGGAACTCCTGACATGTGTTTTTGATAAGAAATTACACAATGCCATCTTTTGAGCCAAACAACGCTGGTCTCGCTATTTAAGCAAACAGATCTATAAAATAATGCTTGCTGATGGATTAGTCATCCAATTTTCAGATTCCATAACCTAAAGAATCTAATATTAGGGACAAAAAGCTCAATTTCTGCAACAGGCAATGCTAATTCTGAGGACATAAAAGCACAGAGATGAAGAAATTTGGACTGCCTGAGCTGACATCTGGGCTCTGATACAGGAACCTGAATAAATTACTCAACCACTCTTGGACTTGAGGACAGAGATGATGACAGTACTGACCTCAGGGGCTGTTAGGGACAAGAGAATAAATTCCAAGTAAGAACTCAATAAATATTAGCTGACTATAACACCGCATCGTGCCTGAAACACATCACAAGTGCTTTCCAAAAGTTAGGACTTTTGGAAAGTCTCAGAAGACCCACATGAAAATCTACATAATTGCCCTAGCCTTGGGTTAAAATGGGATTTTTCCACTCCTCCCAAGAAAAATCTTTTTAAAATAACCTTTCAACATGTACATTTGATTTATTTTATTGGTATATGGTCAGAGGGGAAAAAAAGAAAGTTTCAAACCAGACAGTTGTTCCCTGTTAAGCTCCAAGGATTGGTCGGCCCTGGCCACAGCCTGGCTGTCACATAGAGCAAGGGGAGAGGAGCTGGTTGTGCCTTCCTCACACCATGGGCGTCACCAAGAGAGAAAATGCTCAGCCACCTCTGTGCCCTGGAGAGTCAACAAAGTCCCTGCCCACTGGGCCCCAAGTGGGCTCCAGGTTGTTGACCTTCTGGGCAAAGTGAGAAATCTTTCTTTCGGTAGGACAAACAAGTACTACAAGGACATGTGCTATTTTTATGTAAATAAGATATCATAAGCAAAGACTCATAATTGATGTTATTATGAGTTACAGGTTACTTTCTTTTTTCTTTTTTTTTTTTACACCTTACTTTCTAGTGAGGCATGGAAATGTGCTAATGTGGATTTAAGAATATGTGTTCACCACATGCTGCAAAATCTCCTTTTTCTCCACTCCGAACTGCAACAGGACTACAACCAACACAACTTCATTTGGAGCTTGTGAAAAACGTCTTTGGAAGATGGTCATGTAACTCAGAAACACAGGAAAGGTACTAAGGAACACACCCTTTCAAAAAATAATGCCACCACTTAATCTCTGAGTTGACATACAATCTTACAACACAAGCTTGTCAAGACATGAACACAAGAGAACGAAATGGATGCTCTGCAGAATTTCATCTGAATCCTGTAAATCCACTAAAACGAAACGAGGCTCCTTTTACTATTGAAGAACTAGGGAGGGGCCTGGGGATGTAGCTCAGCGACAGAGCACCTGCTCAGCACGTGCAAGGCCCTGGGTTCAATCACCAGCATCGCAAAAAGATTAACATTAAAAAATTTTTTAAATAAAAAAAAGAAAACTCCAGAGGGAAACCAAGGGCTTCCATGCATGGCCCGGACTTCCCAGCAAGGGCCTCAGATGCTGTGGACCTTTCCAGCAGCAGTGATTCCAGGTTACACTAGACCCCCAGCTTCCAGAAGCCTGATTCACACTAAAGTACACATGCTCCAGTCACATTATTTTTCAGTCTGCCTCTAAACTCCAATCATGTCTGCATTTCTAAAAGCTGGGAATGAGCACCATCTATTACTCACCTCCTAATCCAACCCAAACTCAGAGATGTGCTCTTTTCGCAATTGCCAAATGACATTATCCCGAGCAAGCCTCCAACAAACCAGCCTTGAAGCCAAAGCACATACACATTTGAACGGTCACAAGGTTTTGCCTCAGCACCTCTTAACCAAGACTGAGATAAACCCATTACCACACTAGTGACTTAGTTTATGAATAATGCATGTCCAATCACTACAGAATTTCTACAGGGGCTTTGTAAATACTCTAAGAAAAGAAAGGATGGGAAAGTACTTTTTGGAAGAGGGCAGAAAGTGCATTTCCTCTCCTTCAGCAGGGAACATCCTTTCCCCCACATCTCCACAAAAAAGTCAACCAGTCCCTCCCGGACAAGATCCAGCTCTACAGCCAGCTCCTCTGTGAGCATTTCCGAGCCCAGGCCAGACCCTCTCCCTTCCTCTGGAGTCCTGCAAGGGGCCTATGCAGAAATCTCTCCCACCAGAAAGCAAGCTCCTTGATACCAGAAACCCCGACTTATTCACCTGGCTGTCGGGCTTCGCCAAGTCTTTTGCACACATGCAAGTACAACTAATGAATTGCAGCACTTGTTGCCAGAATCCCACTTACCGGAATTTTCCAGATCCTTGTCTTCCCTACACCAACACCTGGACCGACTCAAGAGTTATTCTGGAGCGGAAATCCTGGATCCCACTGTCGGGAGAACCAGTGTCTGGAAAATGAAATCCTGGTACCTATTCCATCGTCTGCCTAGTGGGTGTTCAACATTCTTTAGGAAAGGCAAAACTAAATATTTATTATTGAGGGCACGACAACATTCTAAACCCACATTCTCTAACCTGTGTTAACCTGTCTGTAAAAAAAAAAAAAAATCTCAGAGCATCATTTGCCAAGGTTTATAGCTGATATGTGTGGATTAAAGTTAAATGCATGTAAAACAGAATGAGTCAAACGTCTTTAAAAGCTACTGGGAATATTACAACAAATGCACTCCCTTGTCTGTTAGCTCGCTCAATGCAAGTTTGGGTTTTCTTTTTTTCCTTTCTTTCTAACAGGGAAACGTGATAGTCCCTCAACAGGAGAGCTGACTTGGCACCTTGGGTCCCCTTTAAAGCTTTCCTTCTTTGGATCGTTAAGCAAGAACGAGTAATCAGGCTTTTCTTCCAAGTCTCAGGTTTCCAAAGCAGAGGGGTGAACTCACCCCCTAAACCTTAACGCCAAAAAGTTGACCCCTCGGGGCCCCAACACACACAAAGCAAGCAAGCACGCGCAGAAAGGAAAATAGTTACCGGAACCTGACTTTACGGCACAAACTCGAGCCGCCCAGGAGGGGTCCTGGGGCAAAGAGCGGCGCCCACGCAACCAAACCCCAGCCGCGCCCGCGGCCCCCGCGCGCGATCCCCGCGCCCTGCCCCGGGCGCTCGGGCGCTCACCGCGGCAGGTCTTCCTTCCATCTTCCATCGCCCGCGCCGCGCCGCGCCGACCCCGCCGGGCTGCGGGCTGGGCTGCCAGCTGCGGCTCGGGGACGCGGCGCGGCTGCTCTTTGTTGGCGCCCGGACGGCCGAGCGGCGGCAGGCGCGGAGCCCCGCGGCGGCCGGCGCGCACCCTGGCGGAGGCGGAGAGCCCGCGGGGCCGCCCGCCGGCCGCGCCAACGTCA
This sequence comes from Glaucomys volans, assembly GCA_020662805.1. Classification (NCBI taxonomy): domain Eukaryota; kingdom Metazoa; phylum Chordata; class Mammalia; order Rodentia; family Sciuridae; genus Glaucomys; species Glaucomys volans. Next base: position 509,578 of record JAJEJO010000177.1, read on the forward strand.
GGCGAGGGCGGAGAGCGGGGGGCGGCGCCCGGGCCGCGGAGCCACGCGCGCGCCCCGCCGGCCCCGGCCCCACGGCGGAAACCAGCCTGGTGCTTTGTCTCCTTCCCCCAGCGTCTTCCCAGCCCGAGCCCCGGAGAGGCGCTTTCGCCGGTGCTTCCCCCCAGGAAGGGCGGCGGGCGCGGAGCTGCGAGTTGGCCGCCGTCCCGCTGCGCGCTGGGACACGCGCCCACGCGTCCCCTCGGGTCCCCGCGGCCGCGAGCGGTCGGTCCCCCTCTCTGAGACCCGCCGCCGCTGGAGACGGGTCCCCGACACCCGCCGACCCCTTTCAAGGCCCTTTCCCCGTCTCGCCTCGGAGGACAGGCGCTCCCGTCCACCCGCAGACTTGCCTCGGGACCGTCCCGCACCGAAAGGTCACTTAAAAACTGCATTTTCAAGCAGCAGTGCCTCGGACCGGTACCTTTTTTTTCTACGGCGTTTGATCCGCGCCGCACAAGCAAGGACTGGAAAGGCGCCCTCCTCTGGGAAAGGGACAGGAAGACCTTAAAGCCACCCCCTTGAATCTGAAGGTCTAGGCCAAGTGAAGATCACTCCACCTTTAAGCTCAAGGCTTGTGCCCTAAGCACCTGGTTATAAACCCCTGGCACCCGCTGCACCGTGGTGCTACTTTCTCCTTGCAGCTTTATTGTCTTATTTGCATGCCGGTAGAAGACGCCCAAAGAAAGGAAGTGACTAACAAAGCCACTTTTAGAGCTGAGGGCAGGGGTCAGGTTTCGCGGTGGTCCAAGGGGCCACTCCTGGGCTGCCCAGGTGGTCAACTGCTAGGTGTTCACTGAGTAAGATCATAGCAAGAACGCACCGGCGTCCCATGAGTCACCTACTTTTCTTTGTTCAATCCACATCTATCAAAGTCACCTCCTGGCACTTGTTAGAGGAACCATAATGAAGGATCTATTCCAACTTTGAAAAATGACTGCAGTCCACCTTCCCACTGCCAGACCAGCTGTAGGGGCTGGTATGTAGGTTTTGAAACACTACAGTTACTTGGGCATATTTGTCTTCTATGGATCCTGCCTTTTGTCTTCCATAAATACCGTGCAGAGGTGGTCCCTGTGTACCTATTGCCACTAAACTGCCTCCTTGAATCTTGAGGTCTGGTGATTGTGTTGGCAAAAAAAATCAGAAGTAAGAATAAGTACAAAATGTAGCTGCTATCTTGGGGCTTGTCCACTGGCCTGCCGGGTTTTATCTGGAAAATTAACCAGCAAGTCATAAACCCAGAGGTTTTCCTCTCCTATAGAAGGAAGAATGGACCTTGATTTATATGAGCTTACCAGTTAAAGGACCTGGGAATCGTTCCCAGGAACACAGCTCAAAGGATCACAACGGTGTTATGTCAGAATACATAGGTATCCACTTTAGCAAAAGGAAGAAGGGGTACAAGACCAACTGAGCCACAGGAGCCCCCAAAAGAGGCATAAATTGGTATATATTTATCCCATGCCACATTCCTCCCCCAATTCCACCTTGGCCCTTAAGTGCATGGCCCAGAAAGAAAGAAACTCTAGAATAGATGAGACATTCATGACTGGAGGTCAAAAGGAGAAATGGAAAGGAAGATGAAATTCTGTCATGTATTTTTTTAATATATTTTAGATGTTGATAGACCTTTATTTTATTCATTTATTTATAGGTGGTGCTGAGAATCGAACCTAGTGCCTCACACTTGTTAGTCAAGTGCTCTACCACTGAGCCACAACCCCAGCCCCTGACATGTATTATTAATACATACATTTAATCCTTATTATTTCTGAAAGCTACTGAAAAGCTCAGATTGTAGAATTTTTTGGGGGGGGTACAAAAGTTTATGTTTATTTAGAATGAAAAAAGAAATCTCACACAAATTCAGAAAGTTAACAGATCCCACAAATATTACCAAATCCAGAAAAATCACGATATTTTTTGTATCAATTACCTGCATAATACCTCTATTAACTTTCTAAAGTAAATAATACTTTTTCCCCATGTGCTTTGGTCACATACTCTAGGTCATCTCTTTGGAATGATTTTCTTAACAACCTTATTGAGATCTAATTCATGTACTATACAACTCATTCCAATATTCAATGCAATTCAATATTTTTCTAGCATATTCACAGACTTGGGTAACCATTGTTATGGTCAATTTTAGAAAATTTTCATCATCCCCAGTAGTGGCCACTCCTCTTTTCCCTCCAACTCCCTCAACCTCTGGCAACTGTTTAACTTGCTGTTCTTACAGATTTGCCTATTCTGGACACGTCATATAAATGGAGTCATTATGCTGTCTTTTGTGACTGGCTTCTTTCAATTTCATTTAGGACAACATTTTCAAATCTCATGTTGTAGCGTGTATCAGATCTTGCTTTCTTTTTATTGCTAAATAATTTTCCTTTGAATGGCTTGACCACATTTTATTGATCCATTCATCAGCTGATGGACGTTTCTGTGGTTTATTTTATTTTTGTTTTTTACTTTTTGGCCGTTAACTTTTAGGAATGATACATTCATGTTCAAGTTATTATGTAGATGTTATGTCCTCATTTCTTTTCTCAATTTTACTAAGAGTAAAATTTTACTTCCAAACTGTTTTCCACAGTGACTGTACAATTTTTACATTCCCACCAGCAACTTTGAGGGTTCTAATTTGTCCACATCCTCACCAACAATGAATATTGTCTGTGTTTTTGATTATAGCCATCCTAGTGGAATGATTCAGTAACATAATTTTCTATGAGTAAAATAGGAAGCCCGGCTTTTCTTGAGTAGAGTTGTTTGATTTTATTATTATTATTATTAACATTTTAGGAAAGCTCTATCCTCACATTCATGTTTTTTTGGGGTTTTTTTTGGGGGGTACTGGGGATTGAACCTAGGGGCTCTCCACCACTGAGCCATATCCCCAGCCCTATTTTGCATTTTATTTAGAGACAGGATCTCACTAGGTTGCTTAGGGCCTCGCTGAGTTGCTGAGGCTGGCTTTGAACTTGCGATCCTCCTGCCTCAGCCTCCCAAGTGCTGGGATTACAGGCGTGCACCACCGTGCCCAGCTCACATTCATTGTTAATAATAGTATAAACAATTTGGAACAGGCCCAGTGGTGCACATCTGTAATTTCAGTGACTCAGGAGGCTGAGACAGGAAGATCACATGTTCAAGGCCTACTCGGGCATCTTAGCAAGACCTTATCTTAAAATAAAATGTGAGCAGCTCAGGAGGCTGAGGCAGGAGGATCCCGAGTTCAAAGCCAGACTCAATAAAAGTGAGGTGCTAAGCAACTCAGTGAGACCCTGTCTCTAAGTAAAATACAAAATAGGGCTTAGGGATGTGGCTCAATGGTCACGTGTCCCTGAGTTCAATCCCTGGTACCCAAAATAAATAAAATAAAAGTGAAAAAGAAGCCGGGCGCGGTGGCGCACGCCTGTAATCCAAGCGACTTGGGAGGCTCAGTCAGGAGGATCGCGAGTTCAAAGCCAGCCTCAGCAACTTAGCGAGGCCCTAAGCA
>JAJEJO010000177.1:519251-541534 GCA_020662805.1 Glaucomys volans
AGGACAGCATTCTGATGGAGTGGGCTTTTTGAGTCAAGTCACTTCTAAGTTCTGTGAAGCCAGATAGCTCGTCTTTTGGTTTATATTAATCCACATTCAGGAGCCCCAGAGAAAAATTTTATTTTCCCTTTCAGAATCAGCTTTACTGAAGTATATTGACACACTGTTAAACCATTTTGTATGGTTTCATGAGCTTTGGCACACATACAGAACTGTGTAAATATCATCCCAATCCAGATGTTTCATCCCCATCTGCCCTCCTCCCAAAAAAATCCCAAGCCTGTTGCAATCAATTCCCTCGGGACGCTGGATCCTAGCAACTACTGACCCGCTTCCTCAGTGACTGCTGCTTTTTTCAGAATTTCATATCAGTGGAATCGTATAGCGTGAAATCTATTGTCTGCCTTCTTTCACACAGCATGATGCTTTTGAGATTTATCCGTGTCTATATATATGGATCAGCAGTTCATCCTCTTTATTGTTGAAGAGTGCTCTTTGTGTAGAGTTTATCTCTTCACCAGTTGATAGACATTTGGGCTGTGTCCATCCTTTGGCTATGACATAAATGCTGTGAAATTCTATGTTCAGTTTCATGTTTTTTCTTAGATAACTAATTCCCTAGAGTGATATTGCTGGGTCATATGTTAATGCATGTTTAACTTTATTTTTTTTTTAATCTGCTAGTTTTCCAAAGTGGCTATATTATTTACACTAATTTGCATTCCCATCTGTAAGATATGAGAATTCTAGTGTTCGTCATTGCCAACATTTGGTATTGTCAATTTTCAAATAAAAACTATAGCCTTTTGAGTGTGTAGGAGAACCTCATGGGAGTTTCGCTGTCATTTGTTAGTGATTATTCTATTGAACATCCTTTCATGTGCTTATTCTCAATTTATGTCTCCTTTTATGTCCATTTCTTCTTCTTTTTTTTTTCCCAGTACTGGGGATTGAACTCAGGGCCTCACACAGGCTAGGCAAGTGCTTTACCACTGTGCTACATCCCAGCCTTTTTTATTTTTTTATTTTGAGAAAGGGTTCATTGAATTGCCCAGGCTGGCCTTTAACTTGGGATCCTCTGGCCTCAGTCTTCTAAATTGCTTTGATTATATAGGTGTGATCCACGCTTGGTTTTTCTGTTCATTTTTCAAAAATGGATTTTTTTGTCTTATTACTGAGTTGTAAAAATACTTTATATATCCTGGATACAAGTTCTGCACCTGATAGGGATTTTTTATTTACTTACATGCAGCACTAAGAATTGAACCCAGTGTCTCAAGCATACCAGGAAAGCTTGCCACTACTGAGCCACAACTCCAGCTCATGTGGGTCTATTTTTAAACCCTTCTAGTCCATAAATCTGTGTCTATGAATCTATAGCCTTGATTGTTGACTTTATAGTGACTCTTGATGTTGAGTAGTTTAGTATTCTAACTTTGTTATTCTCTTTCAAAATGATTTTGACCCCTCCAGATTCTTTGAATTTCCATATAAAATTGAGAGTTAACTTGTTCATTTCTCTTAAAATGCTACTAGGATTTCAATTAGGATCATATTCAATCTATAGGTCAATTTGGAAAGAATTGACAATCTCCATCTCAGACTTCTGAAACATGGCCATTATTTCTACATCTTTCCATGTCTATCTGTCTGTCTATCTATCTCTCTACATATCCCCATTTATTTAGGTCTCCTCTGATTTCTTTCAGCAATGTTATGCAGCTTTTGGTGAACAGCACTTGCATACATTTTATGAAGTTTATGCCCAAGTGTTTTAGGCTTTTTGATGCTACTGCATATGGTAGTATTTTCTTAATTATTTCGTATTTTTCACTATTAGTATAAAGAAACAAATTTTATTTTGGCATATTAATCTTGCATTCTGTGGCCTTGCTAAATTCACTTATTATTTCTACTGGTTTTTAAGTAAGGCCCTTATGATTTTCTACATAGCTGATCATGGTATTTGTGAAGAAAGACAGTCTTTTTCACTGGTGAAGAACTCTAGTGTGAAACTGAATAGAAGAGATGAGAACAGACGTCCTTGCCTAGCTTCTGATCTTAGGTGCAAAGCAGTTAGTCTCTCCTTATTAAAGACAAGGTTAGCCTGGTAAGTGCCTTTTATCAGGTTGAAGAAGTTCCCCTCCATTCCTGGTTTGCTAAAGATATTTACCATGAATAGGTTTTGATTTTTATTAAATGCTTTTTCTGCATCTATTGAGATATTCATATGATTTTTCTTTTTTTTTTATGCAGTTGGTGAATTACATTGATTGATGTTTCAAATATTAAGTCAACCTTATATTCCTAAAATGAACTCTATTTGTCCATGACATATTATTGGATGAGTCTGCTCAGGTCGCTCTTACAGATCATCACACACTGAATTGCTTAAACAATAGTCATTTGTTTTCTCACAGTTTGGAGGTTAGTGGTCCAAGATCAAGGCGCTGATGGGGCTGGTTTCCGGTGAGCCTCTCCTGGCTGGAAAGCATCCACTTTCTTGCTGTCCTCACTGGTCTCTCCTCTGCATTCCCACTCCAGCCTCTCTTCCTCCTCTCAGAAGGACAATGGTCCTGTTGGATTAGGAACTAGCACTAAACCCTAATTACCTCTTTTTTTTTGGTACTGGGGATTGAACTCAGGGACACTCCACCACTGAGCCACATCCCCAGTCCTATTTTGTATTTTATTTAGAGACAGGGTCTCACTGAGTTGCTTAGGGCCTCGCTAAGTTGCTGAGGCTGGCTTTGAACTCGTGATCCTCCTGCCTCAGCCTCCCAAGTGCTGGGATTACAGGTGTGCGCCACCACGCCCGGCTCCCTAATTACCTCTTTAAAGGCCCTATCTCCAAATTCAGTCATGTGGGGTTTAGACTTCAACATGTGGATTTTTTTAAAGGGGGAAAGTGCAATTCAAACATAGCAATGATGAATTTTATATGTTGCTGGATTCAATCAGCTTGCTACTTTCACTATTACACATCCTTTTTTAGAAAGGATATTGATCTGTAATTACTTGTAATGCATTTGTCTGGTTTGGGTATCAAAAAAAAAATGCTGGTCTCATAGAATAAGGTGGGAAGTGTTTTCTTCACTCCTATTTTTTAAGAGTTTGTATAGAACCAGTATTATTGCTTCCTGAGGGTTTGATAGAGTTTATCCACGATACCATCTCGACTTAAAAGTTTTCTTGTGTGAATCAATAAATGGGATGGCATCAAACTAAAAAGCTTCTTCACAGCAAAAGAAACAATCAAAAGCGTGAAGAGAGAGCCTACAGAATGGGAGGAAATCTTTGCCACCTGCACCTCAGATAGGGCATCCATTTCCAGGATATACAAAGAACTCAAAAAGCTTAACACCAAAAAAAAAAAAAAAAAAAAACCCAGCCCAATCAATAAATGTACAAAGAAACTGAACAGACCCTTCTCAAAAGAAGAAATATGATTGGTCAAGAAATGTATGAAAAAATTTTCAACATCTCTAGCAATTAGAGAAATGCAAATTAAAAGTACACTGAGCCAGGCATGGTGGCGCATGCCGGTAATCCCAGCAACTCAGGAGGCTGAGGCAGGAGGATCTCGAGTTCAAAACCAGCCTCAGCAACTTATCGAGGCCCTAAGCAACTCAGTGAGACCCTGTCTCTAAATAAAATACAAAATAGGGCTGGGGATGTAGCTCAGTGGCCAAGTGCCCCTGAGTTCAGTCCCCGGTCCACCCCCCCGCAAAAAAAGGTACACTGAGATTCCATCTCACTCCAGTCAGAATAGCAATTATCAAGAGTACAAGTAACAACAAATGTTGGTGAGGATGTGGGGAAATGGGAACACTTACACACTGTTGGTGGGACTGCAAGTTGGTGCGGCCCCTCTGGAAAGTAGTATGGAGATTCCTCAAAAAACTAGGACTAGAACCACCATTTGACAGTTTTTCCACTCCTCAGCATATAGCCAGAGGATTTAAAATCAGCATACTACGGTGACATGGACACATCAATGTTTATAGCAGAATGATTCACAATAGCTAAGCTATGGTATGGAACCAATCTAAATGCCCATAAACAGAAGAATGGATAAAGATGTCCATAAACAGATGAATGGCCATAAACATATATATATACATATATATATATATATGAATGGATGAATGGATATATATATAGTGAAATATTGATATATTGTGAAATTGTGATATACATATATATCACAATTTCTATATATGCATACAATGGAATATTACTCAGCCATAAAGAAGTGAAATTATGACATTTGCCAGTAAATGGATGTATGAGGAGACTATCATTCTAAGTGAAATAAGCCAGTCCCAAAAAACCAAAAGTCGAATGTTTTCATTGATATGTGGAAGCTAAACCACAATAAAAGGGGGAAAGGGATGAAGAGAAGTTCAGTAGATTAGATAAAGGAGAATGAAAGGAAGGGAGGATAGGAATAGAAAAGACAGTAGAATGAACCTAACATAATTTTCCTATGTATACATAGGAAAATACCTAAGTGAACCCCACCATGTGCCCACCCACAAGAATGGGGTCCTAATTAGAATAAGATATAGCCCATGCTTGTATAATTTTATCAAACTGGAGTCTACTGTCATGAATAACTAAGAAGAACCAATAAAATAAAATTTTAAAAAAAGTTTTCTTGTGTGGATTTTAGATTTTTAATTCAATTTCCTTAAAAATATATAGAGACACACAAATATACATCACAAACATTGTATATTATGAGATATATGTATAAATCTTATATTAGGCATTCTCTTTCTTTTTGAACAAGTTTCCAAAGAAGTTCTCCATTTCACCTATTTTGTCAAAATAATTGGGATAAAGTTTTTATAGTACTTTTATTATTCTTTTGATGTCTGTATGATCTACAGTGATGTTGAAATTGATTATTTATGGTCTCTATTTTTTCCTTATGTGTTTAGACAGAGGTTCATTAAATTAATTGATCTTCTCAAAGAACCAACACAACACTTTGTGTCACTGATTTTCTATAACGTTTTTCTGTTTCCTATGTTATTGATTTCTGTTATTGTTTCCATCCTTCCTTTGGATTTAATTTGTTTTTATTTTTCTAACTTCTTCAGGTTGCATCTTAGAAAAAGCTTAATTTTAAATTCAATGGCAAAGGAACCAGGGTAGATTATAAACAAGTTTAGACTGTACGAGTTTGGAAGGCAGAGGACATCCAGGGAAAAATATGCAGTCAATATCTGAAAATATCTCCACATTCTGTAAATTACACACACACACACACACACACACACACACACACAGAGCAGATGAAGCACTTTTTCCGTATTCAGCCCTTATCTTCTTCATGCCCACATCCACTTAGTTTCCAGCCTTCTATCACTTCATCTCAAAATCATTCAATCAAAAGGAATGCAACACATCAACTGCCAAAGCCTTTGAAAGCCACCCTGGTCTTGGTTATAGACAATGTACCTGGGCAAACTTGTTTCTCTTTCAGGTTACTTTTCTTCAATTTATTGCAAATGAACTCACTGCTATAGAAGTGCATGGCAGAAACAATCCTATGTGTCTGCCAAACTTTTTCAGTTTCCTCCTAGGCACAGAGGAAGATATTTTGAGTCCAACTGTATGTAGGTAGGGCTCTATTACTGGCTCAGTGGAATGTCACCAGAGTAATATATAGCATCTCAAAGCCTGGCACTTACAATTTCCAAGAGACGCTCCACGTTCCTTCCCTGCCTACCAGAGGGTTGTCAGAGCCCAAAGCAACCGGAGCATCTGCCAACACACATTCCAGGAAGTCAGCAAGAAATAAACTTCTCTTGTGTTAAGCTACTGAAAGGTAAGGCTTTCAACTCTAGAAGGAGCTTTACTTCTCTTGACTAAAACTGAGCTCAAATTACACACACACACCTATAATAAGCTTAGTATTACATGTTTTGAAAGCCATAAAAGAATTCTGTTGCTCAGAGATAATGTGGATCAATTATCCCTGAAGTAGTTATCATTTTAATCACATTTTACACATTTACTTTTCCTTTATATAAAAGACTTTTTGGAGAATTATCACAGAGAGGTAATAAACTCAAAGTCCTCGCCAGGTGTGGTGGCAAGTGCCTGTAATCCCAGCGACTAGGGAGGCTGAGGCAGGAGGTTCGCGAGTTCAAAGCCAGCCTCAGCAACTTAGTGAGGCCCTAAGCAACTCTAAGCAACTCTAAGCACCCTAAGCAACAGGGTGAGACCCTGTCTCTAAATAAAATACAAAATAGGGCTGGGGATGTGGCTCAGTGGTTAAGCGCCCCTGGGTTCAATCCCTGGTTCCAAAATAAACAAACAAACAAACAACTCAAAGTCCTCCTATTATATACTGTGCTGACTTTACCTATTTTTTGTTACTAAGAATTAAAAAACAATCTGAAAAAGTGTTAAGCACACTTGTAGGTGAGTGTGTTCCCTTCCTCCCCAAGAAATGGGCTAAAAACTCTCCAATAAGGACATTCAGATGAAAGTGCATTAATAGCAAGTGTATTGGATTTGTCATAGTGAAGTTGGATGCTATTTGTGAGGAAAGTGGGTGAGATTTCAATTTCCAATTAGTTTTTTGTGTTAAACCAAATCAGTATAGTAAAACCAAAAGCAAAACATGCAGATTCATGTTTTGACCTGAACTAAAATGACGTAAGTGGGCATCAGAGGTTATCTACCCGAAATTCTTTATTACCCAGATGAGAAAACTCCTTTAAATCCTGGCACAAGTGGCGAAACAGTTGTTTGCGTAGAAACTTTACGTTTAAAATTCCTAATTGGACACATCTCACAATCTGTACTATTTTGAAGAAATGACCAGCTTCTGAGGGGAGTCCCTTCCCTTCTGCCCACTTAGTATGACTTGGGAAAGAGATGTTGGGGTCACTAGGCACTGACCAATGAAGAAGGCTAAGCTGAAGTCAAGGAGTCCCCTCTGTTCATACTCCAATCACTGTCTCCATTTGCCAAATGAGTTAAAAAATAATTCGCTTTTCTTTCTAAAAGACATAATTAGGATTTGTTGAACAATTTTTTTAAAAAAAAATCAACATTTCCTCCCCAATATTTCCTACCTCCGGAACACACACATTCCCACACACACACTCACACTCACACACACACACACACACACACAAAGTGAGATGTGGATTATCTGTCCATCCCTTATGTTCATATGTTATAATAATGTTTAGAAATATATTAAAATTGGAAGCCAGGTTGATTTATTGTGTAATTTATACTATGGACTTTTTCAGTGACAGAATGCTCCCAGGAGTGGGGGTCGTAAGGGGTTGGGCGGAACTGACCCCAGTCCCACAGCAAGCCTGTATGGTATTCAGCAGTCTCTGTGTGAGCTTTAAGCAACTGACAAGACCTGCTTGTCATGGTGCTGTTAGAGAAAAGTAATTAAAATGAGGAAAAGGACGAGAAACAAGCCATGTTCCTTAAAACCTAGGCAGGCTTGTGCCTGCTTGCTGGGAGGAGGTTTAAATGACACGGAAAGGATAAAAAAATATCTGGGGTACCTGACTGTGGAGGGAGAACATTCTGGATATCAAGGGAAATTATTTGAAATTATTTTTAATTTTTAAGGGAAACTAGCTGACAAAAATCTTCAGTTGGAAAGTAACTAAGGGGTTTCGGAAGAAAATTTGGCAGGGGCTGGATTAGTAGGTAATTTCCTTAGAGTTAAGTCTCTTTTAGGGCTTAACTGAAAGAGAAAAGTTTGCTCTGTATCATAGCATTTGAACAATAATATTCTGTCACACATATGTCCCTCCAAATCACATGACAGCAAGAATCCACTGTAGAGAAGGTTGAAGGATTAAAAAAGAAGTCCTTCTCCTTGCAAAATTCACAGGATCCCATAGACCTGCAAACTGCCTATTTTAACCTCATCCCAAGGCAGGAAGCCCTTATATAAAATTTTTAATAGGTGGCTGTCCAGGTTTTGCTTCATGACTTCTGGTGACAGAGAAGTGAGTCATTTCTTACAAAGCAGGCGTTCCATTTCAACAACCTTTAAAGACAAATCAAAATATTTTCCAATATGAAGAGCTATCACCCACGCAGTGGTCATCACACACAGGTGTCGATCTAAGCACTTGGTGTGCTACTTTGGTAATTCCTACAAGAGCCAGTGAGCAGGCCCGTGGCTTAGAGCAGTTAGGTAGCCAGACCTAAGGGAAGGACAGAGCCTGGATTCAAGCTAGTCTTGACTCCAGAGCACACCCTCCAGAGCCTTCACCCCACCTGGAATCACACTGTCTCCCCCGAGCCTGGCTTTGGCACTCTGGTCTGGACCCTGAGGACAACCCATAATCCCATTCCCTTCCATTCCACCAACCCTTCAGACACTTGACAGCAGCAACTATGTCATCTCCCAACCCTTTCTCCACAGCTCCTCTCCTCCCTGCTCCCAGTGTTAACAGGTCCCTCTGCTAATTCAGGAGCAAAATTTTTTGAGGCCTCTTCCATTGTGATGACCATCTGCCAAAGATGGAGCAAACAGAATAGATAAATATAAATGGCATAATATTAATAGATAAATTTCCATTTTTGCCTTATCAGATTCAGTAAAGGAAAATCTTTTACGGGAAATGAACACAAAATTTATCATTATAAGTATTTGACATCCCATGTACTGAAACATACTTGTAAGTCTTTTCATTAGTAACATAGTGATTATCATTCTAACGATGTTACAGCACTACATAATAATGATTTATTGCCCCAACTGATTTACATTTCAGGAGCTAAGAACAGTTTTGATGGATGCAAACATTTCTGTTTATCTCTATTTACTACCATGGCAACCAACTAAAATAGGGTTGTTTAATTAGTTGTTGGTAAAGTCTTAAGTTGAGTCCTAAGAATAGATTCACGTGTTTAGGATTAATATTAATGTTGTTGTCATCAATGGTAAAGGGCCTGTGGCCAGAATGGACAGATGCATTTTCTGGTAATAGTAATAATCTCATTTTTGAATTAGGAAGAAGATATTTAAAATTCATAAATAAATTAATGAATACACACACTTGTAGTCCCAGATACTCAGGAGGCTGACGTGGGAGAAGCTCTGAGCCCAGAGGTTCGAGGACAGCCTGGGTAACCTATGCTTCTGTTGGTTCAATCTTAACCAATATTGCACACTCGATCAGAAGGTCAACTAATATAGTAATCATTTGCTTATGTGTTTTGATGAGCATGGTAATGGACAGATACTGGCTTGAGTTCTTCCATTTTCTAATGCTGGAAAGAAGGATCTGGAGATTGCCAGGGGTGCAGGGCTGGAGGAATTAACCACACCATCCACCAGGAACTGTTTCCAGAAATGGCACAAGAAGTTGCTTGTGGGCAGCTTTAGACCCCCTTCCAAATCCTGTCACCCTCCCCAAGTTCCCCACAATGCTGATACAATCAACGCGAAAACAGCTGCTCGCCATGCAGATGCAGCATCGGGACAAGCCCCCCAGCTTCCCCTCCAAATAGACTGCTTCCAAGTCTGTTGTAGGTTGAAATTTTGGAGCTTCCCCTGCCTCCTTTTCTAATTGCCTCCTGCCATGACCTCTTGAGTCTCCAAGGAAATCTTGTAGATGAACCGGTATCGGGAGTTTAGAAGTGGACTTGAGATCTTCTAGTCCAGCTCCCTGTAGTCTAATAGGTGAGGTACTTTGCAGATGAGGAGACCCAAAGGGCAGCATGGTTGGCTGAACTTCAAAGAGTTGGCACCACACTGATTGGGCTGGATTGCCTCTGGACCGTGGTAGAGCTCTGTGGCTTAGGTTGGCATTCTTATCCACTGGTAGACTAGAATAGCTTCAGCTATCCAAACTTCTGTCTAGGTCTTTTAAAATGAAATAAAAGGACCATCTCTCACCAGCAACTGAAATGTCCATGAGATGAGTGAATGATCAGGTCTAGGCTCTTCTTTAGATGATAGCTCATTACAAAAACCACCAACGTCAGAACAAACCAGAGATGTGAAGAAGGGTGAATTTATTTTCAAAAATGCTCTTCTTCTGAATACCCTAAGCAACTCCCCGGGATTAACCCTTTCAGTAGTGACTTATGCCCTTTAACATCGCTGGGCCTCTGCTCCTCCTCCCACCACACATTAGAAATTATTTATCCTTGAATTCATCCTTCCTATGTGACTAGCAAAGGACTATTATGGTCCTTATGGTGTCTTCAGTCCCAGGTTATGTATCTGTGGTTTAAATGGACCTTTCAATCTTTCAAGTCTTAAGGGATCTTAAGGGATCTTAAGGATCCTTTAAGGAGAACTGAAAGTAGAATTTCCAGGCCTACAACAGATCAATAGCAGAAATTTCTGTGCTGAAGAATCTAACGGAGGAAGAAAGGTCTGGCCTATGAGATATCAAGTGTCACCAAATGGAACACTGTTCAAACATAACCCATATGAAACTGCCTGTTGGAGTTCAGGTGACATTGGGCGAGTTGGCCTCTTGGATACTTCAACCCTGGGATTCCAACAAGATAGTATAGAATGATAGATCAAAGGCAACTTAAAGGGGCTCTCTTACAGTATGCTGCAGGGTTTATAATGGTTAATTTTATGTGCTAAATTGACTGTGCCAAGAGAGCTGGTAAGACATTACTTCTGAATGTGTCTGTAAGGGTATTTTCAGGAGTCATTATTATTGACTTGGATGACCTTCAAGATCTTCCTCATCAATGCGGGTAGACACCCTCCAATCCACTGAGAGTCTGAATAAAACAAACCTGCAGAGGAAGCTGAGTCCCATCTTTCCACTGGAACTCGGACATCCATCTTCTTCTGCCACTAGACTTTGGTATTCCTGGTTCTTGGGCCTTCAGACTCAAAATAGAACCTATACTGTTCTGGTTCTCAGGCTTTCAAACTCAGATTAAATTACACCATTGGCTCTCCGTGGAGCTTGAAGATGGCAGATTGTAGGGCTTCTCGGCCTCCTTAATCATGTGAGCAAATTCTCAAACCAATCTCTATCTTTCTCCATAAACACACACACACACACACACACACACACACACACACGTAAATGTATATTCTGTTTTTTCTGGAATACCCTAATACAAGGACTATCCTTAATCCAGGGCAATTCTTATCAAAATATCACCTCAGAATGTTGGAATTATCAGCCAACATAGGATGTGGCAGAGAGACTCAAAACAGTTAGTAAGCCAGGTACAGTGGCGCACGCCTGTAATCCCTGCCCTTGGGAGGCTGCGGCTGGAGGATCCCGAGTTCAAAGCCAGCCTCAGCAACTTAGAGGAGCCCTTAGCAACTCAGTGAGACCCTGTGTCTAGATAAAATACAAAATAGGGCTGGTGATGTGGCTCAGTGGTGGAGTGCCCCTGGGTTCAATCCCCAGTACCAAAATAAAAAAAACAAAACCCAAAAACAGTCAGTAAACTGGGCCATAAACTGATGATGGAATACATTTCTCTCAATCAAAATTTCCATCCTTTCTTAACCAATTATCTATCTTGTGTTCCTCTCTCACATTTTATCGTCTCTCCCCTATAACTAACCCCTTACCTGCATTCATGATCCCTTTTCCTTTCTTCATAGGAATTTGATCACTCAAGAGAAGTCTTCTTTTAGTCCTGTTAATCTTCCAGACTTTTATCTTATTTTTCTCCTTCCTTTAGAATGCAAACCTCCATCAAAATAATAGCTAAATTTATTGAGCAGTTACTATGAGTTAGGCACTGGGCTAAGCAATTAAAATAGATTGTCTCATTTGTTTCTCATAACACTTTTATGTTATGGATATTAGTTCCATCCCTATCTAATGCATGAGGCAATATGGTAGAGATTGATTAAAAACCTTGCCTAAGAACACACAGTAAATGCCAAGGGCTGAATCCAGAGGCTGAATAAGCCTCCTCATTTTCATTATCTTAATACCCAGCAATTTGACATTTAAGGCCATGCTGGTGAAACTGCTTTCCTCCTGCCTCATTCAACTTGACTTTGTCTCTGTTGACCTTATTTCTCCATTGACTTTTTAAGACCATGTTTTTGTTTTCGGTTTTCTGCAAACATCTTCCATGTGCAGGGTTCTGGCCTTTATATTCTTTTCCCTTTCTTCTTTCTTCTTTCTTCTTGTTGTATTTTCTTCCTTGAAAATCTCATCTTCCACAGTTTTAACTACAAAATCAGTGCATGTATCTTAGCTCATTTCTGAGTTTCAGTTTTTACCTCTAATGGCACATGACATATGAACCTGAATGTCCCAGTGACACCTCAAATTCAGCATGTCTAAAGTTGAACTTATCATCTCAATAATGAAGTTAAAATTGTATTCAACCTCATCTCCTTCTCCTGGATCCTGAGAACTAGTGTGATTTCATGGAAAGAGCACAAGTCAGGGAACTCAGAAGATGGAGCTTTGGATTCCTGATATATTGGTCGTATGAACTTGAGGTCAACCCTCAACCCTCTCACTAGAGTCAGGGGCTCAACTGCATAACATCCAATGCCCCCTAATCCTATTATCCTATTACTTCTGAGGCCCCATTTCTAACTCTTCTCAATTACCCAGAGATGGGATCTCAGAGTTATCTGTCACCCAAGTAAATTCAGTCTTGGAAATGGAAAGTTTACTAATAATTTGCTCATTCTGTCATCATATATTTCTATAATACCTACTATGTGCCAAACTTGCATAATTGAGAATCCAGGAGACAAAGTCCCTATATCACAGAGCTTCTAGTCTTGGCGCGGGGCAGGGGTGGGGGTGGCTGACATAAACACAAATAAATCTATAATATCAAGGAACGATGGGAACTGTGAAGAAAAATCTAACAGGAGAGGGGTTTGTGAGTGACTGGGTGGGGGAGGTTGGTCTGAGGGAATGACACGTGAGTAGGGATCTGAATGAATGAGGGGACGCACCGTGCAGAGGTTCACAGGAAGAGCCTTGCAGGCAGAGGGGGATCCAGCGTGGTGCGCTGGAAGGACAGCAAGAAGACCCGTGTGGTCAGCACAGATGCTTAAGTAGTCGCTTAAGTAGGAGACAAGCAGGAAGCAAGGTCTTTGAGCCTTAGGGGCTCCATGGGTTTAGGAACACCTCAGAGGCTTTTGATCCTGAGAATAATTTGTCCTGATCACATTTTAAAAGATCACTTGTTGCTGGGTGGAGAATAGAAGGTGCATGATGAGACAGAACAAAGTGATGGCCAGAAGACTTGTTAAGATTCAGAATCTATTGGAACCAGGTAAGAGCTCTGAGGCTTGTACCAGAACAGGACTGACACAAGCGATGAGCTTACTGAACAAGCTAACTTGTGATGTGAAATCTCTTATTATTGTATTTTAGGAAAGGGAGGAAAATCAGGGAACTTGTCAATGAATTGTGCTTGGACCACAGCATCTCAAGTCTCTTTCTCCAAAATTCTACACACTGTGAGACTTGATATCATTTTCCATAGAAACTGCCTGATAGCTACAATTATTTTATGGCTTACTACCTCCTGTAAATGAGAAGCAAAATGGCAAATGCATTAACTCAGGACAGACATCACTGACTGGAGCGAGTCTTTTTTTTTTTTTTAACCAGGGATTGAACTCAGGGACACTCGGCCACTGAGCCACATCCCCAGCCCTATTTTGTATTTTATTTAGAGACAGGGTCTCACTGAGTTGCTTAGGGCCTCGCTAAATTGCTGAGGCTGGCTTTGAACTCGTGATCCTCCTGACTCAGCCTCCCGAGTCGCTTGGATTACAGGCATGCCCCACCACACCCGGCTCCCTGGAGTGAGTCTTTAGTTGCCCTACGTACAGCTGTTCATGGGATCCCAATGTGATAGGGTGCCCTGTCGTAGGGAATGTGCCCCATCTCATAGCATTCATTTCAGTTATCTATTTGGAGGTCTAGGTTCACTATAAAAACATACAAATTCTTGAAGTTTGCATAAGAGAATGTATGGAAAAGCACAAAGCTATGAAATTCTATAGAAATCTAAATTATTACATTTTATTTACATGAAATTCAATGCCATCAGTACAATCAAATATTTTTTGATGTGTTATTTCCTTTTATACAGCTAGCTGCTGGAAATGCTATACCTCTTGGACTTACCCGGGCCATACACAGAGACAGCTAAAAGCTATAGGCCAATATGTACCAGATAAACACATTGGACTATATGCAGACAACTTTTAAATGTAGAAAACAAGAGGAAGGGTCTGTCCCAATGCACTTGAACTTCCAGTATTCCTCTGTGTTTTGATCTTGTCAGCAAAAGTTGTCTGATGAATTATCTTTCCTTGTTCAGAATAACCCACAACTTTGATTGCTATTATTATTTCAAGATTGTGCTTTTCCTATGTGGTTGTATACAGGATTAAAAAAATACGAGGGGACATATTTGAAAAGGAGAGAAGACAAAAGAGACAATTAGGACTGCATTTTGTTTTAAATTCTAGTTTGCATTTTTTAACTTGAACATTTTTGTTAATCAGAGCATTACATGAATTTCATCATCAAAGAAACTTTAGGGGAAAAAAATTTCTCTTCTTTAAAATTGTTTTATTTTATGTGTATTTGTTTATATGGGAACAAAACAAAACTAATGAGAAACAGCTGAATGAACATGTGGTTTTAAAAACATTACATAGTAGAAGAGAAAGAAGAGATTTAGTTTCCCACATTGCACATATATTTTGTCCCTATGGTCGTCGTCTCCTTCTTCCTCCTCCTTCTTCTTCCTCCTCCTCCTCCTCCTCCTCCTCCTCCTCCTCCTCCTCCCCCTCCTCCTCCTCCTCCTCCTCCCCCTCCTCCTCCTCCTCCTCCTCCTTCTCCTCCTCCTCCCCCTCCTCCTCCTCCTCCTTCTCCTTCTCCTCCTCCTTCTCCTTTTCAGATATAAAATTGCAAAGTGATTTTGCAGGTGACCCAGCTCCTCGAGTTTTGCAAAAATTATTTCCCTTCCATATGCTCAGTAAAATGCATGGTGATGGCTTCCCTATGAGGATAAATCCAAGCAAACCCCGGCACACACTTGAAGCCAGTTTCAGATATGATAAATTGGGACCCATCAGATGTAAAATAAAGGAAATGATATATAACAGCATAACATCAGTGATTGGAATATCAGAATTCTTAAGTACTATGTGAGCAAAGTAGGTTGTCTATAAAGTTGACCAAGTCTGGATACCAGTTAAATTTCTGCAGGTTTCTGTTGTTATTGTTGTTTTTTATGTCTGGGATATAAGCAAAGAGCCCTTCACAAAAATGCCTTTCTTTTTCTTTTTCTTTTTTAGTTCCTTTTTTTCTTCCAGTACTGGGGATTGAACTCAAGGACACTCTATCACTGAGCTGCATTCCCAGCCCTTAAAAAAAATTCTTTTATTTTGAGCTAGGGTCTCACTCAGCCTGCCCTAGCCTCAAACTTGCTTCAGCCTCCCAAGTGGCTGGGATTACTGAGGTGCACCACTGTATCTGGCTCAAAAGTGCTTTTTGTATGCGCCATTGAAACTCAAAATAACTGAATTCTTGAAGAGCTCAAAGGAGTAGCATAAATCCACAGAATACTCTTCATCACTGACTTGAGCATTTTAATGTTATCCATAAGGCTTGAGTTTGCTGCCAAAAGTTCAATTCTCTGTTATTTAATTGAATTAGGAGCCTGCAAAAGAATTATATTTCCTAAAAAGACAGCACAACTTCGCAAGGGGAGATGCATTGCTTTCATCTCCAGTTAAATACAATTTCCATCTTAGTAAGACTAAACACACACACACACACACACACACACACACACACTGTATCATTGAGTTGCAATAATGACAATAGGGAGGGAGAACAAAAAGAAATAGGACTATAGTCCTAACTTTGTCCTACCTTCTCTCCCCAACTATCTGGTTGTCCAGAAACTACTTTGACCTTATAGACTAGAAACTCAAAGTCTGTGTAAAAGACAGGCAGAACAGAAAAGAGTACAACTCATGTAGAGACACAAGACAAGACACATGTAGAGACTTTCCAGGAGATCCATTCTGTGTTCAGCATCAGACCACACATCTGACCAACTATGTAGACTGGCAAACAGCAGAGTTGGTCAAAACAGCTGTGGTAAAAATTCATATGAGTGGAATCACGGTATGTAAACAGATTTGAAACAGTTTTGCTGGTAGTTCAAGGTCAAAAACTTCCACGTTCTATGATACTCAGGCAAACAGAGCTCACAGACAACTCTCTCATCTGGCAGTATTTTGGGGGGTCTGAGGTACCTGCAGGTTCTGAGGAATTTCCAGTGTCTTACAGGCTTGATGGATTCAGGCTGGGAGAGAACCCAATAGGTTGGGATCAGCCTGCTGTTTTTCAGGTCACTTGTAGGTTCCCAGCTGGGGGCCGGGTGCCATGACCCCATATTGTATCAAATCAACAAAAGGCATTAACCACATTTGATGTTTCTGTGGGACCTTGGTCCTTTGCCTTCTGTGTCAACATGTTGCAGGGTCCAGAGTGGCTGACTCATGGGATCACCCTCAGGACCGGGCTTGGCTCCTGCCTCCCAAGCCTCAGAGCCACCTCCTGACTCAGTGCTGCACTGTGTGGATGATCTCTGAACCTGCTTTTCCTTTGCATTATTTTCCCATTTGCTCCTCTTCATCAATATTTATCACTCTTTATTGATGAACCGCTTTTTAGTTCTCTTATTCAGGCCCTCATTATCTCACAAATGAATTATGCCTCAGTCTCCTGGCTGTTTTCCTTTCCTTCTAAATCCATGCTACTTCCTAATGCCAGCTGTATTTTTGATTATCTCATTTCCCTTTTCTGAGCCAGCCTGGTGAAGGGCTAAGAGTCTAGGCTTTGGAGCATCAGATAGGATTCAAATCTAAGCTCATTTTTAATTAGCCCAAAGGAGTCATTCTATTCTTAAACCCATTTATTAATCTGTAAATGTGTAAATCTGCATCTGGCTATTGAATTGATTAAATAAGATTATATCAATTAGATTCTAGAACATCTACTATAGTTCCTAACATGTAACAGATATTAAATGAATCTAAATTACCTTCTGTTCTTATTCACTCTATTTACTGTTCTTTATCAAACTTATTCTTTAGTCCTTAACCTTGTCACCCAAACCTTCAATGTCCAGGTCTGAGTCTCCAGGATTTTCTTTGGTGAGGACACAGTCATAAAAAAATTAAAAAAATCTAAAAAGTGAAAATGAAATGTGAAAAGTACTGTGAGATTGAAAGAACTATAAATCTACTATGAGAACTTTGCTTCGTGGTATCATAAAACTTCACCGAAGAGATTCTCTGAGGATAATAGGAGTTTGGTGGAGAAATGGGCAAGGTCATAGAGACAAATGTAAAGGTTTGTGTATATTCCAGGGAGAGAAGGAGATGACATTTTTAGGGAAAGCAAGGTTCAAGTTGCCCAAGACTTGAGGCTTTAACAAGGAGTGTAGTCTTGACTTGAGATAGGTGGTAGGGAGAAAATTGTAAGGGCAAGATGATACAAAACTATGAAACAGTGTGGAAAAAGTTGACCAAAGGATCAGGCTCTTCCTCTGGCATGTCTCACAGTTTGAATTCATCTGGAGTATGAAGGGAGAGGAGAGGAGAGGACGGTGGCTGCACAGGGTCACACCTCTTTCCTGGAGACACAGGAGCATTTTTAAGTAATAGCACAAAGCTCTTGAAAATTGCAGTTCTCAGTAGCTGTTTTTTAGGACTGATTTTTGCAGACCTTCACCCAGGTGATTAGAAAACTGTTCTGGCAAAGATGAAGCCTCTTTACAGAAACATAATAATCCCTACATCAATAATATCTTCCCTATTAAATGGGAAAGGGTATCTATAAATGGAAGCAAGTAATAGAATTCTGTCATCTGATTCAATCAAAAATTGGAGGGTGTTGGGAAGGTTGAGAGAGGCTGCTAACATTTTGGGGTGCCTCCTAAGTGCCAGGACTGCACAAGATGCTTTGTACACATGATCTCATCTTATCCTGCCAATAACCTGTCACGTAGGTGTTTTTATTCCCAGTGTATTTATTGCTTGCATGAATTTAATCATTGCTAGATTCTCACATTCTGTCCCTTAAATCTTCTTTCTGACCACAAACATCATTATCCTTTAGTCCCTAAGAGATGGTTACTAAGGACTGTTGAAACTAATTTCAAGTTTAGTGGGGGTAAACTTTTACGGGATTACCCAATATCAGTTAAGAGAACACTGTAAGAATGAAGTTACAAGATCTTAGACTTTTGACTTGATGGGGATCCTGATTTATGCATTATCCTAGCATTAAGTAATTGACAACTTTTTTTGGACCATCACTTATTCATTCAACAAATAAGTAAGTTCCCAGGACCATGCATCTAGTCAAGGTCAGGCTCAGAAAGGGCCATGCCTACTCCTTCCTACTCAGTCTTGGCATATACCCTTTTGGTTTTATTTGGCCTCTTGAAACATCTAAGCACAGTATAACTCACTTTTAATTTCAAGGCAAGCAAAATCTCTTTTTCTTCCAAGTTTGATGCAATGCTAGATTGCCAAATAAATTTCCAGATACTAATCCTTTCAGTAAGATCTATGAGGTTTTATTAAAGTTTAAAAAAAAATGTTCAAAGAAATACTGTCAATGTTGCTAAACAGTATTTAATACTGATGTTTTTACTATCATTCAAGTCTTGAGAAGTAAGACGGTTAGTCCTGTAATAGAAGCAAAGGATAGCTATAGGGACAGAATTCTCAAGTTCGGGTCTAAAGTGAACCCTTATCTTGAATCACATGGTAGTAGCCTCTATCCACATAATACCTGGAGAGTTAAGGGTTAATCTTACAGCAGGGCAGCCCTGGGACTAACAGCTGCCAGCAATTACATTTGTTAGCCAGCCTTTGCAAACCTCGCTGCTGGCAGGACTCTTATTCCAGTGTATATGGGGACATAAATCTCCCAGGGAGCAGCAACTGAGCTAGGTGCTTGAGTGGACAAGGTACTTAAGAGCTCAGGCAAGAAATGCAGCGCCATTCAGCTTCTGATTTGCTAATGACAAAATCCACAGCTGATTTGCAAGCCTGGAGGTCCCTCTCTAGCTCTGCAGTTGGCTCCATGGAAATGTTACAGGCCAGGCTATATGAGCAATGACTAAACAGACTCCATTTTGCTCTGAGACTCCACGTTATGTAGGAAATGAGCTTCTCCCATGGGAACGTCCCACCTCTGTACCCATCAACTGTTGCTTAGCTTCTCCCATGGGCACACCCCACCTCTGTACCCATCATCAGTTATTTAGCATGATATGTTTAGCAATACAAAATGACAATTCTTGTGTGAAGAAAAATTGTTCTCTTTTGATTCCTATTTCTCCTAAACAATGCACCATGTGAACGGTGATGTCAACAATGATGGTGTGGACGTTAGTAACCATTCTTTAGTTTGTACCTAGGTAAGGGTCATCTTGACCCACTTCCCCTCTGCTGATGATTTCATGATGTAAGTTTGTAATTTTGAATCATAGCAACAGACACTTATGATTGATGTGATTTTTGGTATAAGAACCCCTGCAACCCTATGGTCGGGGCTGTTCTCACAATAGCCATTTTTGGGGGTATTGTGTGAGACAGTCAGCCACTTGGCTTAATGAAGACTCTGAGATTTGGACTTCTCAGTGCTGACCGGTCTGTTATTAAGTTGTGCCCCATAACACTCTGTGCTCTGGGGCAGCCTCCTGTGGCCTCCACATGGGCCCCAGGGTATAGCAGTACTAGTGCCTAGTACAGATATCTTTTCTTTTTCATTCTTTCTTTCTTTTTCTTTTTCTTTCTCTTTCTCTTTTTCTTTTTTTTTTTTGGTACTAGAGATTGAACCCAGGGATGCTTAACCTCTGAACCACATTTCCAGTGCACCCCCCCACTCCCACCTTTTTGAGACAGAGTCTCCCTAAGTTGCTTAGTCCTCACTAAGTTGCTGAGGCTGACTTTGAACTCATGATCCTCCTGCCTCAGCCTCCCAAGCCATTGGGATTATAGATATACGCCACCACACCCTGCCATAGCAAGGAATTCAGGATCCCTGAAACAGAGGAATCACATGATGCTCATTTTTCACAAAATATCTCTTAATCACAGGAAAATATTCCAATACTAGGGATTCATGTGCTGGCATGAGCACCATTCTCCTCCTGCAGCCTTCTTCCTGGGATGCAAACCTGTAGAGTGACAGGAAACAAATGAAATGAAGGAAAGGACAGATAGAGGAAGGAGAGAGCTGCAGAGTGCGAGTGAGGGGAAGCACAGTCAACCTCTGCTTCCTTCACAACTCTACGTGGAGCCAGGGCCAGAGGTCATGCCGTCTAGTCACTGCTTCTCCAGCACCTTGCGTAATACCTGGTACAAGTGGGACACTCAGTAGGGATGTGTGAAATGCGCGCATGAACACAGCAGAGAACCAGCCCTCTCCTCCCTAAGGACAGGAACACATCAGAACAAAGCCTCCAGGGTTCCTTGCTCCAGGGGAAGCTAACCTATCACACTGTCCTGGGTCCCAGTACGTTGGCAAGGTGGGCTTCCTGGTCTGAAGCTTCTGCTGTCAGGTGACATCCGTTCACCTCCAAGTTTTCCATTGAATGGCTTCTGATTCCATATTTTTATTCAAAAGTGAAGCTGCATGCAAATTCCCTCTCTTTCCTTTGCTTGTGGAGCAAGCCTGGTTTGCTCAAACCTAGAAACAAGCAGTGTGTGCACACCCAAGGACTTCAAAGGACCAGGCGGACAGCTTCGAATTCATTCTTCTGAAGCCTGTGCCAGAACTGGCAGCTAGGGCGAGGCCAGGTTTGATGGCTGCCCTCTGGGACTGAAATGAACCCGAATGCCAGCGTGTCTGGTGGGACAATGGAGCCTACCTCAAAGAGACAGGGCCCCACCCTCTCCTGCAGGCCCCAGAGTCCTGGCGGAGCTGTGGCCTGGAATGCTAGAGCAGCTAGAGACATTTTTATGGGACCCTTTAATGAGCGCAGGGTGTACTTTGTCTTCCCGTTTAAAACCCACACCTTTGAAAGTCAGATTCCTGGAGAAATGGTTTATGGCCTCAGGCGCACTGAAAACCATTTAGCTTGCAAAGATGTATGGATAGATGGGAGAGGTGCTCAGCTGCGGAATTAATACTTCATATACTCCAAGCAATTTAACTGCCAAAGCGTTAGCTTGTATAGCGTGGAAGACAAATGAGAAGAGAGAAGGAGGCTTCAAATCATCAGAAGGCCAGGGAACGTGAGAACCGTGGTATGTCGACTTGAAAGATGTAGGGATACGATTTGCTTATGAATCTGTAAGCAGCCTCATTCACAAAACAGAGAAAACTGTCACTGCTAGAGTCACATTTATTCAATATGAGCAAGGAAGCAAGGAAACTTTAATCAGGCTTTCTCATTTTGCATAAATTTAGTAGAGCTATATTAGGTTCTGTGTTTTTCTGGGGCTGTCATAACAGACAACCGCAGCCTGGGTGGCTTAAGCAACCGAAATTTATTTTCTTATTGTTCTGGAGATAGAAGTTCAGGATCAAGGTGATGGTCCTTTCTTCGGAGGGCTCTCTCCTTAGCTTGCAGATGCCCCTTCCTCACTGGGCCCTCATAGGGTCTTTCCTCAAAATGTGTGTTGTATGTACCCTAATGTCTCAGAAGGGCAACGGTCCTATTGGATTGGCATTCTCTAATTACCTCTGTTTACCTAAACTTCCTCATTAAAGGCCCTTTCTCTGGATTCTGTCACATTTTGAAGGACTATGGGTTAGGATATTAACACACCAACTTGGGGAGGACATAATTCAGCCTATAATAGACTCCAAAGGGAGAAGATATTCTTCAAGGAGGAAAGAGGAGAATATCTCCCATGACTGTGGTCCTGCACATAAGCAGAAGGTCAGAAGTCCCTTGATCCTAATTCATAGGTGTGGGTGAGCAGCCCGTGCTCCTAAGACAACATGTGCCTCTAAGATCTACGAGAGAAGACGAGGGTGAAGATGTTTTTCTTTCACTTTTTTCTTCTTGTGGTACTGGGGATTGAACCCTGGGATGCTCTCTCACTGAGCTACATCACCAGCCCTCTTTTTTTTTTTTTTTTTTTTTGGAACCAGGGATTGAACTCAGGGACACTTGGCCACTGAGCCACATTCCCAGCCCTATTTTGTATTTTATTTAGAGACAGGGTCTCACTGAGTTGCTTAGGGCCTCGCAAAGTTGCTGAGGCTGGCTTTGAACTCGCGATCCTCCTGACTCAGCCT
>JAJEJO010000177.1:541544-555249 GCA_020662805.1 Glaucomys volans
TCCTGACTCAGCCTCCCAAGTCGCTTGGATTACAGGCGTGCGCCACCATGCCCGGCTTGGGTCATAGTCTTCTTGCTCCCCTTTTCTATGTGTCTAGAGAGGGGGCTGCATCATTTGTCTGTTTCTTTTCTTTTTTTTAATATTTAGTTGTAGGTGGACACAATATCTTTATTTTATTTTTATGTGGTGCTGAGGATTGAACCCAGGGCCTCATTCGTGCTAGGCGAGCACTCTACCACTGAGCCACAACCCCAGCCCCTTGTTGGTCTGTTTCTGACAAGCTCACATGCCTGGTTACCAGGGTAGGGTCTTGATAAATCCATGTGTCTATGTGTCCCTGGTTTAATTCACTAAGTTCACAGATGATAATTTTTATTAGCATGAATAAGTTATGTATCAATCTTGTCTTATGTTTTTGGTGTTCAGAGGTTGGTTGTTCTTGGGAAGTTCTGCATGCCTGACATCTGATGGTTATCCATTTGCACAAAGGGTCTAGGTCACTTTGCTTTAGCACTTGTACTCAAAATGAAATAGCTCAGGGCAAGCTGCTGCTCCATGTAAAGTGGAGTAACTCAGGGCAGGGCACAGCCTGAAAGCAGCCGCTCCTAGAGCAAAGGGAGCAGGGCATGGCCGGCTCTCTTCATGTTGAACAGGTGGAACCACATAAGTGAGGAAGTCTGACCCCCAAATCACTGACAGTGAGCACTCTCCCACTGCTCAGACACACGTTTTGATCCGTGCAGGAATTAGAAGTAAACTACTGTTAAGATATTGAAGCCAGGCACAGTGGCGCATGCCTGTAATCCCAGCAGCTTAGGAGGCTGAGACAGGAGCATCACAGCATCAAAGCCAGCCTCAGCAACTTAGTGAAGCAATTCAGCGAGACCCTGTCTCTAAATAAAATACAAAATAGGGCTGGGGATGTGGCTCAGTGGTGGAGTGCCCCTGGGTTCAATCCCCAGTACCAAAAAAAAAAAAAAAGAAAAAAGAAAAAAAAAAGATAATGAGATTTAGGGTCTGGGGTTGTGGCTCAGTGGCAGAGCACCCGTTTTGCATGTGTGGGGCTGGGTTCAATCCTCAGCACCATGTAAATAAATAAAATAAAGATATTGTGTCCATTTACAACTAAAAATTTAAAAGATTTAAAATATGTTTAAAAAAAAAATACCGAGATTTAGATTTATCTGTTGTTAGAACTAGTGTTACCCTAATATCGGAAAAATGACTACCTTACTTATGAGCAATCTCCTTGATGCTTAGCAGTTGGCAGCATATACTGAACATTAAATATTGTTCAATATTGTTGAAGGGAAGAAGAAGTGAAAGAGGAAGGGGAAAGTTATATTTCCAGAGTTCTGCAATCATCTTGCCATGGATCTAGCTGCTGCTGCTGCTTTTCCTTTTTTTTTTTTTTTTTTTGCGATGCTGGGGACTGAACCCAGGGCCTTATGATTGCGAGGCAAGCACTCTACCAACTGAGCTATATCCCCAGTCCCCTTCTTTTTTTTTTTTTTAATATGGAACACTTCACCAATTTGTGTGTCATCCTGGCACAAGGGCCATGCTAATCTTCTCTGTATTGTTCCAATTGTAGTATGTGAGCTACCCCAGCTCATAGAGCTAGCTTTTTTGCCCCATATCATCTCCATTTTCCTCCTCCCTATTTCTATGCTAAAAAGGCAATTAGAATCATCATTTGGGTATCTGTCAAATCTGGTCCAAGGAATTCTTAGTTTTGATAAACTAAACATACTTTGGATAAACTTAGTTTTAATAATATCAGCAAGTTGATTAAATGAATCTTAAACTATTTCCAATAAATGAGATTAAAAATCTTTTGTAACTATAATCATGATAACGAGTTTACCTCTCACTAACATCTAATAGCACAGGTAATAGTCAACCTAACATACCTGCAATTTGAGGCAGGAGAATTTTTCAACTAAGTCATATAGAAAACAAGGGTATTATTTGCATTGTAAACATGTATGCTGTTAGATATATATTGCCAGCAGGAAGAAAATTTGTGTTAGGAACTTCCAGTGCTCACCCTATTCTGTTGGCTTCTCCTTTCTGGGCCTCTGGAAAACTACACGTTCAGCTTCTTTACAGGGAGACAGAGCACTGTGATTAGTCCTAGTAAATGTGTGTAATAAAAGTTGTGTGTTACTTGTGGGCAGAGGCAGTAAAAAGCCCCTGTATGATCTTGATTGATCTCTCTTCTCTTTACTTGATTTGCATGAGCAAGAAATAAACCTTGACTGTGTTACTCTGCAGGTTGATGGATTGGCAAGGAGCAGTGTAGCCTCACCTAGGTGAAGAGGGTACCTGAAGGAGCAGTGCATGCCAAATACTTTCTTCACCAATCTCACGAGGAGAGGGAACATATGCCAAGGAACTGATGAAGCTGCAGAACCAATGAGGTGGAATCTTCCTTCAGGGTTGTCAGGAACCAGACCCTGACAACTGGGAGAGTGGACTCCCTGCAATGGGATGTGCTTTACGCTTGGAGAAAAGTGTGAGTCAGTCACTTCTAGAACTGGTCACTGACAAAATGACCCCCTTGTGTGTGGCTTCATTGAGACATATTGCCTGAATGAGCAGGTGAAATCCATCAAAGAATTGGATGAGTATGAAAGATGGTGGAATGAGACAGACATCATTACCCTATGTACATGTATGATTACACGAATGGTGTGATCTACATCGTGCACAACCATAGAAACAAAAAGATGTACCCCATTTGTGTATAATGAATCAAAATGCAGTCTGTAAAAGTTTAAAAAAAATTAAAAAAGAATTGGGTGAACATGAAACCAACTTGCACAAGATGGGAGCCCCAGAACCTGGCATGGCAGAGTATCTCTCTGACAAGCACACCCTGGGAGACAGTGAGTGATAATGAGACTTACACCTTAGGCTGATTTCCCCATAGCCTTGGAAATGACTTCCCTGGTCACCAAGGCGGTACATGCATGCTGGGGTTACCTTCACCTTTTCTATAAGTTGTACCAAAACATCCATTTACATTCTTTAATTTGTACCATTCCTTCAAATAAAGAAATTTGGTCCCCCCCAAAAAAAATATAAAGAAAGAAGCAGTTCATACAGAACCAGACACGTTGACTTCCCAGATAACCTGTGGACTTTTTGACTGATCTACATCACTAGTCCTGGATGAAAGGATTCAACTATGTGTTTCAGGCTCAAGATATCAAGGCAAAAGGTTTAGGAAGGGTAACTGTAGTTGTTGCTCAGGATAAAGGGCGCTGGCAGAGTTACACAGTTAAAACCAGTACATTGAAATCCCAGACCCATTTGAATCCACACCTCATTCTGTGACCTGTGGCCACAGAGATTTAATCTTCACAGTGGTTCCTTTTCCTGTATTAAGATTACATTAAACCTAATTGGAAAGCCATCCACCAAGCACAGGCAGATACAGCATTCAGTGTAATTAAATATTCAGCCATGCTGAGGCATATCACAAGAGAACACACTGCTTCCCCAAATTATTTGCTATCATATTAAAAATGCTGCTACATGCCTCATTAAAGATTTATTCTGTTGTAATATAATCCTATTATTTTGAAAATCTGTGCATTTGGGTTTGATTTTTTTTTTCTCCTTGCTGTTAAATACTGTGCCCTTTGTTGCTATTCTTTGAGTTTTAATCTCATTTCAGTGTGATCATGTATAGCAACTTCCTCATGGGAGAACTTCCTTCTCTTTCATCCTTTTAAAATACAGGTAGACAAAAGATATTCTTTCAATGTAAAATCTAAAACTCAGAGTCACAAAGGAAAACCATTGTGGCTTCTGGGTGATTGGTCACGGCATACCTCTGCAAATGAAGTTGATTTTCCTATGTCCTAATTGATCTAGACAGGCTGAATTTTGGATGTCTGAATATTTGAATTTGACCTTAACTGTGTTTTGGAACTACTCCTCTCAGTAGAAGAGAAGTCACAGTCTTGACTCATTGTGCAATTACAAGGTAAAGGGAAGGCTGCTGATAGAAAGAATGGGAAATTCCACATGGGCAATCTTGCATGGAAAAATGTAGGAGCAAACCAAGTTATGTATAAATAGAAGCCCTGTTAGCGAGGAAGTAGCTCTCATTTTCAGATTTCAACGGGCAGTAAACATCCATTCAGGCTCCAGAGTACACATTGTGTCTGTGTGTTTTTTCACTGTCAGTCTGTCTCCCCTAGTAGCTGTTTGCAATCCCACTCCTGGTTGTCTGGTTTCCATATTCCGAAGCTAAGCAAACACTTGGGTCTGTTGGTACCATTACACACGAATAATCCTAACTAACCCTTTCCTTAATTTTGCCGAGATTCAACATGAATGAACAAATTCAAAAATAAAAACAAGAGAAAGAAAGGATATAATAAGGGATTCACCAGGTCAAAGGTCACCATGCGAGGTTCCTTGGAAGCCTGTTCTGCTGTGGGTGGTACTCTCAGATGAGGTTGTGATGGTTCTTCATCTTGCTATTCTGCAGCCTGCCTTTGCATCCAGCTCTCTTGTTAGCTTTGGATGAACCTTTTTTTTTTTTTTTTTTTTGTGGTGCTGGGGATTGAACCCAGGGCCTTGTGCTTACAAGGCAAGCATTCTACCAACTGAGCTATATCCCTAGCCCCACTTTGGATGAACTCTTGATGCCACTTTGTCTCTCTCCTTCAAGCTGTGAATGTCCCTGAATGTCCCCTCAATTTGGCATCACCAACCCTTACCCCCCTGAATTGCTCTAACATACAAACTTTCTTTCCTTTCTCTCCCTAGCACTCCATCCACTGCCTCATTTTGCCCCACTATTATTTCTTGCCAGATTTCTCAAGGTCTTCAAGTCGCCTCATCTCAGCAAACCTCCAGGCTTCTATTCAAAACCTCTGCCTACCTCTCTGGCTCTGGTCACACCTTTGCAGGATCCAGGATCTATATTCAATTGGTTTGTACCAGTTTGGCTACTCCAGTTGTTACAATGCACTCGTGCATTGCTTAATCATGGGGATACCTTCTGAGAACCGTGCCATTAGGTGATTTCGTCATCATGTGAACCTCGCAGAGTGCACTGACACAAACCTAGACAGCCTAGGTCAATCACTCAAGTGGCCTTTGAGGTAATCAAGAGACCAGGCAAACATGAAGTGTGAGGCTGCTGCTGGTGTAACACAGCATGCTGATTTAGAGTAAATTGTTTTGTTTTTCTTTTTAAATAGGTTTTATTTCTTTTTAAATAGTAGAAGGAATACCATCTAAAATAACGACAGTAAATTTGTAAGCCAGTAACAGTAATTAATTGCCACTATCAAGTATCATGTACTAAACATGGGCTGTACTTTTATACAATTGGCAGCACGGTAGGTCTGTTTATGTCATTATCATCACAACACATACTAATGTATTGTGCTGCAACATTACTATGGCTACCATGTTCTACGGAGCATGATTGTATTGAAATATTTTATACTTGTTCTAAACAGTTACTGGACTGAGCCACCCCTGCCTCAGCCCTCCTACTGTCTTGGCTCCTGCTCAATATATGCCTATATCAGCAAGGGAAGGGTTAACACAACCCACGGTGGGGTTGCCACTGGCATCTGTTCTGAATGCCAGTGTCTGTGTCTGAACTTCCTCGAAAACCCTGTTAGGCTGGGCAATCTCCCCAGAGAAGCCAGAAAACTCTTGTTATTTGTGAGATTGTCTAATCCAATCTGTGGACATTCCGAAGGCTTCCCAGGGTAATGCTGCGTATTGCTGGGTGGATTGATTGAACAGGATGCCTAGCATTAGAGAAGAGCTCCTAGGGCCACCAGTTAGCTTCCATCTCCTCTTTATAAAAGTCTGCCTTCCCATTTATCATCCTTCACTCATTGCCTAGCAGCTCATGCACCTTTCTTTTCTCACACTCAGAAATTGCAAGGAGAGAAAATTAAATTTGAGAAGCAGATTGTGTAGGAGCTGTATGAGAGGGAGCTATGGGGACTCCAGACCTCCATCCTGGAGGTGATCCCTAAAAGCCCAGACCACATTGTGGTTTCCAAGCTCCCCCATGACAGAAGACAAAGAATGTCCCCTCCCCTCCCCAGCTTAAGGGAAGATGAACTCTAATGTCAGAGGCTACCCTATCCTCCAGAGCTCTTTTCTCAATCTAGCTCCATAGGCAAGAGGGAAGAGTGACAAAAGCCTGCTGTCTTCCAATGGTGATTGTATAGATTGGGGGACGATTATGGAGAACAGGGAGAGGCCTCCAGCCAGAGACAATATGGAAGCAGAAGGTTTTGGAAAGACTGCCTCTTGGAGATGCCAGGTAGTACCAAACGCTACTGTGGTCATTATTCCCACTAAGATTATATGTACAGTATGTGTTCAGTTCAAATAGGCACAACCTGGAGACTAACAGGTTCACTTTATTTCCATTTAAAAATAGTTCTAAGAAAAGATAATGCTGGACCCTTGGAAAGGTGGAAATGGGTGTTCTGTCCCTGACTTCAAGGACTAGCACGCAAGATCATCTGAGAGCTACAAACAGCCTGACGAAAGGTATTGAATGGTTACTGTGGCTGTTCTTCGAATACAATGGATACTGAATGCTGGGGAGCCAGGAAGGGGCACTTTTCAAGCACTTTGTGCAGGTTGCCTTTACCAAGTACAATGGAGCAGGTGTAAGCTGCTTTCATAAGAATCAGTTAGTACTTTTCCACATCAAAAGTGTTTTTTCAGCAGGGAATTTTTATACTTTCAGTGCATTAGAATTGAATGATTTCTGTATTCTTGCAGAAATTGTTCTTTATAGAAATTATGAGGAATTTTATATCTAACAATGAAAATTCACATTTGCAACTTTCAAAGAAAAATCATGGTTTATTTTTGTGAAAGCAACACTAAACTGGTAAGTTTTCCACCTCAATTTTTTTTTTTTCTCCAGTATCTTCCAACTTGACCTGGAAGCAGGGGCAAGGTGGAAGTGAGCTGTGTGATGCAGAAAGGTCAGGAGAAGTGCCCTCCTTCTGGCTCAGGAAGCTGTGAAGGGGCCGGGCGTGGTGGCGCACGCCTGTAATCTAAGCGACTCAGGAGGCTGAGTCAGGAGGATCACGAGTTCAAAGCCAGCCTCAGCAACTCAGTGAGACCCTGTCTCTAAAATAAAACACGAAATAGGGCCGGGGATGTGGTTCAGTGGCTGAGTGTCCCTGAGTTCAATCCCCGGTTCAAAAAAAAAAAAAAAGAAGCTGTGAAGGAAACATCTAGATTATCAGAGTAGAGGAAACCACCCTGTATTTTCTATTCTCTCCAATCTCTCAGGTCCAGGCCACCAGGTAACCCTGCAGCAACAGTGGCAGCGGCTATAGGAGTGGCCATTGCAAACAGCTGGGGCCAAAACCAATCCTTCACGGGGAGGAACTTTCCTCCCTGCTTAGTGGAGTTGCCAGTCTAAGAGGGGGAATGAGACTCCACTCCTGCTGTCAATCTCCTCCTACCACTTGGCCGTTCCTGTTCAAGGTGGGAAGCCCCAGTGAACTGAAGAAGAGCAGGGAGATGGTGAAGAGGAAGCATCTTGGGAAGGTAACCTGTGAAATTTGGTGTGAACTCCTGGGCTCTACCCTGACATATTCCTGAGGGAACCTGACCCTAATTAAGAACACATTAGAGCCGGGCGCAGTGGCGCATGCCTGTAATCCCAGCACTTGGGAGGCTGAGACAAGAGGATCACGAGTTCAAAGCCAGCCTCAGCAACTTAGCGAGGCCCTAAGCAACTCGGTAAGACCCTGTCTCTAAATAAAATCCAAAAAAATAGGGCTGGGGATGTGGCTTAGTGGTGGAGTGCCCCTGGGTTCAATCCCCAGTACCAAAAAAAGAAAAAAAAAAAAAAAAAAAGAACACATTGAAGGCTTTGAAACCCGAGTTAAATAATAATTACTTTTCAGTTTTAAAATTCTCATTTGTTCTTTTTCATATTCTTATGTCCCTAAGATACTTTTTATTTGAATATTTGTTTCCAAAGTGTTTTATGTACTTATTTGTAGTACTGAGGATTAAGCCCAGGGGTGCTCTACCACTGAGCTACATTCTCAGCCTTTTTTTTTTTTTTTTTTTTTGAGATAGGGTCTTGCTAAGTAGCTGAGGCTGGACTGGAGTTTGCGATCCTCCTGCTTCAGCCTTCCAAGTTGCTAGGATTACTGGGAGTTTTTCTATTCTTAGTTTAAGCATTATTATAATAAGTGTCTGAAAGTCTTTGTTAGGGAATTCTAGCATCTATGTCATCTGATCATTGACATCTGCTTTTGTTGTTTCCCACAACATTGTGCTACTTGATGCTACGAATTGTATGCTTTAAAATGATGAAGTTTATGTTATGTGTATTTTGCCACAA
This sequence comes from Glaucomys volans, assembly GCA_020662805.1. Classification (NCBI taxonomy): domain Eukaryota; kingdom Metazoa; phylum Chordata; class Mammalia; order Rodentia; family Sciuridae; genus Glaucomys; species Glaucomys volans. The sequence continues at coordinate 549,922 of JAJEJO010000177.1, forward strand.
TCGTAAAAGAATCAATTCCATTTACAATAGCTCCCGAAATTAAACTATTCATGGATAAGTCTAAACAAATGTTAAGGAGCAGTATGCTGAAGCCTAAAAGGTATTTATTTAAAAACATTCAAAGAAGACCAAAATAAAGGAGAGACACATTGTGTTCATTAACTGAAAGACTCAACGTAGTAATGACACCATTCTAACAAAAATGATTTATAGACTTGATATGATATCAATTTAAGTTCAACCAAGACTTTTAAAAGAGATAGATAAAAGTGATTCTAGTTTGAATCTATCCCAATTATTGATTCCTGCTTTTATTTCTTGTTCTTTGAAAGTCATGATAAGGAAGTCTGGTCCTTAGCCAACATGATGAAGATTCGGGTCTATTTTGTCTTCTACTAGGTGCAGGGTCTCTGGTCAAATTCCTAGGTCCTTGATCCATTTTGAGTTGAGCTTTGTGCAGGGTGAGAGATAGGGGTTTAGTTTCATTTTGCTGCATATGGATTTCCAGTTTTCCCAGCACCATTTGTTGAAGAGACTATCTTTTCTCCATTGTATGTTTTTGTCTCCTTTGCCAAGTATGAGAAAACTATTTTTGTGGGTTTTTGTACTCCATTTGTGTACAATGAATCAAAACAAATTAAATAAAAAAAAAATCAAAAAACTAAAAAAAGTAATTCTGAAATTCATATGAAATGGCAAAGGAACTACAATAGCTAAGGCAGTTTTGAAGAAGAATAAAATCGGAGGAATCAGTCTCCAATTTTTAGAATTTAAACTGCAATAATAAGATAGTGTTAAATGGTGAAGTCAAGCACATGGGTGAGGGGACAGAATGGAATCCAGAAGTTCATTCACATCATCATGGTTGCCCTTGACATTGCAGAAGCAATTCAGTGGTAAATGTACAGTCTTTTGACAACTGACGCTGGGATAAGAGGGAGGTTGTCTTTACACCGACACATAGACACACACACACACACACACACACCCACCCTAACACACACCTCACATTTATGCAAAATTAACTAAAAACAGCTCACAGACTTTAAAATCTATGACTGTGAAACTTTTAGAAGAAAGCAAGTGAAAATTATCATGAACAAGTTAGGTAAACAGTTCTTAGACATGATATTCCATAGCATGACTACGGAAGAAAAAGGTGATAAATCAGACTTTGTCAAACACCCCTTTGTTCTGTGAGACACACTGTTGAGGGAATGAAAAGAGAAGCTACAGACTGGGATCAACTACCTGCCAGTCATATATCAGACAGAGGACTTATGTACCCGATAAGTATAGGATATTCAAAACTCAGCAGAAAGAAAAAGAAATGCACTTAATGAATGAGCAAGAGAAAATGGCAGAGGATTTGAATAATTCCCTTGCTGATGAGGTCAAAAGGAAAGTCCCCAGAGAATTGCAAACTGAAATCATGATGAATATCACTATAGATGTATTAGTGTGGCAAAAAGAAATAAAAGTGAAAATACCTAATACTTGCAAGGATATGGAGTGATGGGCTCTCTCATGTAGTGCTGGTATCAGTGTGAGATGGTAGAAGCACTCTAGAAAACATTTTGGCAGTTTCTTAGAAAGTTAAACATATACTTGCCGTATGAACCAGAAGTCCCTTCCAAGAGTATTTTTCCTAGAAATACGTTCACACTAAAACCTGTACTTGGGAACAACCCAACTGTCTTTCAAAGAGTGAATGGATGAACAAATGATGGTACATCCATAAATGGAATACTCAGCAAGGAAAAGGAACAGACTATTGATGTATGCAGTAACTTGGGTGAATTAAAAACCATTGAGATTTTTCTGGGTGAAAAAAGAAACTTAAAAGGCTGTGTATTTCATGATTCCATTCTTCCTTCTTTAGGGAACAAAACTGCTATCTGAGGAACAGATCAATGGTTTCCACTACAGGTGGATGTTACAGTTTGGATCTAGAATGACCCCCCAAAAGCTCATATATTGAAGTCTTGGTCCCCAATGCAACAATGTTCAGATGGGTTTGGGAAAGTGCTTGGATTGTGAGGGCTGGTATCTCATCAGTGGATTAATCCACTAATGGATCCATTGTTAAATGGACTGTTGGGAGGTGATGGAAGCTATAGGAGATGGACTTGGTTGAAGGGAGTAGGTCCTTGGCAGTGTGCCATTGGGCACTATATCTTGTTCTCTAGCCCTTGTTACCCACTTTTTGGCCATTGTTTGCTGAGCAGCTTTCTTCTGGCATCCCCTTCTGCCATGATGTTCTGCCTCATCTCAGGCCCAAAGCAATGGAGCCATCCAACCATGCACTGAAATCACTGAAACTGTGAGCCAAAATAAATCCCTCCTCCTTTAAGAGTTGTTGTTTTCAAGGAATTTTTGCTAGAGTGATGGAAAACTAGCATAGGAAACAGGGCAGTGGGTTGGGAGATGGCATAACTCTAAGGGATAACATTAGTAAGTTTTGGAGGTGATGGAACTTCTGTTTCCTGAATATAGTGGTGGTTATACAAATTTACATATTACAGTATTGACTTTCATCCCTCAATTAACTTCAGTTGGGTAACAAAAACCAACTGGTCCATGTGCCCAGTCTGCAAGACAGAGTTACCAGCCTCAGCCTAGAGGTTACATGGCACATTGTCCTGGCAAGCACCACAGTAAAGTTTGGCTAGCTCCAAGTGATCTTTTGGGCTGGTTAGCTGTGCTGAAACTAAATGCTGCCCATAAAAATTCTATACCTCACCTGCACTGAAATCTCCATGTTAGCATAGACCACTCTGCTAGTCAGCTTTCTCTCTTACTGTGACAAAATACCTGAGATAAACAGGTATTTCCACTTAAAGGAGGAAATGTTTATTTTGGCCCATGGTTTCAGAGGATTTGCCCATGATCTCTTGGCCCTGTTGCTTTGGTTCTGTGGTGGCACACTACATCATGGCAGGAGGCAATGAAGCTGCTCATCTCATGGAAGCCAGAGAGAGAGAGAGGAAGGGGCCATCCCTTCACGAACTTGCCCCTAATGACCTCACTTCCTTCCACAGGACCCCACCTCCTGAAGGGACCACCACTTTCCTATAGAGCCATAGGCTGGTAACAAGTCTAACACAGGGGCCTTTGGGACACATTCTAATCCAAACTATGACAAGCATGAAACACAGAATGACCAAGGCCAAGTCATGGGTGATTCTCTCCACCCAACCAGCACCCAGTTGTGGCTGAGCCTGCATCACAGATCTGTGACGTGAAATGCCAAGTTCGTCAGTTATTTAAAAGAAAAAAAAAATTTTTCTTCAAGCACCGAGTTGAGACCTTTAATCATTTCTACTACAGAAAAAAGGAATGTTAGGAAATGAATTATGATAGCCAAAGGAAGGAGGTAGGAAAGAAACAACAATTCACAGAAAATTCAAGGCCTTTCTCTTGGATCATGTTCATTTCCCCAGGATGCTGGGTTTCACTGACCAGACTCATGGCCATGGTACCTGGTTGACTTCCATCTCCTGTAACCATAGGAACTCCTGGCTTTGCTCAGTGCCCAGGGCTGCATCCCAAGCAACGGGGCAGGACCTGAGAACCAATGGATTAGCAACCCTGCCTGTCCTGCCTTCAAATCCGTGCTTGAGATGAATGCTTCGGACCCTAAGGTCAGCCCTAAACGACCTGACCTTCCAAATGACACCCTAATTTGTGTTGTACTGTCATGGTTGTGGGGGTCCCAACTTCTGAAATACCTAGGCTTTTGTTGAGATGGGATTTGTCTTCTTCCTTACACACGAATAACATCAGCCAAAGGAAGTGGATACATTTTGAAGTTTTGAAATTTGAGAGTATGTGGTTTCACCTGACTAAAAGAAAACTAAGAAGAAAAAAAAAAACTGAATTTTTGAGTTTCCAAAAGCAACTTTAAGATTATCTCTATAGAGGTTTTGCTATGAATGACTTCTTATCAATGTATAGCTATTTCCTATGATCTGTAGCCACAGAACTCTGCTTTGTAGCTTAACAACACATTAATATGAGTTGCTAGATCTTGATTGTATAAAATATATTCCTCTGATGAAACCAATGAATGATTCTTTCCCTGGTTTACCTATTTTTCATTGATAGGATAGAATTCTTCTTTATGATTCTCAATTATAAAGCTAACTGGAGGCAAGAAGGAAATGAAGGTGATCTAAGGAAGCATGCAGTTTTGCCAGGGTATGAGGCAAGAGTGTCAAATGGCTCGGAAGCTGCCCCATCCCTGCTATCTCGATATCCCCTTTGGCAAGGCAACAACAGGCCCCTTGTTGCAGGCTCCTGGCTTATGCTGACTCTGAGTGGCCCTTTCTTTGGCTCCTTCCAACCAGTCACAAAACACAGTGGGGCACATTCATTAGCTGAGCTTTCCTTCATAGCCTGGCACACTCCAGGCATTGGCCAGGTAGCAGCCTCCAGCAGTGGCGTCTGATCATGCCTCATTCACACTCACCCCTTCCCACTAATCTACAGCAACATGGAATCACTTAAAAGGAAAACTGTGAAATCTTAGTTGACAATTCCTTAAAAATAAACACACACAACCATACCACACTTACAAAAGCAAAGGAGACAAAGTAATCGAATTGGTCAAGATCTTTATAGTTAGAGAATATTTAGGGAAATTAAAAAAGGACATGGTTAATAATTTAATGATTGGCAACAAGACAAAACACACTATTATTAACAAATGACTCACCCCATAAGTATGTTAGACTCCAAATACTTGATTGCACCAGGAGTTGCTTATTTGCTGGTGAACTTGTTAAATTCTACATTTAAAAAAAAATCACTTAACAGATTTTATACATGTGACTAACTCAGCTAGAATGTTCTCTTTCTTCTCACCCCCTTATTTTAGCTCCTCCTCTCTCAGGACCATGTCCTACCTCCTACCCAAACTTTCTGACAACCATCCCTTCCCCATCCTGGGTAAAATTTACCTCATCCAATTGTATTTGATCATCCAGCTGCCTAACTAGCCTGCTCAGGGCACGCAAGCCTCTAGATACGCAATGTATTCCCACCAGCAAGCAACTGAAAAGGAAAGAAAAACACCAGTGAACAACATGTACTTAGTGGGGTCCTTGGATGGAAGAACTGGAGGGGTTGTAGCTGAGGTCCTGCACCCTCACATTCACATTCTGGAACACACTGTGTCCCTCCCACTGTGTTTGGCAGGTGAGACACAATGATGGGTGCAGTGTGGTCAAGACCCTCAGAATTCTTTTGTTTGAAGAAGTGATCAGCAGGCCCAAACCCATTTTGTAAATAAGATACTCAAGCTTAGAAAAGTAAAGTAATCTGGGG
>JAJEJO010000177.1:555349-570467 GCA_020662805.1 Glaucomys volans
CACATAAAAATAAATAAATAAAATAAAGGTATTATGTCTATCTACAAATAAAAAAAAATTTTCCTAAAGTAACTTGCCTAAGTCATATATTTCAGACCAATATTATACCCTAATTCCCCAATTTCATTCCATCAAATACCATTTGCTTGATTTTTTCCATATATGAATAAACATCTGTTCAATTAATTTTCTACTTAAAGAATTTAAAGGAATCTTTTGAATTATTTATAATAAATGGAAAACCAGTATCATTTTCTATAAGCAGAAGGTAAGTATTAGTAGACTATAAAATAGATATATAACTTTTTTTTTTTTTGGAACCAGGGATTGAACTCAGGGGCACTCAGCCACTGAGCCACATCCCCAGCCCTATTTTGTATTTTATTTAGAGACAGGGTCTCACTGAGTTGCTTAGCGCCTTGCCTGTGCTGAGGCTGGCTTTGAACTCACAATCCTCCTGCCTCAGTCTCCAGAGTCGCTGGGATTATAGGCTGCGCCACCATACCCAGCTAGATACATAACTTTTAAAATAAAAATGGTAGAAGCTGTGCTATTACCTGAAATCCACATTTCTGGAAAATATTACCTTATATCAAAATATATATTGTTTTTATTAACCCGAATGTTTTCCAGATTGGGATTTTTTTTTGTGGTAGCTTACCCAGAGTTAGCCTGAAAATATTTTAACTGTCAGTTAAAAATAACTTTTGAAGCCAGGTACAGTGGCACATGTTTGTAATCCCAGCAGCTCAGGAGGCTGAGGCAGGAGGATCGCAGGTTCAAAGCCAGCCTCAGTATTTAGCAAGGCTCTAAGAAACTTAGTAAGACTCTATGCAATTTAGCAAGACCCTGTTTCAAAATAAAAGGACTGGGGATGTGGCTTAGTGGTTAAGCATCCTCAGGGTCAATCCTTGGTACCAAAAACAAATAAATAAATAATCAATAAAATTTAAAAGGTAAAAATAACTTTTGAAAATATTAAGACTTAATTTTTCATCAGAGTTGGTACAGAATAAAAAATGTAAGAAATTATCTTTTATTATTATGTTTTATATCATTTATATATTTATTTATATATTATATTTATTTACATTATTTACATATTATATTTTATTATTATTGTAATAATAGTCTTTTAAAATTATTTGAGTTGCTGTGATGGCTCAGGCAAAATCTTGATTTTAAATGATGTAGTCTCCTGAGCATGGATCATAAACTGAACTCTGCTTTGCTTACACAACCACTCGTGATTGTCTCCACATTATAGGGACACAGGTCCTGTTATCCCTTGTGCAGGGGCATGAACTAAGTTCTTGAGAAATTAAATCACTTTCCTGGAGACAAATCACGAGTGTGGTAGGACCCATTCCCTCGGTCCATCTGGATTCCGAGTTCCTCCTCTCCCTCTGAGGATACAGTAGTATAGAAGAACTGGAGGGCACAGAATCCTGGCCTGAGGTGTGTAGTCTGAATGGCATTCCTCACTCTTAGAGAATGAGTTAAAGGGTTGTTTTTTTTTTTTTTAATATATTTTATAAATCTGTTAATTTCCCCCTAGGCTTGGGTGTAATACAAAAATAAATTTAAGTGAGTTGGGAACTCTGGGTAGCTGAAATCTAGTTAATTAAGCTTTGAGAGCATGCAGTTCTTAAAGGTGCTCTGGTATGTACCTGAACAGAGTAAAATTAGACCTGGACATACATAAAGGGGTTATTTTGAAGTTAAGGTGTCACATTCTAATAATACTGAAACATTCTAAATGCTGCTCTGCAAATTCATCTCCTGAATGTTCTGAGATCCTTCCTAGTAAGAAACAATCAACCTTTTAGAACTATGCTTAAAATGAAATGAATAAAATTCTTCTCTTCTAACACATTATACTATTTCCCCATTATTCTGACATTTTCCCTAAATGTATAATTCCAAAAATTGAGAAAAAGAACTTGCTAGATTCGACCTTTATGACCTTCACTTGAATTAAAACAGTTAATATCTACTGTCATTGTGTTAAATAAAATTCATAGGAGGCCTTTGTGTTGGACTGAGCTCCTGCTCTAGGTCCCAAACCAGAATGGAGTCACTCATCTTAGGTGCTACAAAATCCAACTGAACTTTAAATGGGCCAGTTTTCTAAAAACCTGGAGATGCACAGCAACCAAGAGAAAAGACCCCAGTTTACCAGTAAGGAAGTCCCCTCTGATTCAACCTTACAAAGAAAGTACCTTTAGCTGGGCGCGGTGGGGCACACCTGTAATCCCAGCACTTGGGAGGCTGAGGCAGGAGGATCGCGAGTTCAAACCAGCCTCAGCAACTTATCGAGACCCTAAGCAACTCAGTGAGACCCTGTCTCTAAATAAAATACAAAATAGGGCTGGGGATGTGGCTCAGTGGTGGAGTGCCCTGGGTTCAATTCCCAGTACCAAAAAAAAAAAAAAAAAAAAGAAAAAGAAAGAAAGAAAGTACCTTTGTAATAACTAATCTGTTTTTATCCCTTGTTGCTGCTTTCTTTACCTTTTTCTCGCTCTAAGGCCCAGCTCCTCAGCTCGACTTCTTTCTAAACCTTGGAATGGGATGCTGCCCAATTCATGAATTGCTAATAAAAACCTCTTTAATCTTTAAGCTAAATTTGTTGAAATGTCAATTTTTAACAGTTCCCACTTGGTAGATTCCAAATAGATTTTCATTAAAAACATTACAGAGTTTTATTACTCAAGGCTTATTAGAAACTTAGATTATATGATCCATTTCAGTACAGAGAAAAATTTCCTTGAGGAAAAATTTAATTTTAACAGATGATTAAACTGTTGGCTGTATTTAAAACACTTAGTCTTTCTTTGTCCTAAATTAACAGTTTTTTTTTTTTTTTTCACATTACTTTCTTCAGGAGGAGAGGATACTAAGGAAAATCTCCCCATCCACAGCTTGTCAATAACCAGTGGTGGAGACTTTCTTCCATGTAGGTAAACACAGTCCCTTATGTCCTGTGGACTTGGGCCCAGTCTTTGCCTCCAGATTCATCCAGCTTCCCTTCTAGCCTGGAGCCAACGGGCTGCTGGTGTGGCTTTGCCTGCACTCAGATCCAAGTGTTCTCTCCAACTTCACACTCTCTGAACCCTGAGTATGTTATTTCACCTCATCTGCCCTGATTTCTTTCATCTACAAAGTAGAAGCAACACTATTTTATAGTGGTACTTTGCCATCAGGTCCTGGTGATGTGGTCTGGTGAGGATTAAATTTAAAAATGTACATACTATGGCCATCCACAAAAATGGTTCAACAAATGTCAGCTCTTATTACTAACCTGGATGGTTTCTCCCTGCAGAAAGCTTTTCTTAACCATTCATACCAGCTGAGTGCTTCGTTATGCATTTCCATCATGCTTGACTTTCCTTGTGACACTCATCATACTTTTAGTTACGTATTCAATAACTGTCTTTGCAGCTAGATGATAAACTTCTCAAGGACAGGTCTGTCTTTTTTTTCATTTTTTTATAATCCTGGTGTCTAGCATAAAGCCTGAAAATGATTATTTGTTAAAGGAGTGAAAATTCACTGTTAAAACTATAAGACGGATGTGTTTTGGGGACATTCAATTATCATCTTTAAAAAGTGATCTGTTTTTGATTAATACTGAAATAAATCAGTTTTGTGCTGTAGCAGCTTGTGAGAATATTCTAAGAAACCATCACCATCATCCTCATCACCACCACCAGCACCATAATGGTACTTGAGGTTTCCAGAACCTCCCTTGCTTTATGAAATGCTCATACCAATTATTCCAGCTCAGGCTCACAGAATCTGAGAGGTGGAAGAAACCAAGCATCATCTTTTCATTCAAAGCTTCATTTAAGAGATAAGGAAACTTTAAGACTTCATCGCACCAAGAATCACTGCATTCTCCAAATGCCTCTCATAGAAAGAGCACCAGAAAAGCCCTTGACCGCTGACTGCATTCTTTGAACTCTAAAGTCTGAATCACAACTTTCCGGAGCATCACTCTTGCAGCTCCTGAGAGGATGGGAACTCCCACTTAAAGGGCAGACAGGACTTGAAGGGGATCCATGATTTGCTGGTCTAGGTGTAGAGTCTTCTGTAGGAACTCTCAGGCCAGCGACAAGAGGTGTCTCTCAGAGCTGGGAACGGGAGCTGTTGTCTGAGGAACTGAAGTGAGACAGCAGGGACAGGTGAAGCAGGCAGGAGCTATTCTTGAGAGACCAACAGCAGTTGCCTCCCATGACTCATTTCCTCCCATTCAAGCCAACTGGGTGACTGTTGGCCTTTAAACCTCGCCCTCTGGACATTTCTCTGGCCAGCTGGGAGAAATGTTCCTGGCATCCGTCTATATACTCTACTCTTTTCTGCGAATGGCAGACAACTCCCTTAAGCTTTCCAATATGGAGAACCTGGTCTGAAGGAAAATCCCTCTAACAGACACGTGGGAAATGCCTAATGATAATGTCATGGAAGGTCATGATTTTCCACATGTCAAAAAGTTCAATCCAGTTCATTACCTGATGGCTCACACCTGCCAGAGCCCCTAGAACTCTGGAGAAGAATGACAGCCCACTGAGCTATTTAGTATAATAGTGGAACTGAAAGAAGGGATACTTTTTTTTGTTTTTGTTTTTTAAACAATGTCAGTCTCAGTTGGTCTTAAGTTTTGTTGTTGTTGTTGTTTTTTGTGGTGCTGGTGATCGAACCCAGGGCCTTGTGCTTACAAGGCAATCACTCTACCAACTGAGCTATATCCCCAGCCCCGGTCTTAAGTTTTTACTTTAACTTTCACTCTTTTTAGCAGGTAGCAGTGGGACAAAGAGGGGACAGGGTAGACTAGTGAAGTGCCTTGGTGTGGCAATGTGCACTGTCTGGAGTTGGGCTTGCTGTGTCTGTTGCTCTCTGCTGGGCACTTCCACTTCCTCTCCAAGGGTGATTGGCAGCAAGCCTCTGCCACTCCTTGTTACTGTTCCTGGACTCTCTTCCCCCAAATCCTTTTTATGCTTCATAATTCTATAGTACTGTGTACGCCTCCATCACGCCCAGGTCACAGCTCTAATGGGGACTGTTCACATACTCGGAATTAGTGTCAAGCTAACGTAGGACACATTGTCTTAAACTGTCTAAACTCAGTGGAAGAACAGCCACCCAGTGTCCTAATTATTTACTTTCAGCAGCTTGAATTCAAATGTCATTAAATTTTTACAGCAGTTCTAGTAAATGCCACTCATTTTCATCTGTAGTTTCAAAGAATTACACAGGGGAGCTTTTCAATTTAATATGAACGATAAATCTTATCCATGTTGTGGGATCTCTGGCCTATAAAAGCCGAGTAAAGAGGTTTCCACAAGGGCTTAGCTCACTTGAAATAACTTAGGAACAAGACATCATTCTCCCAAAGGGGGCAGGGAAAGGAGAAGGAACAGTGGATTGGAAGAGGAGCCCAGTCAAGTAGCCAGTCAGGTAGACTCAACGAAAGTGCGTGGGCAGAAGGTGGGCTCATGCACAATTCAGCAAATCATGCGCCTATTATGTGCACATCTGTGGGATGTGGGTCCCACCTCCTAGCAAAGGAGATAAGATCTGTACATAAATTCTTGAAACTCTGTTGGATATAGGGCCATCATCATGGTAATAGCTATAATTCAGTGCAGACTACTGTGTGCGGGAACTGTGCAAAGTGCTTTACTTAAATCTTCTGGAAAGGATGCTAGGGGCAACCGAGGAGCACAGAGACTGAAAGGCTCAGAGGGCTGGGGATGGAGCTCAACGACAGAGCTCTTGCCTAGCATGCAGGAGGCCCTGATTTCAACACCACTCACGCAAAAGAGAAAGAGCATTAATTTTTAGTGTGGGAAGCCTAGCAATGTTTAATTAAGTCCCCTGCCTTTTATCCCATCAGCAAAATCACTAGAGTATTCATCCTCAAAATATACATATTCATCTATGACTCTATATTAATACTATCATATTAATATGTCCTGTATATTTTATTTTTTATTAAAAAACTTGTTTTGGTGCTAGGGATTGAACCTGAGGCCGTGCATGTGCTAAGCACATTATCTAACGTGCTCAGCTACACACTCAGTCTTGCTGTGTATATTTTGAAACACAAAAATAAAATTAGAGGGATGAGATATAAAAATATGTATAATCAGAAAAATGAGTGATTACACTCCATTTATGTATGACCTATCAAAATGTATAAATGCATTCTACTGTCATGTGCAACTAATTAGAACAAATAAAAAAATACAAACAGAAGTACTACTATTTTCTTTCTGTGTCCAACAGATTGTCTTGTGCATCCCATTTTTGACCCTGTTGACCCATAGCCCTCTTTAAGATTTACCACCAACCAAGCAAAGTTGAATCCAGGACTATCAAAATTATTTTATTAGTACGTTTTTCTAAAAATCCAAATTTTCTTGAACTTTTTTCTTTACTTAGGCCAGACAGACTTGGCTTCATATTTTATTTCTATGTTAAAAACTCCTTTCAATCATTCATGAGTGGCAGGATAATTGATTATCATGATCTAGTAGATTTTTCTCCTGAGTTTTTCAGTTCCTCTTTCTTGAAACCAGGCTCTGACCTGCCTGAGCCTTGGGAAGGTATAGGGTCCAAAGCAGAGGGTCCCATGAAGGCATTCCCTAGGCCATAGACGCTGAAGAGGATATAGAAAATATTCTGGATGGAGGGAAGAGGTGGAAGGCTGCAGCTGCAGGGAGCGAGGCATTAGCTGGAGCCTGGAAAGATGGAGAGAGAAAACCTGGGTGAGCCAGGGGCTGCTCAGAGGCCATGCCCAGGAAAAGAGGTTCTAAGCAGGGAAGTGGCAGAAATGAAGGCTGGAGTGCATTTAGAGGTGACTCCCACATACTGGCACCGACTGGATGGGCTTTACAGCTCCTGCCTCCCACTTCTTAACCTTGTCCCAGGATCCTGGTCCTCATGACTTTGTTCCTCCAACTCTAGAGTTCTTTTTTTTTTGGCACTGGGGATTGAACCCAGGGGCACTCCACCACTGAGCCACATCCCCAGCCCTATTTTGTATTTTATTTAGAGACAGGGTCTCACTGAGTTGCTTAGGGCCTCGCTGAGTTGCTGAGGCTGGCTTTGAACTCGCGATCTTCCTGCCTCAGCCTCCCAAGTGCTGGGATTACAGGCGTGCACCACTGTGCCCAGCTTCTAGAGTTCTTTTGTTGTTCTGAGTATTTCTAAGCTAAGATCCTTCTTTTCCAGATTCCTCCAGTTTTGAGTTGTAGTGAATGTTGAATTCAGAGAAAATTTAGATATTAGGTATATATAACATATAATTTAGGATTAAATGAAAAAATAATAAACCTTTGTCTTTATATTTCAAAATGGGGGAAGGGTAGTCTAAGAAAAAGTGATTTCTACGCAGTCATACAGAGAAGAGAGAGAAGCCAGGTCCTGGGTTCCCAGCTGCTCAAACCCAACCACAGCACGGAAGCAGCAGAACTGCTGAACCTGAAAGTCCAGGATGAGAGGCAGATTAGCAATAATTAGAGTGCATGGAGGGCTGCCAATCAAAAGGGAAGGCTCCCCAAAGTCTGCCTACTCTGGGCCAGGCTGGTGCCAAGAACTTTACATACTAAAACTCCCTTGATTCTTCTTTTCTTTTTTTTTTGAACCAGGGATTGAACTCAGGGGCACTCGGCCACTGAGCCACATCCCCAGCCCTATTTTGTATTTTATTTAGAGACAGGGTCTCACTGAGTTGCTTAGGGCCTCGCTAAGTTGCTGAGGCTGGCTTTGAACTCACGATCCTCCTGACTCAGCCTCCCAAGTCGCTTGGATTACAGGCATGTGCCACCATTCCCGGCTCCTTGATCCTTATTTTCTGTCAGGCAGGCACTCCTGTCTTACAGATGAGAATACTGAGGTTGAGAAGAATGAAGTAATTTACCCTTGGTCCACGATTAGAAGGGGAGAGCCAGGACTTACACACAGAGTCTGTGCTCTTCAACACTGCCGTGCTGACCGCATGCTGCAGGAAGGAGTGGAAGCAAGAACTTCAGGATGCTGTTTTTCATAGAAATTTCCAGACCATGGCCTAGTGTTGGTGGACAGGGAACCCTGAGAATATCTGAGACTAAATTTTTTGTTAGTCCTGTGAGATGATGATTTGGAGCTGGATTTTAATAAAAATAACAAAATGGCTCTTTCTCTGAGTATTTAAATGAGTTTTAAAAAATATATCCCCTATGATATGGTTCATGAATGGTTTATTTTAATTTTTTGTTTTTCTCCTGCTCTCAACAGAATTAGAAATTATCATCATTATTATTAATCAATTTATTTTTACCGTAATGCATATACTATTCCACCTGCAATAGAGGCCAGGTAGACCTGCAACGGGAGGGAAATTAACATCATGAGTTCTTTGTCCAGTCTTCATGATTAAGACAGGCTGGGGAGGTCTTAATCATCAGCTGGCTGGTGAGAGAAAGAAGCAGAAATGACAGCCTGTGATTGTTGCAGTTGTGAACTGACATATTATTAGGGGTGTCACAAATTTCTAAACCTCATTTCTGTTTGGGAGTCACAGTGTCTACTCCCAGCCGGATCACCTGCCTTGATTTGCTGTCCCAATCAGAATTGTTCATGTGTTTTGCAGACAGATTGCAACCCTTGCCAAGAAAGTCCTTCAAAGGGGCCTCCCAGACTCAACCCAGCTCCACCTCTGCATCCTGCACACTCTCATCAGGAAACAGCACCAGACTCACTGACTTGGACCAGATTTATAGGACCCATTCCTGTGTTTCTGCTGTCTCTTAGCAACGTCTCGCAGACTAGCCTTCACTGTTGCCATCACTGCCTGCCACCTGGGAAAGGAAATCTTCCAGGATGAGGCGAAAGCCTGATTCACAGGGATGCTTCACATTCAGTGGGCCTCTACCACTTTTCCAGGTGTCGACGTGGCAAGTCACGTCATTTTCTGGTCCTGATTTCAAATCTTCCAATGCTGTATTAAATGATGCATATTTTTTATGCTGACATATGTACTTCTTTTCATGACATCTGATTATTTTCCATATATCTAGTTTATTACTTTTAATTCATTATAACTTTGGGTAAAAGCTATAAATTTACAAGCCAGAAAATTTCATTTCCAGGCTGGAAATTTACTCTATGTATATATAAAACACATCATTGTTACAGTCCTTCCAAATGAATTATGAAATTCATGCATGAACTCAAGAGATGCTTTGTGTCTCAAAGGCTCCTTACAGTCTTTCAGTTCACTCAGCATTTCCTTCCCTCACTCAGATGTTCCTGAAGTCCATCTCTACGGGGAATCTACCCGAGTGGATAGAATAAAGATTGTAATTTCTCCCTTCGAGTTATGAAATTCAGATGGCGACTTGCATGACTTTCCTGCCTGCTCTATCGTCACCCCACTGTAAGCCTTCCCTGAGTCTCACACCAACTACAAAGCCTTTATGTTGCATTCTGTTTTTTTTTTTCTGTGTGTATGTGTTTTTAAAATGCCTCTTTGATATGTTTATCTGCCCTAAACCTGAAGTTTCTAGAAAACAGGAAAAGAGTCTTCTATCTCTGTTTTAAGTTTTTAAAAAAGACCTACAGAAACATGAATACATTAATTTAACAATGCATAAAGTAACTTATAGGCAGTCACAACATAATTCCTATATTTGCTTTGTTGTTGTTTTGGTGTAGGGATTGAACCCAGAAGTGCTCTACCACTGAGCTATACCCTCAGCGTATTTTTAAATTTTATTTTGAGACAGGGTCTTGTTAAGATGCCCAGGCTGTCCTCAAACTTTCGATCCTCTTGCCTCAGCCTCCAGAGTCTCTGGAATTACAGGCAGGCGCCAGCTCCTTCATCGTCTTTTAATACACAACTTCTAGCTGGATTCACATTTTGTTTCCCCCCCAAGTTGCTTCTGAGACTACCAACCAGGAACAGAAGGCTGACAGCCATCAGTGGCTCACAAAGCAGTGTGAGAAGATGCAGGAAGAACAGTTTGCAGAGAACTATAGGGAAAAGTTCACTACTGAAAAAGATTAAGGAGGAGAAAGGTACAGAATTTTCCATTTGCTTTCTAAAATGGCGTGAAAAGTTGAATGATTTATTTAAGTTGCAAATATTTCTCTATTTTGCAGGTTGTTTAAAACATGGAGTAAAACTGATTCTCTAGGCGAACAGTTCCAGTTGTTGGAGGGACATTATTTGCAAAGATTATTCACAATGTAGATTTATAAAACTAGGTCCACAAGCTCAGCCAAAGGGAAATATGACTGTGATTCTTTGGCCCCAGGCCCACTCAAGAGCTCTCTAAACATTAGCTTTAGGCACGGAGGAAGACATTTTCGTAAAAACACCACTAAACTTATGGCCACAAAGGTAGTTTGGAATTTTACTCCTCTTTGGATTGATGCTCCAACAGTGCCTGGTTTGGATGGCTGCAGAGTACAAGGCTAGACCACTGTGAAGTATGGGGACTGATCTTCCCAGGGATGGCTCCTTCCTCTTATGACAATCTCAACGCAGATACATTTTCCAGGAGGCCTCCTCTCATCACACAAATGAAACTACCCATTCTATGCCACTTCCTTGTCTTACATTCTCCCAAGCACGCCTCAGAATCAGAAGACACTATAGTCACTCTTATTTAGCATTCTCCACTTCTACTAGAAAATATGAGTAAAGACCCTGCTTGTCCTACTCACTGCTATGACCCCAGTGCCTAAAGTAAATACGGTTTATCTTGTAGGTGCTGATCAATAAATATTTATTAAATGAATGAATTCAGAAAGTATGTGCTTTCCAAGTCAGCTTTCTGTTGCTATAACAAACACCTAGGAGAATCAAGTTAGAAAGATAAAAGGTTCATGTGGCTCACAGTTTTGGAGGTGCCAGTTCATGATGGAGTGGATGCATGGCTTTGAGCTCTGCCATGCATGGCTCTGGTAGGGAGGCAGCACCTCATGGCAGAAGAATGTGTAGAGTTAAACCACTTTCCTCATGGCTGGGAAGCAAATGAAAAGAAGAGGGAGGGGCTGGGGCCCCACTGTCCCCTCAAGGGCACACACCCAGTGACCTAAAGACCTCCCACCAGGCCTCACCTCTTGAAGGCTCCACCACCTCCCAACAGCACCAAACTGGGGACCAAGGCTTTAACCCATGGGTCCTTAAGGAATGTTCAAGCTGTAACATTTGTTCGACAAGTTTACTAATTCAGAACATGTCTATGGACCTAGAGAGCAAAAGCAGCATTTCTGAACTAAATCACAAGGAAAGAATTCATATTAAAATTCATGGCATTATCTCTGAGGCACGCCACTCAGCTCCTCACATGGAGACTTCTATTTCTTTATATGACAAACTTCCTTTATAATTTAAACAAATCTGTTGTGTGTTTCCTGGCCTGGGTAGACTGAGAGAAGTATGCTAGAGTAAGCACACTACTAATAACAGCATGAAGGGATGGGCCAACATGAGCAAACGGAAAAAGGAGTAGAAAAAATGAAAACAGCTCAGAAAGCAGAGTTTATGTGGGGAGGGGGAGGCATTGCACAGAGAAGGAAACAATCTTGCAGATCGAAAGGTACCAGCCAGCAATATGGGCTATTACAGCGATTTGTATGTCATCACATTGTGCCACATATATATAACATCTAATGAAACAGGAAAATAGTAAATAATACTTGTAGGTAAGAAAAGTTTATATAGCCGGGTGCAGTGGTACACGCCTTTAATCCCAGCAGCTCAGCAGGCTGAGACAGGAGGATCACAAGTTCAAAGCCAACCTCAGCAACTTAGCGAAGCCCTAAGCAATTCAGTGAGACCCTGTCTCTAAATAAAATACAAAATAGGGCTGAGGATGTGGCTCAGTGGTGGAGAGCCCCCGAGTTCAATCCCCAGTACCGAAAAAAAAAAAAAAAAAAAGTAAAGTTTATATTCAAAATGTTATTTT
The DNA here is from genome assembly GCA_020662805.1 of Glaucomys volans. Lineage (NCBI taxonomy): Eukaryota > Metazoa > Chordata > Mammalia > Rodentia > Sciuridae > Glaucomys > Glaucomys volans. Next base: position 567,310 of record JAJEJO010000177.1, read on the forward strand.
TAAAAATTGTTACTTTAAAGGACAAATGAAATTCAGTATTCTAAGAGAATTTTCTGTTGATCATTTTGAAAGAATGCCCTCCCTCCTTCCTTCTTTCTTTTTTCCTTCCTTTTTCCCCTCCTTCCACAGTTAGAACTATGTAATTAACTAGGTACCTCTTTTAGCTTGGACAGCTCAGAAGTTCAAAGCCAGGTTTGATTTTCATATCCTCAGCTCTGGGGGACTTTATGGCATGCACTTTTGAGTTCTTTCTCTGATCTTAATCTCATCTCTTCTTGATCACTCTTTCATATTTTCCTAGACTTGATCTTTTATTATTATCTTTCACTTTTTAAAAATTTATATTTGTGCTACTGTTGTAGGGCATTGGAAAACCTTTATGGAAGATTGAGTATATATATTTTTAAAAACTCTCCTGGGTCTTCTCTGCTTATGACATGAGATAAATATGCTGACACATCAATTGTTACTCTACCATCCATTCAGGTTGAGAAGTCAACAAAATGAGGATTTTCAGATGATAAAAGACCATAAGTGGCTGGATAATGCCCTAGAGCTTTTTAACCTCATAATATCCTGGACCTGGCAATTGAAAGGTTAATCTAAAATCATACATCCTGAAAATTGAAAGTTAAATTCCAAAAAATTAAAATTGACTAAATATAATCACAGGAAGTATGCACAACACAGAGGGCAGCCAAGAAAGGGTCACAGCTGCAATGACCTCAGAATGAAGGAGGGTGAACTTCCTGAGAAGGCACTCTGCGGTCATCCAGCAGTAGCCACTGTCCTTGGCCATCATTCTTCCTCTTGCATGCCTGTTGTTCAAGCAATGGTTCAGTTCAAGGAATCAGTACCTCAGGAAGGAGTGGGCTCACCTTTGCCATTGTGCTTGTTCGGTCTGACTTTGAGAACCTGGGTCAGGAGTTCCAGTGATCTGATGTGGAGTGGAGGAGACCACATGTGATCCCATGATGCAGATCACCTGGCTACACAACTCACCTTCCATTGAGAATTCACATATGTGTAAATCTAGTAGCATGTAATCATAGTCACTAAAAATCTACAAGAAAAGCAGTCTTTGAAAGAGAAAAGTTGGCACATGTCTGTAATCGCAGCCATCAGGGAGACTGAGACAGGAGGAGTGCAGGTTTGAGGCCCATCTTGGCAATTTAGCAAAACCCTATTTCAAAATTTAAAAAAAATTTTTTAAAGGGTTGGGAATGCAGCTCAGTTGTTGTTGAAGGATGCGGATATTCATAAACACCTTTCCAAAGGACATAAATTCTGGTTTCCCTAAAATCTAAGAGGGCTCAGGCGGGATGTTTATACAAAGTAATGGGTTTATAATTTTAATTAACAACTCTCTGAAAGAGTTTTGGGGCATTTATTGGGCTGGCTGCTCATACTTGCTCCTCTCCTCTCCATTCCCCATCAATTTTGAGAATTGTGCCTTTACCAGGCCTACAGGGTGTAATCACCTTCAGGACCTCAGCACACCTGATAGGGCAGTGTGAGCTGCACCCGCCCTCGTCACTGTGGGAGACCACTGAGCCTCTTCCCAAGGCATGGGGCATCAGGCCTATGGGATTCTGGTCTTCTCTGGACTGTTCCACAGAGAAGGGAGGTAATCCCAGGAGTAGGGAGGGGAGGAAGCAGCTATGCAAAAAGAGAATATTGAAGAGAAGAGCAGAGGCAGCAGTGAGGAGAGATGAAGGAGAGAGTGGATGCATTGGAGTCCGTGGTTCTAGTTATCTGCATCTCTCTTTTGAGGGTCTGCAAGACTCTACACATTTTATTCTTATAACAACTCCCCATTGAAAATTCGCCTTGAGCCTTTGTGCCCCAAACTCTCAGACCAAACCTCATTTAATACTTGAGGTTAGAAAATTGTATCTATATTGGCATACTACGTTTTAAAAATGTACTTTAGTTCCTGTTTCTCCTTTGGATGCTGGAGAGACATCAAATTTTCCCTATAAGGGAGTTTCTCAACGCAGAGACTTCTCAATATCATGGACTTCTGGAGATTTGCCACCAAAAGCTGGAGCTTTGATCGCTGTTTCATAAATACAGCCACAAAAGGATTGGCGAGAACTGACTTGGAATCAATGGACTTGGGAGGGAAGATCCAGATAATCTAATCTTTTCATGGGACAGATATGGAGTTAAGGGCCAGAATGAAGGGACTTGCTCTCCCTCAGCTTGGGGGCAGCACCAATACAGCGATCCACAGGACTTCTGTGTGCGACTGTGGAAATAAGGGCATGGAGAGCGGAACACACAACGTTGTCATGGAAACACTAAGGCAAATCACCAGACGGGAGAACTGAAATTCATTCTGCTATCTCAGGCTGTATTTATTCAAGTAATAAATCAAGACATCTGTGTCAAAACCAACACAGCGTAAAATGGAGTAAAGATAAGCCTTGCAATCCAATCAATACTGTCTTCTAAATACCAGAATCATTTCAAAGGGATGCTTCACTGCACATTTATCTGGATCACTGTTAAAAATCACACATAAGCATTTGTGCGTGCTTTTCTCTCTGTTCCAATTTCTTTTTGAGAATTCTGAATTACCGAGAGAGGATTAAAATACAGAATTATCCAGCATATCATTTTATGAGTGGAACAGTTTCTAAACTTATGACAGGCTAGAAAAGTGAAACAGGCCTGGGTAAAGAAGTATTTACTCCAGAGGAAGAAAATGACCACTTCCTGGGGATTAAGTAGACCAAAGGTCAGTGTTCAACTCACAGGAGGGAATTTCACTCAGACTAGAATCTGGTCCAAAAAGGAGCCATTGATCAGAGAGCAGGCAGCTTGCAATACTAGCCCTAAATTCTGCATGAAGTCTGTCCTATCCCAGAATTCCTAGCTCCCTGCTGAAGTCCAGGTACTTGCTAAGAAAGGAATGCACACCTTGTGTGTAACTGTCCCGCAGTGAGGTCATCTGACAAAATAGTAAATCTTAAGAGACAAGCAGAGGTAGATGAAATGAAATGGCTTTAATTCTTTTATTCCATTAAACAGCCCCACTCCTTTTCTGGATGCATGCATTCATAGTTACCATCGGATGTCAGAACTGGAAAGACCTCAGAGAACATGGGAGCTCAGCTCAGAACTGGGAAGACCTCAGAGAACATGGGAGCTCA
>JAJEJO010000177.1:570477-618546 GCA_020662805.1 Glaucomys volans
GGAGCTCAGCTCAGAACTGGGAAGACCTCAGAGAACATGGGAGCTCAACTCAGAGCTAGGAAGACCTCAGAGAACATGGGAGCTCAGCTCAGAACTAGGAAGACCTCAGAGAACATGGGAGTTCAAGGAGTTGGCAGAGGCCACATCACTTGTTAGAACCAGAGCTCCCTTTTTCTCTCTTGGATTCCAGCCCCCATGACCTTTACTCTAAATAAAAACTTTCTGGGGCTATAGCTCTGGCAGAGCGCTTGCCTCCCATGCGTGAGGCACTGGGTTCAGTCCTCAGCACCACATAAAAATACACACCTAAAAAGGTATTGTGAGCCGGGTGTGGTGGCGCATGCCTGTGATCCAAGCAACTTGGGAGGCTGAGTCAGGAGGATCGCGAGTTCAAAGCCAGCCTCAGCAGCTTAGCGAGGCCCTAAGCAACTCAGTGAGACCCTGTCTCTAAATAAAATACAAAATAGGGCTGGGGATGTGACTCAGTGGCTGAGTGTCCCTGAGTTCAATCCCTGGTTCCAAAAAATAAAAAAATAAAAAAATAAAAATAAAAAGGTATTGTGTCCATTTACAATGAAGAAAATATTTTTTAAAAAAAAACTTTCTACCAAAAATTTTTGTACTTTACAGATTTATATTTCAGGTATCGTTTTCATTTTAAGGACTAACAATCCAAGACACAGAGAGTTAAAACTATTTTCTCTAGTCTGCTGGAAACAGACCTACACTGTATTTCCATTTACTAGATTAATGAATAATCCTCATTTCTCTGTCATGTACCTCCAAGGACTCCTTGTCTGTCTTGCTTGGTTTCCTAATTTCTAAACCGTGAACATTTCCAGAAGCTGGCAAGGAAAACTAAAAAAGATGATTGGCTATGAAAGGGGAAGGGAAGAAAGAAGAACAAAAATAAAGAGGTAAAATTCTGGGAAATTTAATGTTATGGGTGAAAATTCGGTGAGGTTTGTAAAAGTGGCATTTGAAGAAAATTTAAAAAAATACATTCATTACGAACTTTCTAATACAAGTGATAGATCAAAAGTCACTGCTATTTTAAGATACAAAATATGTAAGACATGAAGATCTAGTTTGTTTTTTTTTTACATGTGGAAACTTCCCAGAATGATTACAGAGGTCTTATTGTTTGTTTCGAGTTGTGTCTGTTATCCTTATTTTCATATCCTTAGCCCCAAACTCTAGCCAAATGTTGACAGTTCCATGGGCTTCCACAGAGGGGCAGCAGGACATGGGGTCCAAGACATCCTTGGCCCCAGACCATGGAACATTCTCTGATTCACACTGACCGGCCAACAGCGGGAATGTTAGATCCCTCAGAGGGCATCCCCCTGAGCTGAAACTCCACATCCTTTCAACCCGGACTTCACTGCTTCTGGAAAGTTGGTTGTGTCTGTTCAAAGCTGATCCCTAGACCTGCTGTTCCTCTGTTGGCTTCTCCCACCCTCTCCACCAGGGCAACGTGGAGTGCAGTATGGTCCCTGGGAATGGTGGTTACCTTCCAAGGAGATCTCATCAGATGCAAAGGCAGCGAGGGAAAGGCCAGGGGCTCTGAGCGGACAACTTGAGAGCCCCCCTGAGCTGCTGCTTCCTACTCTTGAATCCCAGAGTTGCTGCCAATCAGTGAAGGGCAGATGGTAACAATGCATATTGCAGTTTTGAAATTTTAATAACAATAAATAGCTCTCTAGGCCACACAGTGCTCTACTTACTTTAACTAATGCCTGCTCACCATATAAATAAAAAACCAAGTGATTTGATTCATGGTACTCAGTCTTTATGATGCTTGGAAGGATATAAATAAGAAATTTTCACTCTGGAGCCCATGGGGTTTTAACACTGAGAGATTTAAACTTCACCATTTGGAACACTGCAAAGAAGAAAATTTACTCTTAACATCTGAACTTTTCTGTTAAGAAGGTTGACACAAGGTCCTCAGCCCTAGGGTAGGCACATAGGAATAAAATTTACTTACATGTAACCAACATTTCACTTTTTTCTTTTTTAACTAAGGATTGAACCCAGAGGCACTCTACCACTAAGCTACATCCTCAGTCCTTATTGTTTAATTTTGAGAATGGTCTTGCTAAGTTGCCCAGGTTGGCCTTGAACTTGTGATCCTCCTGCCTCAGCCTCCATAGTAGCTGGGATTATAGGTAGGTGTGTGCCACTGTACCCAGCCGACATTTCAATTTTTTTTTTTTGGAACCGGTGATTGAACTCAGGGGCACTCGACCACTGAGCCACATCCCCAGCCCTATTTTTGTATTTTATTTAGAAGCAGGGTCTCACTGAGTTGCTTAGCGCCTTGCCCATGCTGAGGCTGGCTTTGAACCCAAGATCCTCCTGCCTCAGCCTCCCGAGCCGCTGGGATTACAGGCGTGCGCCACCACGCCAGGCTGACATTTCATTTTATTAAATATAACTGATCACGTTTTTCTTGAAAGTTTCCACTATGAAGAATCAAGGGTCTCACCATTCATAGTTGACGACAAAAAATATTTTAACTAGTATTTTGATACTCATAGCTAAATTCCAAAACATGAAGTATTGAGCAATTCTTATGAACTAATTTTTCATATCAGGTCTGGGAGGCACCTTAATGTGCCCAGGGTTGGGCAGATGGAAAAACTATCTTTGCTCATTTTGCTACTTTTCCTGACAGTCCATTGTGGGGACAGGTCACTGGGTTCAGAATGGTTGTAAGGCACTTACAGGACTTGTGGAACAGAGGCAGCTAATCTCACAACTCCTGTCCCCATGGCAGAGGGAGTCACATCTGTTCAGCAAGGTCAAGGAGCCCTACTCCTTCACTAGGCCCTGGAGTCACTATGCTCAGGCTGACTCCGGGGCTGGTGTCTCCTAGGTCTTGCTTCTCCTCTTCTCTTCTGCAAGGCAGAACTACTACTGGTCCCTTTCACTGCCCAACACTGGAGTCCACAAATCTCCATGGCAACCGAGGAGCAGGTGCATCATCAGTGCTTCCAAGAAGGGAAACTGAGACTTGGAGAGCCCCAATGGCTTGCTCGAGGCTAGGACTTGGATTCGGGGCTTCTAGCTATGTCAACAGGCATTCTGCAATCCTGAATGTAGGTGGGTTCGAAATCTCAGGGCCATTTACACGGGGGATTAGATAAGGCTGCCCAGACCCACGCTCCTGCGCCAACTCCCTGGTGAATGCCGCTGGGATTACAGGCATGCACCACCACGCCCGGCTGACATGTGAAGCTTTGTCTAAAGGCAGGAGGGAAGGGGGGACATAAAGTTTTCAAGCCATCAAACATGATTAAGAGGACACAAACTGCTACTGTGTGACCCCCCCACATCCAGAGACTGGTCTCTGACGCACGAGTATGTCATTCCTCCCAAATCTCTGTAGGAAATGAAAGATACAAGAACCAGGATGGAATGTAAGCTATTTCTCCAGGAAGCGTGATAGCATCACTTCTTCCAAGAGTTCGCCTCTGGAGAGAATTTGGACTCTCTCTTTCTCCCTGATTCTCAACTGTGGCTACGCAGGCTCTCTGTTAAAAAGAGAAAAGGGAAGGAGAGATGGTGTGCGTGGGCATGTCAGAGAGACACGGGGTCTGGATGAAGGGGCAGCCCCATGAGCCCATGGGAAGTCCTTTATGGTGCAAACATCAAACAATACTCCCTGACGTGCCTGAGTCCCCTCCACACCAGCCCTCCACGTGTACCACCGAGAGTCCCCCTCCTTGTCTCTCATCCCACCAACCCCAACACACACACTCACACACAAAGTATAGCGAATGTCCATGCTGCTGGGAAAGGGAAGACAGAGGCATAGTTGGAATTTTGAACACCCATTTTGAGAGTAGTACACCTGAACTGAGTGGAGAGGGTGGGCTTCAGCACCATCATGAAGGGGAGGGTGGGTCAAACATGCAGAGACTAATATGCCAACAAAAAGCAGATATGACCATGATCAGAGGCAGGGCCCAAGAGAGCTGGAGGAGACCCTGGAGACCATATGGAGTGACCTTTGCCCTTCCGGAAGGGAACCAGAAGCTCATGTGCAGGGAGGCACATCCATTGGGTGGTGGGTGAGGATGGGAGGGAGATGGAGGCCCTAGAGTGTCAAGTGTTCCAGGCTGTATTCTAGTTCTGGAAACCTCCACAGCTCACTGAAGCCTCCCTCACTGTCCCCGATGTCTACCATGGAAGCAGGGTTTGCTTTTGCCCTCCCTTATCCTTTCAGAAAGAGGGGAAAGATTTTTGCCTGACCATATCTCCATTCCCTCGTCTGAGACTGTCGTAGTGATGAGGATTAACGAGCTATGAGAAAGCAGCCAACATGATGGCTGGCACGTCACAGGGTCCCCAACATGTCTGTGTCCATCCTTGCCCTTCCCCCTCACCTTCCCCTATAACATATGCACTTCCTTATCCAACTTTTCTCCTCACTTCTTTGGCAGAAATCTTGGGAAAGAGTAATTCATTATCTTCTTCCAAATGAAATGCTGGGCTGGGGATATAGCTCAGTTGGTAGAGTGCCTACCTCGAAAGCACAAGGCCCTGGGTTCAATCCCCAGCACTGGAAGAAAAAAAAAGTGCTCCAAATGAAATGCTACCAGTGGCTGGGAAGGTGGCAGAGCCCCAGGAGAGAGCTCAGAGAGGCGGGGGAAGCCACGGCTGGTGGGCACCTCTGCTGACGACATGCAGGCATCCACAGCAGAGGGAGACCCAGGATCAGAACTGGCAGCCCCAGAGGGCATGTCTATCTCTGTCCCCATCTCCTCTGATGAGGGGGCAGCTAGAGTCTGGGGGATCTGGGCACACACACATTCCTACCTTGAGCGGTGGAGCGGCAGGTGGCGCTGGGCAGCTGGTGCTGATCTGAAGAGTCGGGCAGTATCTGTGGAGTTGTGCCCTTGTTGCCAGGACCGCGGGACCAGTCTCCCCTCCACAGCTCTGCAGGAGCCCCTGACAGATGGCAGCACCTCTCCTCAGCATGGCCCTCTCACCCCTGTCAACAGCGCCGGCCGAGGTGGCCTGTGGAGTTGAGCGTCCCAAGGCAGTCCTGGCTGGGGGGTCCATGCCCCACAGGTCCTGGGGTGCAGAAGAGACTAGCCAGTGCTTCCAGCCCATGGGGGGACTGCTGCTTCCATCATTCATGACAGGAGCTGGCCTAGCAAGCCTGCATGACAGGGGATGTAGGCATCCACAGTCCCTAGAGGCAGGGGCCAGGCAATGCCTACACTGTGGGGATCTGCAGACACAATCCCATCTGAGGTCCAGATCCTGAGGTTTTTGCTCTCCCTTCTTCTTCTCCTTCAGTGAAGAGCAGCTGAAAGCGGCTGGTTCCTCTGTCCCAGGGCCTCCCTCATGCAGCAGGCTTGAAGGAGAAGCAGCTAAGCCCTGTGTATGCCTGAGGTCCCAGCCTGCCAAGAAGCTTGTCCTGGGACTTGGGAAAATGTGTCCCTCCTCCAGGCCCCCTGGGGCTGCTGTTGAGGCTGCAGTGGCTGGAGACTGGGCGGGGAGAGCACAGGCAGGGGGGGCCTGCAGCTGGATGGAGAGGAAGGAAGTTTTCATCTGCTGTTGCTGAGGCCGCTCAGCCATTTCCTCCAAGGGCATGGGGTTGGTCCTTGCCAGGGTCGAGTTTCAGAGCTCAGTGCCCAGGGATGCAGACAGCAGCAGCTGCGGGCAGACGTGACTCAGCCTCGAGGTTCCACGGAAGCCTGAGGAAGCCAACACACACCTTCAGCACCCAGGGGGATCTTCAAGGAGCGGGGTCATGGTGTTGGCTGTGGAGTGGAGCCTGGGCTTAGGGAAACGCAGATGGATGGAGAACCATCTAGAAGGGAGGGCTGGGAATGGGGGCAGAGAGACTGGGCCCTCTCACTCTCTATGTCTAAATGAATTCCTTTTGCTTAACTGCAAATATTTGAAATGAAATGAAACCACAGTCTCATCTAATTGTCTAACCCCTTATTTGGTGTCTGACCTGTGAGACACAGTGGTTTACAGATGAAGCCTCCAGGAGACCCTGAAGTACACTTTAAATCTACTTTGTCTGTATTGTTTTCACTTAATACCTTTAAGTCCTCTCTGGTAAAGAAGGTAACAGAACGTTGTAAACAACATGCATGTCTGCATGGAGCTCCGCTTTGAAGGCTGGTTACTTAGGAAATCTCCAGGAGGAGCACATAGTGTCCCATCAAAATACCTGCTGTGACCCTTGCCCACGTGAAGGTACTTAAAGGTGGGGGCTTCAAGAGGTGATCAGGTCATGAGGGCTCCTCCCCTCGCAAATGGGCTAAATGTGCTTATAAAAGAGGCTTCATGCATTATTCAGTAGCTTGCCCTTCTGCCATCCACCATGTGAGGAAGCAGCTCTCTCTCTCCCTGCCCAGATCTTGCACTTCCTGGCTTCCAGAATTGTGAGAAATAAATTTTGTTCTTCATAAATTACTCAGTCTGTAGTATTTTGTTAAGCAGCACAAAACAGACAAAGACACTTGGTATCACCAAAAACTAAATGGAGCTGGGAAAGAAACAAGAAGAAAGGAGAGAGAGAAAGAGAGAGGAGAAGAAAATATATACAGGTAACAAATTAGGCAGGAGGTTTTTTTTTTTTGGTACTGGGGATTGAACTCAGGGGCATTCGGCCACTGAGCCACATCCCCAGCCCTATTTTGTATTTTATTTAGAGACAGGGTCTCACTGAGTTGCTTAAGGCCTCGCTAAGTTGCTAAGGCTGACTTTGAACTCATGATCCTCCTGCCTCAGCCTCCCAAGTGCTGGGATTACAGGTGTGCGCCACCGTGCCTGGTTTGGCTGGAGGTTTTTAAAAAAATATTTTAGCCTTTTTAACTTGTGAGAATAATAGCAGTTTTTTTTTTAAATGGGGATTATTTCTTTCTAGCATAGTTTGACAGGTAATTGAAAAGTGTAGTAGGACAAAAGCAAGATAAAAGGAAGAAAAGAACTCACCTGCAAATTTAGTTGAGGGATTCACCCTCATCATGGTGGAAAAGGACCCTGTTGAGTTGCACTGGTCTTGTCCTGGAGGAGGCAAGAAGGTGGGGGTGAGAAAGGTCTATCAATTTGAAACACCTTGGTTAAAAGAGACCTGGGAAATCATCCTCTGAGGCAAAGTGAGCAGAAAGTTCCTGCTCTGTTCCATGTGGTCCCTGAGCCGTTTTCTCCTCTCTGTCCTGCACATGGGGTTGTGGGCCCTTCTGCCACTGCAGAATCTCTTTGGAGAGTATCAGATGACTGGTGGGGGTCCTGCGTTGGTTTTCTTTTAAACATCTTTTTTTTTTTTTGGAGGGGTGGGTACCAGGGATTGAATTCAGGGGCACTCAACCACTGAGCCACATCCCCAGCCCTATTTTGTATTTTATTTAGAGACAGGGTCTCACTGAACTACTTAGTGCCTCACTTTTGCTGAGGCTGGCTTTGAACTCATGAACCTCCTGCCTCAGCCTCCCAAGCTGCTGGGATTACAGGTGTGCACCACCATGCCTGGTCCTTTAAACATCTTTACACAGTCTTCCCATCCAAGGTTATGAAGGCTCTGCCCTCACAGGTTAAGGAGGGCCACTGTCATCCTTTTATAGCAAACACTAATAAAAGGAAAGTGTTGGAAGGACAAAATAATATCCAGACATAACTATTGATCTGGCTATACTAACTTTCATCAAATTGGGTGATATCTTGTCTTTTTAAAGTAATTTTCACACTCTCCTCTAAAAGAACTTGCTTGAACATCCTCATCACTCAGCAAACACTAGTTTGTTAACAAATGAACTGTCAATAATGGAGGAGCTACGTCCTCAAACAGAACCTGATTCCAGTGAGCAGGAGCCAACATTCGGCCTTAGCTCCTGAGGTGTCTGTGATGGCAGGCGCTTCATGCACCATAGTTCACCCAGAGTGTTTTATTTTTTGAGACAGGGATCTCTCGAAGATGTTTAGAGCCTCACTAAGTGGCTGAGGCTGACCTTGAACTTGTTATCCTCCTGCCTCAGCCTCTGGAGCCACTGGGTTTATAGGTATGTGCCACCATGTCTGGTCAATATCTATTTCACAGGATTGTTGTGAGGATTAAGTGGAGGTGCATGAAAAGGGCTATGTAGCACAGTGCCTGAGACATAATAGGTTCTCAATAAATATTAGCTACTCTTTGAATTTATACCCACACATTTTTGAGACCTTGAGCAAACTGGTTCAATCCAATGGAGCAATCAGAGTTGTGTGTGTGTATATATAAATATATATGTTCATATTTATATTTATATATATTTTATATATATATTTATATTTATTAACATGTAATGGGTAATCATATGCATGTTTTTATGCTTCCTGTCTGATGGGTAAGTGTCTAATAATTGAGGAATTAATTGGGGTTTGGGAGAGTCAGCCCTGGATTTAGGATTCAGGAGACACAGGCTTAAATTCTGGAGTAACCATCTATTAACTGTGACTCACAGTTAATGAACCTCAGTAGACTGACATGCAAAACAACAAAATAAATTTCTGCCTTACAGAATTGTTTTGCAGGTCAAATGGGGTAATCTGGATGGCAGTGCTACCTCCCCACATACATGTATGTACAAACACATGTAAATAATTCGGTCCTTAAATTGTGATAAGTGGGGCTGGGACTGTAGCTCAGTGGTGGAGCACTTGCCTAGCACGTGTGAGGCACTGGGTTGGATCCTCAGCACCACATAAAAATAAATAAATAAAATAAAGGTACTATGTCCATCTACAACTAAAAAAATTTTTTTAAATGGTGATTGTTGTAGTAATATTATTACTAATAATTCTAAACTAAATTCCAGGGCGTGGTGGTGCACACCTGTAATCCCAGCACTTGGGAGACTGAGACAGGAGGATCACGAGTTCAAAGCCAGCCTCTGCAACTTAGCGAGGCCCTAAGCAACTCAGTGAGACCCTGTCTCTAAATAAAAAAATACAAAATAGGGCTGGGGATGAGGCTCAGTGGTGGAGTGCCCCTGGGTTCAATCCCCCGTGCCAATAAACAAACAAACACACAAACAAACAAAATCATTGCCTGATTTCTCTGACTACTCAGTTTTTCTTGCTCTAAAAGGATTCTGAGTTGACTCTCTGTTTCCACCCCTACCTCAAGATTCATAAAATGTGAATGTAAACAACAAGCAATTTACACTACTCAATTTTGCTAATGATTTCTTCTTATCACTTCCAGAGTGACAAAGATTATTCTAGACTCTCAACAGGGTGGAGAGGAATGGGCACTCCAGAGGCGCATCTGAGCATGCTTCTTGCTCTCATACTTGGGACAGCCTCATCCTCCGTTTGGGAAAGCACAAAGAACAGGGAAGCCCGAGTAGCTTCCATGAGGCCACTCAGAGAGTGAGTGAGGCAGATGAGGCTTCCTCCGGTGCTGGCTCTTTGCACTCCTGTCTACAACCAGGGCATCTAATGCAACCAGGTGCCCAGCCTGTCTAGCCTTCCCATCTCTGAAGCTGGGTGCCTAGGAGCTTTCCTTGTCTAAGCTGTTTCCCTAATGTTTTCAGGAGCTTCCTTGATTCAAGATTGTACAAAAAATAGTATTTTTCCAGTCATTGTGGCACATGCCTTAATACCAGCAACTTGGGAGGCTGAGGCAGGGGATTTGCAAGTTTGGGGCCAGCCTCAGCAACTTATCTGCCTCAAAATAAAAAACAAAAAGGGATGAAGATCAGTGTTTCAGCACCCGTGTGTTCAACCCCAGTACTGCAAAAAAGAAAAGGAAAAGGGAAGATATCTTATCCAGATGTGTTGCTTGATGAAAATGAATTCTCCCCCAAACACTATGGTTGCAGAGAACAAGCGTCAGATGCCCAAGTCCCAGGAAATCCCAAGGATTCCTGAAAATATTCCACTCAGAGTCTTAAGCCATCCATTCTCTCAGAAGGCAGAGTCTACCGCTGTCTGTCCCTGGCAGTTATATTGGGAGCCCTCTGGAGTCACTGGTTGTGACCTGTCGGGCATTCACCGCCTGATAGGAAGAAAAGGTGGTGGTAACTCCACTTCTCTCCTGCTACAAGGATTGTGCTTGGAGAATAAGCTGCAGTCTGAGTCAAGAAAAAATGAGAAACAAGACAGAGGTGGGACTGGGCCCTGGGGTTAGGGGAGAGTGGGTGGAAGCGAAACTTGAATAGCAGGGGAGGCTGAAGCGGGAAGGAGGAGGAGGCTCATCCAGGGCAAGTCCTGGGGCCTGAGAGACAGGAGCTGGCGAGCCTAGGATCCCCAGCAGAAGCACTGAGTGTTCCAACCTGTACCTTAGCAAACAGGCTTCCAGATGTTCCAGGTTATTCTATCCACTGGTCAGTAGCACCTTCAAGGGACAGCATAGTTTCTTGCACTAAGGAAACGTGTGTCACAGTGAACTGGATGTAATAGTGACATAAAGTGAGGGTGATGAAGATCACAGCTACAGCCTTAGTCCATTTGTGCTGCTACAACCAAATACCACGGATCAGGCAACTCACCAACCAGCATTTAGTCCTCACGCTTCCAGAGGCTGGGAAGTCCAAGGTGCCAGCAGACTCACCAGAGCTGTCTGCCTCATGTGCAGAAGGAGCGAGTGTCTCTCTTGAGCCTCTTTTGATCTGTTCGTGAGGGTGCCCAGTCTATGCAAAGATCCCACCTCCTAATAGCATCACCTTGGGGATGAAGATTTCAACATTTTACCCAAATTGCTTCTCATCCTCAGAACCAGGTGAATATTGGCATCTCTGGACACTGAAGTTCGCAGAAGGTAAACTCTCTGCCCCAGATGGCGAGAAGTGAAGTGGATGCAGCCCTGGGCCTCTTGGGCTCAGAAGTCTACTCTTTCCATGAGCCCATGCTGCTTCCCAGGAAGTGTATTTGGGAGCCACCTGGATTCACCTGGTTCCAGGTGGAGGTTAACAAAAGGAAACTTTCTCATCCTCTCCAAGTGCCAGGGATACTTGGTCCTCTCAACTCTTCCACCTTATGCTTTTTCCAAACTGACTCCTTGGGACCATTTTTGCCTTACCCCAGCTCATGTCATAGGTGATGACGCCATGTTAGAAGGTCCCCTTGCGATTGTTGCTTACGGCAGAGCCAGATGGGGAACTCTTGGGAACCATTCTAGTGAGACTCTTCAATCTCCATGCTGTTTCTGTTTCCTTGACTGTCCCTACCCACGCCCCGTGCACACATTGGCACATTCTGAGTGACTCTTTGTATTTTAAGTTGATATGTAACCCACCCTGGCATCCGATCACACAGGCAGACTGCTTTTGAAGTAAATGGAAAAAGTTCTGGAATAGTCAAGAGCATCAGACTGTGGGGAGCTTAAATGCTCTGCTCTGTGTCACACACAGATGGCCTTTCCTCCTATTCATGGCCTCTGCAGGCCTTCATGATAAGGAAGCTAGACACCCAGGTCCTCACAGCCAGGCAGGAGCCAGCCCCTCTTCACCAGGGGGGCGGGCTGGGGTGGGATGCTGGGCTGCGGAGATTGACCTGAGCACGAGGAGTGAGCTATGTGGTTTCTGTTGAACTGGCCAAGCTCAACTTCCTTCACCAACCTCTAATGGCCCTGAGATTCTCCCCCAGTGATGTCATCTGTACCTTGTTGTGAGTTTCCTGGAAGCATCCTTCACACAACTTGATGAGATGAATTGGAATGACTTCTAAGAGCACATTTTATGAGCAGTCAGAGAAGACAATGGCACCTTTCTATTGAACTGGGAAATGGCTGCCACTTTCCTGAGAGTTCCCCTGAGCCAAGCTCTTCCCATTTGCTTTTCAATTTAGTCCTTACAAGGCCACAGGGATGAAGAAATGGAGGCCCAGGAGATGAAGCAACTCACCAGAGGTCACTCACAAGGGCAAAGTCAGCACTCAAGCCCCTTTTATCCTAATTCTAAGCCAGTCTCTGAAGTGTCTGCTGCTCCCACTGAATGCCTCTCAGGGCGGTGGCTGTCCCCATCCTCCAGCCACTCTGGAGTCCTCCACTGCTTTCCCAGGCCACTGATTCTTTTTAAATATTTTTTTTATTATTAATTTGTGCTTTTTAGTTATATATGACAGTAGAGTATATTTTGACATGTCATACATACGTGGAATATAACTTCCCATCCTTGTGGTTGTACATGGTGTGGAGTTACCCTGGTCATGTGTTCATGTATGAACACAGGAAAGTTATGTTGGATTCATTCCACTGCCTTTCCCATTCCCATCTCTTCTCTCTTCCCTTCATTCCCTTTTGTCTAATCCAATGAATTTCTATTCTTCACTTCACCCCCATTGTGAGTTAGCATCTGCATATCAGAGAGAATATTGCCTTTGGATTTTTGGGATTGGCTTATTTCACTTAGCATAAATCTGCAGTTCCATCCATTTACCAGCAAATGTCATAATTTCATTCTTCTTCATAGCTGAGTGTTTATATGTCCATTGGGTATACAGACCACATTTTCTTTATCCATTCATCTGTTGAAGGGCATCTAGCTTGGTTCCATAGCTTGCTCAGCTATTGTGAATTGAGCTGCTATAAACATTGACATAGCTATGTCACTGTAGTATGTTGATTTTAAGTCCCTTGGGTATACACTGAGGAGTGGGATAACTAGGTCAACTGGTGGGTCCATTCCAAGTTTTCTAAGGAATCTCCATACTGCTTTCCAGAGTAGTTGCACCAATTTGCAGTCCCACCAGCAAGGTATGAGTGTACTTTTCTCCCCACATCCTTGCCAGTATTTATTGTTACTTGTATTCTTGATAACTGACATTCTGACTGGAGTGAGATGAAATCTCAGTGTCGTTTTAATTTGCATTTCTCTAATTGCTAGATATATTTCCAACCAACCAATTCTATAAAAGCTGCCCCCCAGTCTTCTAAGACCCCAACACAGTTGAGCATATTCCCCATGGTTGCTGTTGTCTCCAGGATAAGCACTGACTCCCCTGCCAGTGGTTTTCCTGAACATTCCCTGTCTTTTTCAACTTTTCTCCTCCCATGTGATTCCACCTGCGACAAGGTGTGCACCGTGCAAAGCCAGCACTCAGTCCATTCTGGATCCCTCTCTCCTTTCTCCCTAACAGAATGCTGGCTGTCTTCTGCATGCTGTCCCAATCCCACTAACTCTATATAGAAGAATGTGACCAGTCAGTCTCACTAATCTTCCCCTTTCTAGTACTTTCTGCCAGGAACATTTGATGCCAGATATTATTCTCTATGACGAACATAGGAAAGAGGAGAAAACTTCCAAAAAGCTTTAGAAAATTTTTTTTCTAACTCAGACTTAATCTCAAAAACCATCCAAAATATTTTGATGTTGAAACTCTTCTCCCAGAAGTAAAACATTTGGTTCCATTATACACTCTGATCAGAACTGCATATTGGAAATGTTTTTGTGTCTACCAGACAACAAATTTCACTGGGACACTAGCAGAATATGAAAAATTCAGCAGCATGACAGAACGATATGTGTCTGATATACCAACTCTCATAGTATAGCACGGTTCAAGTTGAAGTTGAAGGTTTTATCAGGCTTTCATTAGAACAAGCACTAAACACAAGTACTGAGCACCCCGTTTTCATCTGCAGTAGCACTTTCCTTCGATGATGGCCTGGTGGGGATGCTTTGACATTAAAACAAGGATCCTCTGCAACTCTCAGGCATTTAGCTCTTTTGCTGTATTCTCCAATTTCTGCAAAGGCCAAATGATTAACAAGCCAAGAACCAGTTCAGTATTAAACACAATTTCTGTCCCAAGAAAGGCATGTTGTAGTCCCTTGAGCAAAAAGAAAGGAGAAATCTAGGCTCTGATAAAGGCCTGATATTATCTCACTTGTCCAGAATGGATACCTTACACTGGTTATAGATTTCTGGGGTTCTGTTGGACTTTTATGTTTTGGTGCTGGAGATTGAACTCAGACCTTCACACATGCTAATCATGTGCTCCACCCTGAGCTACATCGCCAGCCCCCGCTGCACTTCTTAATGTGTGCCACCCACTGGAGATGGGCAGGCTTTGGTTTGGGAAAGAGTACCCTACACTGGATTGCAGTTCTGTTCTCATCCCTCCGATGGGAAAATCCAACCACCATATGTAATATATACAAGTGTCTACCTCAACCCCAAGAGTGGTTGCAAAATTGTCACATTAGGACAAAGGAGGAGGATTTGAGTATTGCTGCTCTCATTGAAGACAAACCCATCAATGGAACAATGGTGTGAACAACATTGACATGTCATTGCCACACAGTGACACAAGTCCACTATTTCAACAAGTGTTGCTGAACACCCTCTGTGTGCTGGGCACTGCAGAGGTGTCACAGTCAATGTCCAGAAGCAGCGTGGAGCTCAGTGGGTGCTGATCCCATGCATAAGTCTGAATGGAGGCCTACAGCTCAATGGCCTTGGAGCATGATGAGGTCAAAGTGCTAAGGAGCATTGCATCAGATTGCACACTTCACTTAATTGCTGACTTAACTCTTTGAGATAATTTCCCCTCCTGACATGGCAGGCACCAGGTGAGTCTCTATTGCATACCAAGCCCCTAGCACAGATTTCAGCATACAGTAGGTGCTCAATCAGTATTTGCTAAAAGAAAAATGTGGTAAGTAGATGGAAGGCTCTTGCCTTTAATATGATTATAATCTAATGCGGGAAGACATGACAGCATACTGCTTTAGTGTCAGACACAATGCAATAATTGCTGATGAAGGCACAAGAAGCATGAGATTCATTGCAGTGGGGCTGACGGGAAAGACTGGGAGAGGAAGTGCCCTCCGGGTGAGTCTGGCAGGTCGGCCTTGCAACAGGTCGAGGATGGGGAGCTGAATACTCACAGCTGAGGACAGTGGAAGAAAGACACAGAAATGGGAAATTACACATCAAGTTCAGGACCAGGTGTGTGGGTCCAGTGATGGAGAGCATGCAGAGCATGGCAGGTTGGCAGTGGGAACTGAGGCTGCCAGGTTTCCATCCAGATCATGGATTTTTTGCAAATGAATGCAGGGGTCCGCTGAAGACTTTGGAGCAGGTGGAATCATAGTCTGGATTTGAAAGGTTTCCCAAGGGCCCGTGTGTTAAAGGCTTGGTTCCCAGCCCATGGCACTGTTGGGAGGTAGTGGAGACTTTGAATGGTACCTAGCGGGAGCACTTCTGGTCACTGGGGACATGACTTTGGGAGAGTGGTGGGACTCCAGCCCCTCCCCTTCCTCTCTTTCACTTCCTGACCATGAAATGGGAGGTTTTGCTCTCTTGCATGATGTGTTGCTATAAGGTCAAAACAAAATGAGGCCAATCAATCATGCACTGAAACCTCTAAAACTGTGGGCCAGATAAACCTTTCCTCTTTATAAGTTGATCACCTCTGCTATTTATTACAGTTCCTGAGAGGTGACTGACACATTCTGGGAGGAGAAAGTCCACAATACCCCTCCTCTCTTGGTGCGAGTGCTCTCTCAGGTTGCTTCCTTATGGACTGCCCTGGTCCCACAACTCTGGACATGGGGTAGTGGTGGCAAGAGGAGAGGATGGGCCATAGTAGACCATGGACAAATTTTAGCAGCACCCAACATCCTAGGTGAACTCAACAAAAGTCTTGAAGATGGGAAGCTAAAAGTTCTATAGCAGCACCGGTTTATCGAACTCAGTGTTTACAATGATAGCTGGATAGTTTTTCTTTAGTCTTTTTAAATTTTGAAGTACAATAAATCATTTTAAAAATTAAAAGTAAACAGTTTCATCCTTTCTAGCTGGTCATTATTACAAATATTTAGGTCTTAAAAAAAAATTCTAGTAAGTATACACACATGTGACTGTACTTGCTTTCTGTTTGTTTTTCATTTAGCATTAGGAAAGAAACCAGGAACACTCTTTAAAAAATCCATCCAAGCAGAAAATAGGGAAGAGCAGTGGCTGCAGAGACAGTGTGCTCGGGATGCAGATCATTCTCCTCCACCCTAGATGTTCTGTTCTCTGGGTGATAGAGGCCCTGTGAGAGGCTGGCAGGGACAGTGTTCCAGAAAGAGATGGGAGGGAGAAGGAGTTAGCTTATTTGTCTTAAAAACAGCTCTTCAAATGCTGTGAGTCTTCTGTTTCTGATGAGTCACCCAACCTGGTGGGCAGGCCTGGGCCTTGGAGAGGGAACTCCCTGCCTCTGCCTTTTCCTGATGGAGTGATCTTAGGTGAGTCACTTGGGCTTTCTGATCCTCATTTTGCCACCTGTGAAACGAGGATGCTAGTAACGTCTGCTTTGCAGGACGGAAGCAAAGACTAGAGGAGACAAGACGTAAGAAAGCAGTTTAGAGAATGGATATTGCTCCGTCCATGTGGGTTATTTTTCTCAATAGATGGCTTCACTCAAGGTTACAAAATATCTTTGACAGACGTGTCCTCCGGGTGATTCTGACTAACCTGAGTCTTAAAGGATAAGTAGGAATTAGGTGGTTAGGGAGGAGGCGAGAGGGCATTACAAAGAGACCGTGAGACCTGCAGTCTGCAGGGCAGGCCATGGCTCGCAGACCTGGGGAGACGGGGTGGGCAGAGCAGAGCCCTGGGTGGTTTGGCTCAGTCATGTGAAACGAGGTTTAAGGCAGGCAGTGGCGAGGACCTGGAAGGCCTTGCCCTGGGTTCAATCCCCAGCACCGCAAAAAAAAAGAAGGGAGTTCACTTGACCATGTTTCAAGGCCTTTGACCACAGGACCTTTTCATGAACCCTGCTCTCTTTTGTACTCCTCTGCTCAAAGATTTCCATTTCTCTCTCCACACACTGGGGAATGCTGTCACCTTGGGGAACCATCATAGGGTCACTACCTGTATGTGCTTATAAATGTCACCGTGGCCTTAGCAGCATGTTCTGATCTCCCCTATGCCCACCAAAGACACCTCTCTGAAGCCACTGCATCCTCCCCTCCTTTGGATGAACTTGAGAGAAGGGATGAAGTCCAAGCTAGAGGCTGACCTCTGTGAAGTTCCTTTTACTAGAATTATTTTGATACCTTCCATTCACTGTTTCCTCAAGATAAAAACCTGTAATCCTCAAACTACCCAGGGAGTAATTAAACACTTCTGTCCTAATAATTGAAACGAAGTTACTCAGCTGCCCTTCTCAGTACTTCTACCTTTCTTTTCTTCCACATTTTCTCTGGTTTTCCACAATGCCAAGGGGGCTGCAGAAGGTGAAGATAAGGAAACCAGCATCTGCATGGCCTGTGAAATGGGTTGACAGAGGCAGGCTGCAGACCCCTGTCACATCGCTGTGTCCTTTCTTTCCTTTTTTTAAAAAATGTTTTTCTAGTTGTTGATGGAACTTTATTTTATGTATGTATGTATTTATTTATGTGATGCTGAAACTCGAACCCAGGGCCTCCCATATGCCAGGCAAGCACTCCACCACTGAGCCACAGCCCCAGCCCCTTACCATGTCCTTTCATTGCTACCACATCCAGTGTGTTGGCATCACTGAAAAGCTTTGGATTGAAGGACAACATCAGAATTAAATATCCATTTAAAAGCCCTGTGCCAGGCGGGCCTCCCGGCAGCAGTGCCATTCTTTCCATTCAATGCCATTCTTTCTCCAGGGCCCACTTCTCCTGGTTCTTCGGGAGCCGTATTTTTTGCCTTTTCCTTTTTTCCAGGTACTTAGGATGGAATTAGTTTCTGTTTGTTTTTAAAGCCATCTCTCCAATCTGTACGGCTATTTTTGAAGTGTTTGAAACTCCTACCTACTTTAACCACTTTTTCCGGGCGTTGTTTCAATCCAGATAATTTGAAGGAGCTGGGTCTCGGGACTTCAGAGACTCACTGAGTTGGCTCACTGAGTTTAAAGCAATCTGATTCGGGAGGAGGAAGAGGCTGTTTGCGTTTAAAAATAGCTGGCTGGATTTGGGAGGCTTTTTCCAATTACCGTGGAAAGATATTTTCAGGCCTTATTAGCCCCCAAACCACAGACTACAAATGTTTTATAGCTTGTGGGTGCAAATATATTCTGAAATAATCTGGGACATTCATTTAAAAATCATGATAATTTGGACATGAAAAGCCCAGGGCTGAACTGTTTGATTAAATCAACAATTGCTATTTCTTAACAGATAAAAGAATTACTATATATGACTTGGTACAACAATATGTCTACATTGTCCTTCTTTCTTCTCAAAGAATGCATGCATCTGCTGGATCATTGTATCCCCCAAAAACTTGCTTCCAAGTTCTTTCTAAACCAATCTGTCCCTTAATACAGCTGCTAGGGATCTTTGCCTGTAAAACAGATCCAAGCAATTTCAGGATTTTTGCTCAAAATATTTTATGTTTCCCCATTTCCTATAAAGTCTGAACTCCTCAATATGACATTCAGTACTCACCACAATCTGGTCTCTCACTTTCTAATAACACTTGGCCACTGGAACTCCTCTATCCACTTTCCTTTCAATAACACTCAGCAAATATTTATTGAGCATCTATTATAGGCCTTGAACTGTGCTAAGTGCTGGGTCTGTGTTGGTAAGTAAAAGCATTATCTTCTCATGTCTTGTGACACTTTCAATTCAGTGAGCAAGGGAGACAACAACATAATTAAAAAGCAAATAATTACTTTCTTTTTTTTTCCCCCCTGCCAATTTTTTTAATTAATTTAAAAAATTCTAATTAGTTATACATGACAGTAGAATGTATATATGTATTATGTATATGTGCTCAGATTTTCACATGAGTACCTTGAAAGAAAGCAATAGGTATAATAAAAGAGACTAACAGGGACACATCACTTTACTTGGGATCAGAGGACTTCCCTAAAAAGGCATCAAGATGGCTGCAGGGACAGGTGTTCTAGAAAGAGGGAACAGCTTGTGTCACACCCCTGAACTGAATCTATTTGCAAAGTGGGTCAGGTAAGGTACCATATTCACAAGTCATGAGAATATGACATGGACACCTTTGGTGGGGGAGGCATTATTCAGCCTACCACCGTCACTGATCAGGAAACTGATCATTGGATTTGACAACCTAGAGTTCAATGGAATGAGAAACATAATTTTGTCAGAAGACAGTTTGGATTTGGATGAGGAGTGACTGAGAAACAAGAAAGAGCTACAGAGACAACCCTCTGGGGAAGGTCTGCTCTGAAGGTAGCTTGAGTGGGTTGGGGGAGGGAGATCCCAGAGTGTCAGCGTGTGCCAAGACTGATCTGGTAGAGGAAGAGATTGCTCTTGCATGAGAGTTGGGAATTGAGCTTACTAGAGAAACAGCACTGACAGGCAGTCGAGAGCTTTTTTGAAGACTGAAACCATGAATTTGGAATGAAAGAATTAATACAACGTTCTGCCGTTGTGCTCATGAATAGCAAGAAGAAGGTCGAATTCATCCCTGAAAGATGGAAGGTAAAGGAATTTATGGCACTTAAAAAATGATTGGCATGGTGGGACATGAACTTGAACTTTGACACGAAGGCAGGCATTTGTGAAGATACTGATGGATGGTGAGAAAGTGGGCAGATCAATGAAGCAGTGGTCAGGATAAGATTGCAGGAGATGGTAGAGACACTTGAATACATAAACTAGAAAGATAGGAGATGGTTCATGAACTTGATTTGACCTTCAGGGTTTTAGAGGTCGTGTGATGGTCCAGGATGCAACTGTTGGAGTGGGTGACTGGAGTAGACAGAAAGAGATGATCATTTGAGGGAAGGACACTGAGATGGCCCAGAACTGAAATGACCTTTTCTGGGAATGTTGAAGTTGCAGAGAGGGACGACCAAAGTTGGGGCAGAGGGGAGGACAGAACTGGAAACTCCAGTCTTCAGCAAGTGAAGAGGAATGGGGAGATGATTTACCAGGGAAAAGGATGTGTCCACGTCATAAGCTCCTCAAAGAGCAAAGGCTTTGCAGGAAAAGAAGAACAGTGGTCTGGAGGTGACTGAGGGAGGTCATGACGCCCACCTTCCCTCTGTGCCCCTGGCTACATGGAGCATGGAGGGAAAACCTGCCTTTGATGGCTGAGACAGAGGTGTCTTCAGAGAACCACCCCCTTCTAGGATGCGGGTGAAGGGAATGTCACAAAAGATAGAGTTTACAATGTGGAGAAGTTTTAGGTGGAAATGAAAGAAGCATTTGTTCAAATCACACTCTACAGGAAAATGTGGAAGTGAGCCTTCAAGTGACCCTGGGTGACAGGGATGCAGGAATCTCGGTGGCAATGGGCCAGCGGGAGATGAGCATGACAGAACTAGGCCTGTTGCCTCTGAGAGGAGGTGTGACTGTGGTGGTCTGGGACCCTGTCTCTCACTGTCCCCCAGGATAGAGCTCTCCCTCTACACCCAGCATGAATGTTCTGCTGCACCTTGAAGTCTTCCACCACATTCTAGATTTTTCCACTTCTGAACCAGGGTCCCAGTGACCCCCCTTGTGAGATGCCTCTATTTCTTCATTCTCCTTGGTTCAGTCCCACCTGTCCTGAATGCCTAACACACAAAGACCACTCTTTCTGCAAAATCCTATAAGATCCTTCCAATTTGAAACAACACCTCCTGCCTCTGAAATGATGTAAGTGGAACGGGATATAGAATTTGAAATGGAATATTTTATAACAAATTTTCCGCTCCTCAGCAGCAAACCTTTCTTCTGTGCAATCTCAAGGGAGGGGGACATATGTTGAAGGGAGATGTTTGTATTTTTAAGGTCTCCATACTTCCCTTTTAGGAAGGGTAAAAGGGTTTTTGGTTGCCTAGGGTTGGAGCTCTCATTGGATGGACCACTGACTCTTTGCTTAGAAAAGAAGCAGAACATAAGGCTATGGTGAAGGAAGGCTGAAGGTGGTGTGAGTGGAAGCTCAGGAGGGAGCTGAGAAACCCACAGGAAATGCATGAGGGAGGATCTTACCTCAGAGAGTTCAGATGCCTCAGACCATCAGCAGGACCCAGAGGCTCCAACTTTGAAAAGTTCTAGGATGAGAGAAATAGGGGCAGGGACTGTGTGGAACCTGAGACCTGATTTGTTCCCCTCCTGAGTGGGAGCATCACCCACCCATTCCAGGCCATTGCAGTCTCTAACAGTGCCTTCAGTAGTGGGAGTTGCTGGCTGTGCTGATTTCCTCTGTCCCTAGCAGGGAGCCTTGTGCGTATGTGGCAGATGCTCCAAATAGGTTACTGAGTTACAGGGACATCCTGTGGGATGTATAGGTCAGGTAATACCCCCTGTGCTCGAGTCCTGGGGATTCTGAAGTGTAGTGAGGTTAAGGCGATTTCCTTGTTTGCTTACATTGGAACTGACAGGAAACAAGACGCCAGGCTCCTGGTGGCCCGGCATCTTTGCCATTTGTGTCAGCTCCGTTCTGCAGTTCCTGCAAGTGAACAGAATCCCAGCATGCCACCATGGTGACACCAAGCAGAAAAGACAGGTGAGAGTCTCTGCTTTTATATGAGAAGCATCCATTTGCAAAGTGCTTGCATAAACAAAAGCCCACCTAAAAATACTCTCCTGATGTAAATAGCACAAGAACAACTGTAAAAATTGGAGTGAATGTGGGCACAACCTGGGAGATAATATGCAAAAATTAAAGTATAGTATTTGTAGAGTTGTGTTGGGCTGATGAATAATGTGTTCTGACTTTTCTTCAAGAACTAACTTACTATTTTTATATTCTTTTTCAACAGAAATGCTTAAGAAAAATCTCAATGTTTTAATAATGCACCTACTAGTAGCTTTTGTTTAATTGCTGTTAAAAAGAACCACAGACAAAAAATAATGTTTTTGCCCTCTGAGCACAAGAATACTCATTAGGACTTAGAGGTGCTGGAGACCCTCCCCACCTGGAAGCCAAAGGCCCTGGGTGGTAGCTGGGGATACCACAGCCACAGGTGCCTCTTGTGACTTCATTGTCAAGGTACAACTTTGTAGGAAGCTGTGGAGATGGCTAAGCTGGGGAAACCAGGAGGGCAGAGAAGTTGCTTGGGACATTAGCTTGGTATCATTGCCACCGTCAAATACTTCCCACTGCCAGTCTCCTCCACTCAGCCCTCATCCATGTCACCCTGACACCTCCTGCTAGCCATTCCGGAGTGAATTCTGATTACACAGATGTCTAAGGATGCTCAGATGCTTATGCTGTAGGGACTCAAGTCACAGTTACTGCCTCAGGCTGCCAGGTTTGGATGAACCTCCGCATCCTCACGTTCCCCCAAGGCAGAATCATCCTTGCTTGGAGTCCCGCATGTAGGAGAAGCTTAGTAAAAGCCACACCTATGCCACCCTGCTGATAGAAGTCAGGTCAGGGTCAGGGTTCCCTTTAGGGTGGGTGGGTAAGCGCCAGGAGGGAGCAAGAAGAATTCCTGGAGGGGTAGTAATTTCTCTGTCTCGATCTGGGTGAGTTCAGTTCATGCAAATTCATTGATCTGCTGCATATTGATGATAGACACATTTTTCTGTATGTATATAAAATTCAATAAAAAATTAAAAAGAAGAAAG
Source organism: Glaucomys volans (assembly GCA_020662805.1). Lineage (NCBI taxonomy): Eukaryota > Metazoa > Chordata > Mammalia > Rodentia > Sciuridae > Glaucomys > Glaucomys volans. Next base: position 592,937 of record JAJEJO010000177.1, read on the forward strand.
AAAAGAAGGGAGGGAGGGAAGCTTGATTATAGGGCTAGATTGAGAAGCTTGACCCTGATTTAACAGGCAATTGCCTGCCATTCTAGATGGTTGAGTGGGGTATGGCATGACAATTGCCTTATTAAAGGAAGATTGATTTGGCTGCTGAGAGCAGATTAGATAGGATGAGGCAAGAAAACAAGGGAAGTGTTACAGTGACCTAAATCTAGGCGAGGAGGACTTGGACTATATTGGGTGGACAGTGGTGATATTCAAGAAGGCAGCAGGTACCATTCATTGTGTAAGTTTTAAAATAAGCTGCTACATAAATGAACCAATACTTGCAAGTAGGCTGTTTTGCATATGCTAATACTTAATATCATGTCACATGCTTACTTTGCTTCTGTTATAACCAGCTGGGGAGGGCAGAGGACCATCTACTTAGATGTGCTTGGCTGCTCAGGTCAACACCATAGCTCTGGGCTTGACCAACCTCGTCTCAGATAGGTGCCATTTGCCAGGCTGCACAGAGTGAAGGCCTGTAATGACTAACATAGACCCACCAAATGACTGACAGCATGAGCCTTACCCTTTTGTTTTAGTTTCCAATGTATCATGAGACTGTTGGTATCAAACACTGAGCCTGCCAGTTAACACTGCTAAATATTTTAGGACCAGCTCAAAAGTTAATTTAATGGCTGAATGTTTGAGATTGAAAGACTATTGTTTCCTGGGGCATATAATGAGGATTTTTAAAGATTGGATTGAACAGATTGATACTAATCTTTCTGAGAAACAATATGAAAAACATATTGGCACAGGGCCCTTGGTATAATTTAGATTTATGCAAAACTTCCACAATTTCAAAAATTAAACAAACTGAGAATGACACACATTTGTTGAAATGTAATGCAAACTAAACATTTTAGAGCTTCATCCCGGAGTTCAACAGAATGTTGATATTTAAATTCTCATTAGGCACCTCATTTAATTTCTGCATGATGATCCAATGGGCAGAAATAGATGAATCTCTGACACACTGACTTTTTTTTCGACTCCCGAGGAGAAAAACAAAGGTTTGCATTCAAAGATGAGGGAGGAATTCATTGGTTCATTAGTTTGCATAAATCTGCAATTGTGTACACAAGTAATTTGTATGGATCATGCTAACTGTATTTTTATTATTTATCTTTGCTCTGATTCCAAATCATTGAAGCATTATCAAATTTTATTAAGTTCCTCACAGCTTTGGAGAATCTTAGTTACAAGCCGATTCTCTGCTCATTAGCATTGACCTTGTGGCTTGTTTACTTGATTTTTTTTTTTTTTTTTTTTTTTTTTGCCTCCTGCTCCCACATTTACACGCTTTTATTTTGTAATCTATACTGTCATTGTGCCCTCTTGACCCAGAAGAGAGGCAGATGAATGACAGCATTGACGGCCAATTTTATAACTCCTGCACATAGGCAGTGGGCCTGAGTTCCCATCCCTTGGCTCCCATTTCTTTGGGAACAAAGAAGGGGGAGTAGAAGGTCAGCCAGGCACCTAACGAGACCCTGACTCAAAATAAAATAAAAAGGGCTAAGGATGTGGGTCAATAGTAGAACATGTGCCTACCATGTACAAGGCCCTGGGTTCCATTCCAAGCACCATAAAAAAAAAAAAAGAATTTTTGTATACAACTTATATGGCAAAAAAAAAAAAAAAAAAAAAAAAAGGGGGGGGGGAGTAAAGAAAAAGAAAGAACAGGTATCTAGGGCCTTCGAGGACTCCTGCGGAAGCAGGTGTATGTGATGTGATTCAGCAGTAAGGGACCCATGGTGAGTTCCATGTTAGGTCACAGGTTTTCTCCTTCTTGGTGTCTCCTGGTGTTTCTGAGCTCCTCCACTGCAGTCCTTCCTCATCTCAAGGCTTTGTCCAAAGATGCTGGACCCCACTCTGAGCCCTGACCACCTGAGTAGCAGCTTCCATCTACCTCTACAAGGAGAAAGAAAAGAGTGAGGGTTATCAGTAGGACCAGGGGCTCGCAGAAGGCTGCCTGAGAGGAGAAGCTTCACCAACAAGACCAGCAGCATTCTGTCCCTTATCTGCACAATCTGAGCGCATGCCTACGATGAAGGTGAGCACTTCCTAAATTAGAAGCGTTCTGATGAGGAATGGGTGCTGAAGTTCAATGATTAGGAAGTACTGGGGAACGAAATCTACCAAACAATGCTATGTCCATGTACAAACAGCCCATTGGAAATCCTTCTTGTGTATATATGATGATGTACAAATTCAAATAATCATAATAGAAGGGAGATCAGTAGAGCAAGTGAATGAGGGAGGGAGGAGGGAAGGGAAAGGGAAGGTGCTGGGGATGGAGACTGAGCAAATGATGCTATGTGCATGTACAAATATGGCGGCAGGAAGCCCACTATTATGCATCATTGTAATGCAGCAGTGAAAAAATAAAAAGGGTTTAAGGCAAGGTGTGGGTGCAGTTCAGGGTGGAGCCTGTGCTTAGTGTGCTCAAGGCCCTGGCTTGATCCCCAGGTAAGTAAATAAGAAAGGAAGGAAGAAAGGAAGGAAGGAAGGAAGAAAGGAAGGAAGGAAGGAAGGAAGGAAGGAAGGAAGGAAGAGAGCAAGCCAGGTGCAGTGGGGCACATCTGTAATCCCAGCAGCTCAGGAGGCTGAGGCAGGAGGATTGTGAATTCAAAAGCAGCCTCAGCAACTTAGTGAGGTTCTAACAACCTAGGGAGATCCCATCTCTAAATAAAATATAAAAAGGGCTGGAGATGTGGCTCAGTGGTTAAGCACCCCTGGGTTCAATCCTGGTACCAAAAAAAAAAAAAGAGTTGAAAACAAGATAAATTGTTACTTCACACAGTTGATGACGAACCTATAAAATTCACTGCTTTAATGGTTGTGCAGGAAATTGAATTATAAAAAGGTCAAATATTTAACAATCAAGCAGTATTATGCAAACTACCTAAAACCAGGATGATGAAATCATAAATTTAAAATAAAAAAGAATTAAAGAATTAAGTTTAAATGTATATCACAAATACAGAAATTAAAAAAAAACAATGGAAGCTTAGAACAAAGATTAAGGAATTTATGAAAATTTAGATAATTATGATAAGAATTTTGAAGTTTTTGCCCTTCTCAGTGTAACATGAGACAAAATACAAATAATTTAAATGTAAAACAAATTTGGATTTTCTTTTACAAATATCATTTTTACCGTGTTTTTAAAAAATATTAATAGCACAATACGATGATTTCTATTTAAAGTAATCTGGTTTATCTTATTTGATTTTTTCCTCATTTGCAAAGCTTATAGGTATAGTGGTTATTAACATGGGCATGAATTCTGATTCATTTCTTCTTAGCTGTGTGATCTTGGGTAAGTTACTACACCTTTCTGGTCTCAGATTCTAAGAGCGGGAAAGTGTCTTCATATGATCACTGTGAGGATCATTAAATTACTACGGGTCTTACACTGAAAACAATGCCTACAATAAATGCTCCCTGTTATTATTATTCTAATTTTCTAGATGCAGTTGATCACTGTGGAACAATATCATAAAGTCTAAATTCTCTGATTCCAGTGGGAAGAAGTCCGAACACCTGAACAAGTTTGAGCTGTTTGAATATTCACTCCCTGTCATCTGGGTTTGCACCCGGGCTTTCCTTAGGACAGTTTACGTTGCTCCTGTGGAAGGTCAGGGTTAAAGTCACAGAGTGGGGTCCTGTGAACGTCTTTTCAGGATGAAGTATGGGGAACAGCTTCCTGATCCCATGGCTTGCCTAGCTATGGATTCAAATCGTGACTTCTGCGTGGCCACCGAATGATACCCACTTCTCACCAGTGGGATTCACTGGTTCACTGGAAGTACCAGAAATTGAATTATTTTTACTCACTGACATTTTCTTCAGTCACAAAAGGAAAGTGAAGGTAAGAGCAGTTTTTGTTTTTCCCCCGAGGGATTGCTGAGGGGTGGGTGCCGGCTCTGTCTATAAACGTGCACATTCCCAGGATGGTGCCCAGTGCGGTGACTGATAACTCCACGCAGGTCTTAGGCACTTGAAGTGTGTCCTTGCAAATGGAGATGTCCTCTAAGCTTGGATATCAGAGCCTTTTTATAAAAAAAATGTAAACTAGTAATTTTTATATTGAGTACCCATAGGTACTATTCATAGGAATGCTAATGATTCGGACATATTGGTTCAAATAAAATATACAATTAAAAATAATTCCACCTGTTTCCTTTTATTTGTTTTTAAGTGTGACTATTAGGAAATTTTAAATGATAAATGTGGCTCACCTTGTATTTCTATTAGATGGTGTAGGTTCCCCCAGCCAGAGCAAATCCTTTCCAACACAGCCCTAGTCCTCCTGAGACCTGGTCTACATTGTCCCTCGGTGAGGGGACTTGGGGACCAAGAAAATGGATTTTCACTTCCTAAGCAGCAGCTCTACCAGTTCCAACTCAAAGATTGATTCGTGGCCAAAAGATGATCGTCCTGTACTTTGACAATATTTGTGTATGTGTTGACAAGGTGTCAGTTATCTGCGTACCCCAAAGAAGGTTTTTCAGAATTCACTCATGCTTTCAATGCCATTTAACTTGGATCTGGGGTGGAGGGACCCATAGCGGAGAGGAAAGAGAAGACAGAAGGATAAAGGATAGAGGCAGCTCATCCCCTTGAATTCACTAGGATATAATTTGTTTTTTAATCATCAGATTACCCAGGCCTGCTTAGACAGATGATACATATAATTTAGGTCAAGGTGAATTATAAAGGAAAGATGTCCCAGGATAATTATTTGGATGCTCACATGCTCACGGTGATTCACCAAATCCACCGGATATTACAGCACCCTTTTCTTGGGGGTTCCTAACGTGGATCTGTGTACTAGAACATCAAAGCCACCTCTCACAGGGGCACACTGACAGGTAGTGGCTCCCTCTGGCACTGAAATCTCTTGCTCAAGCTCTGTTGTGAAGGGCCAGGGGGCACGGGGTGAACACACGGGGGTGGGATGTCCGCTGTCTGCTCAGGAAGGGATTTTCCTCTACACAGGAAAAAAAGATCTCTTAAATTTAACTACAGGCTTACAATCCTTTATCCATAATTCCAAGAATAGCTCAAAAAACCAAAGGCTCTTTCAGAATTCACTTGGAGGCAACACCTGATCTGAACAGCCAGGAGCTGATTTTCAGTCTTTCTTCATCCTACTTAGCACCGTGGTTAGACCTGAGGCTGTGGACACATTGGTATGTTTATGAGCTGCTGTCCCAGCCATCCTGGGGGTGTCACAATATAAAAAAGTCCCCTATTTGAAATAGGTGACCTTCAGGAAGAATTTTTTACCTGCATTGAAAATTTTGGAGCACAGCTGATCTCCTGAGTCTCCTAAGCCCTGGTGAGCCAGTGTCGGGACCCCACGGGGGTGAGGCAAGTAACCCAGCTCTTCACTTCCTCACGGGCTGATTCAGCCACTCGCCCCCAAGTGGCTTTTCCCTTCTGTGATTTAGTTCTTCATTCCACAATCCTGCTCAATCTGGAAGGTAACTCATGGCTGATTGAATAGCTGCCAGGTGTGTTTCGGATACCCAGGGATAACAAGCGCTAAGACGTGGGCCAGGCTTTGCAAGCCTGCGTGAAATTATAGTAATTAGATTGACATGCTCTGAACCCCTAGAGACAGAGAAGGACACGGAGAATCGTTTTAGCTTAACTATAAAGAAAAGAGGAATCTCACGAGCTCTGGGAGGAGAGCGTTGCATGATGATGTATTCCTGTTATTTTGAGAAGCTCTGACATTCTCATCTATTGACAGTTTGATTGTTCTTAAATTTCATATAAAGAATGATTTCAATTCATCTTCATGAAAGATTTCAAGGATTTGGGTGGAAACTGACAACTAAAAATATAATTAGATTTGAATTACCTTAACCAGGAAGTCAGAAAAAAAAAATTCAACCCTGTTTCTTTAAAAACACTTCTAAATATCTGGCTCGGGTGATAGTTTTGATCGTTTCTTCTTGGAAATCTTTCCTTAGTAACTATTCACGAACCACTCCAGATGGATCTTGCATACTTGTTACTGCGTACTGCCCTTTGGACCTAAACTTCATTTTGCATGATGACAGACCAGGAGAAAACTAATGAAAAGGATGCATACTTTTCTTGTCTCTTTCTTAAAAAAAAAAAAAAAAAAAAAAAAGATTTCCATTTCTCTTTCCCTGGGAGTGGGTTAAATATGTAATTCTGCGTATCGCTTGCAATATGCAGCGATTATATTCAAACATCTGTCAGATTAATACTTGTTTGCTTTTGAGTCTTACTGCTCTGGTTTAAATCCAGAACTCCAGTATGGTTAGTCCAATAGACCTTCCAAACCTTTGTGCCCCACACAGAATTTCTGCAGACCAGTTTCTTTGGGACCCCATTTTATCTTTTCTGTCTGAAGGGGGTCACCTGAGTCATGACTCGAACATCTGGAAAAGGTGGCCTCGTGATCAGGGACCCTCTGCCATCCCAGGTCCCCCAAAGAAGCTGGCACCTGAAGCTGCAGCCGGCCACATCTGTGGCTGGGTGTGTTGAGGACAGCCCTGTCTTCATATTCTTTTTCTGAAGCGTTCCCTGTGTTATGACAGGTTTGTCCATCTCCCTCTTTGAGCTTCCTCTTGGAGCCTGATCTCCCTCCCTGGCTCAATGGCCTCCCTCCAGCAGCAGATCTGGGAGGGGCTTCACACGTTTCCTCCAAAGCCTTCACACCATCGCATACTGTCGCGTGTGTTTCTAAGTAATGAGCTTTCAATTGGCTCAGTTTTTAAAAAAATTATCTACATACCATTAAATTCAGTTCTCCTGCCTTTGTGTTCTTTGGGAATGAATGCAAGCAGGGGCTGGTTCGACTGGATCACCTCTCGAGCCCCCACCCCGTGCACGAGCAGGTAAGCTGTCTGTGATGCATGACACCCATGTGCTCCTAAGATGAGGGGGTATTTTTGGTTTGATATTTGTTTCCTTCTTTTTATTAGCTATTTTCATTTCTGCCTGAGTTTCACAGAAACCTATGAGAAAGTCCTGTCCTCGGTCAGGTACCCCTTAGCTGGCCGATTTCCACTTTCTCCCTGGTTTTCATTGGCCCCGACACACTGTGTTCACTCAGTTTGAACGACATCTTCAGACTGTGAGCATGTCAGCCGTTGCCCGGCAAGGGCAGTGACCCAAGAACTCAGCCCAGTTCTGCTTCTCCGAGAAACTCAATCTGACCAGGAAAAAGTGCCCCACGCCTTCCTTCTGTGAGTTTATTTTCTGGATCACAGAGTTATCATGAGTAAAGCTCCGCGTGATGAACTCTGGAGGATGTCTTTGCTTTCTGCAGTGTTTAAATGGGTTATAATCCTCTATACAGCCCAAAATTCACTATTCAAGGTAGTTTTCCACATGCAGTAGTCACAATATTGTATGATCATCACCACCATGGAATTCCAGAATATGTTTGGAATATTTAACATTTTCAGTAGCTTTCAGTATATTCACAGTGTCGCCGTGCAATCATCTCCACTAGATAATCCCATCATTTTCATCACGCTAAAAAGAGCCCCATGCTGTCAGGAGCTACTTGCATTCTCCCCTTTTCCTATCCCTTGCCGATCACCAATCTACTTTGTTTACATGAATTTGCCTATTCTAGACATTTCATATAAAAGGAATCATAAAAGGCTACAACCCAGCCCCTCGAATGTAATCTTTTGGGTCTAATTTTTTAATTAGCATATTGTTTTCACGTGTCATCCATGTTATTGCATAAATCAACCCATTATTCCTTTACCTGGCTAAATAATATTTCATTGTTACAGATGTACCAAATTTGGATTAGTTATTCATCAATTAATGGAGACATGGGTTGTTTCCACTTTTTGGCTATTTTGAATTAATGCCACTATGAACATTTGGCTACATGTTTTCAAGTAAACATGCCTTCAGTTCTGTTGGGTCTATACCTAGGAGTGGAACAGTTGAATCATATGATGACTCTATGTTAATCTTTTTGAGCAAATGCCAAACTGTTTTCTATAGTGTTATTGTTTTACAAAACTTGCAGAAATGTAGTAGGAGGGTTTCAACTTCTGCACAGCCTCACTTTTTTTTTTAAATAACTCTATTTTATTTATTTTTTATGTGGTGCTGAGGATCGAACCCAGTACCTCACACATGCTAGGCAAACGCTCCACCACTGAGCCACAACCCCAGCCCCTCATAGTCTTACTTTTTAATCTTTTAATTTTTTTTTATCATAGCCATTCTAGTGATTGCTATCAGGTGATTGCTATCTGACTGTGGTTTTGATATGCATTTATCTCATGACTAATGGGCTGAGTATCTTTTGATGTGTTCATTTATCATATGTACATCTTCTGTGGAGAATGTCTATTAAAATCCTTTCTCACTGGGGATACGGCTCAGTTGGTAGAGTGCTTGCCTCACATGCACAAGGCCCTGGGTTCAATCCTCAGCACCAAAAAAAAATTTAAAAAATTAAAAAAACCCTTTTCCACTTCTTATTTTTTTATTATTGAGCCAAAGAGTCCTTTATACATTCTGAATACTAGACCTATGGGATGTATCATTTGCAAATACTTTTTTTCTATTCAGTGCATTCATTTCATTTCTTGGTTATGTCTTTTGATCCATGAAACTTTTTAATTTCGATAAAGGTCAATTTATCTACTTTTTTCCCCATTGGCTTCTTATCCCTGGAGGACTTTTCAAAAATTAAACCTATGTGGGACCACACTACATAAAACAGATAAAAAACCCAGTGGTGCTCTGGAGAAAAACAGTTGTGGGGATCACAGCAGGAAATCCTCACCACATCAGCTCCACAGGAAACAATCCACTCTGCCATCTCATGGATTGCAAGAGAAAATGAGTCCACAAGTATGGAAAAGTAAGCTCAAAGGGACAGAAAATGAAGCCAGAGATCACAGAGTATCAGAGGAAGAAAGAATATTAAAGATGACCTAGTCCAGCACCTTCCTCTGTAGAAGTAGAAACCAGGGTCTGAAAAGGGGACCTTCAAAGTACCTTCTCTTAGGAAGTACTGGAGGCCCTGGGACTCTTCCAGGGGTCCATGAGGTCAAGATGGCTGTCATAAGAACTCTATGACGTCATGTGCATTTTTTTTCTGTTGGTGCTGGGGATTGAACCCAGGCCTTGTGCATGTGAGGCAAGCCCTCTACCAACTGGGCTACATCCCCAGCCCACTATCATGTGTGTTTTTAATCTCTATTTTCTCAGTGGCACAGTAGACTTTTCCACCGTGCCATTGTTTTAACAGTTAATAGAATGTGGGCTTATGTTTTCCTGTGTTTTACACTTTCGCAGATTGAGTTTATGGTTACATCTATGTCTAACATACCATATATCTTATCTAGCTGGCTAGCGCTAGAAAACCAGCTAGAAGCAAAAGGCACTGAAGCAAAAGGCAAAAGCTCCTAGGAATCTTCAATAATTTTTAAGAGTAAAGAAGTGTCCCTAAAAACTCCCTCCTTTGAAGTGGTGTTTTTCAGTCACCAGCACTGCATGATTCCAGAACATTCTCCATGTACTGAGTGTTTCCTGCACATTCACAATGTTGTGCAGTCATCTCCACCACGATGATGATTGGGAAGGCTGGTCTAAAGAGATTAAATAACATGATTAGCCTCATTTTCTGCAATATGTTTTATTTCTAGTGTTCTGGAAAGAAAACAAAAGGTTTTTTTTTTTAAAAAAAAGTATGCACTATGTAGTTTATACTTGTTTAAAATTCACTAACTTGTACACATAAGAATTGGGTGACTTGATATCTTACTATATTCGTGTTATGTTTGATTTTAAAGTAATTTTAAAATTTAATTATTTAATTTTAAAATTTGGGCATTAAAAAAAGAAAGCTTGGGAGGAAAGGAATTAGAAAGCAAATAGCTCAGCATAAATCTCAGACAATTGCCCAGATTGATATTTTCATAAAAGCATGAGTGATTTTCCAAACCAGATTTCACCTCCCTACGATCCTATTCCTGCAGAATCTTTCCCTTTAGAATTTCCCTCTCAGAAACGAAAGGAGAAAATATCTCAAGAATGATGGGAACGTTCTCAAACATGAAATTCCACCAGGGCACTGATAAATGAAACAAATCGCTGTTTAAACAGATGCAAGTGGAGACAAGCACAGGAGAGAGGAGAAGAGACCCATGTGGGAAAAGCATATTTTTGGATGGAGTCAGCTTGTTCCCTTCTCCATCACTTGGACTGTGGGACAGAGCCACACTTGCCCAGGTTAGGAGAGTTGTTAGAAATAAAGCAACTTTTACGTCTCACTTCACTGGTGAGCTGGCTTGAAGAGATATTGGCCACATGCAAAAGAGCCCTTCCTGCAGGTCCTTGGACTTGGCAAAGGGGTAGTAGTGGGAAAAGAGAGGAGAGGAAGGAGAAAATTAGAAGGAGCTTCTGAAGGGTCATATGATCTGCATCCACCGGAATGAATTGGGGTACCCAGTGGAAAGGAATTTTTTTAAATAGGGGATTCAGATTGGGGTGAGATGAAATCTTAGAGCAGTTTTGATTTGCATTTCTCTAATTGCTAGAGATGTTGAACATTTTTTTCATATATTTGATCAATTGTATATCTTCTTCTGTGAAGTGTCTGTTCAGTTCCTTAGCCCATTTATTGACTGGGTTTTTTTTGTTTTTTGGGTGGATAAATTTTTTGAGTTCTTCATATATCTTAGAGATTACTGTTTTATCTGAGATGCATGTGGTAAAGATTTTCTCCCAATATGTAGGCTCTCTCTTCACATTATTGATTATTTCTTTTGCTGAGAAGAAGCCTTTTAGTTTGAATCCATTCCAGTTATTGATTCTTGATTTTACTTCTTGCACTTTATTCAAGAATACAAGCAACAATAAATGTTGGCAAGGATGTGGGGAAAAAGGTACACTCAATACATTGCTGGTGGGAATGCAAAATGGGGCAGACATTATGGAAAGCTGTATGGATATTCCTCAGAAAACTTGGAATGAAACAACCATTTGACCCAGTTATCCCACTCCTTGGTTAATGCCCAAAGGACTTAAAATCAGCATACTGCAGTTTGCAGCCACATCAATATTTATAGAAGCTCAATTCACAATAGCTAAACTGTGGAATCAACCTAGGTGCCCTTCAATAGATAAATGGATGAAGAAAATGTGACATATATATATGTATATGTATATGCTGGAATATTACTCAGTAATAAAGAAGAATGAAATTATGGCATTTGCTGGTAAATGGATGGAGTTAGAGAATATCATGCTAAGCAAAATAAGTCAACCCCCCAAAAAAAGGCCAAATATTTTTTCTGTGATATGCGGATGCTAATTCACAATAAGGAGGGGATAGAGAAGAATAGAGTTACTTTATATTAGGTAGAGGGAGTGAAGGGAAGGGAATGGGTATGGGGGTAGGAAGGATAGAAGAGTGAAACAGACATTATTACCTCATGTGCATATATGATTGCCTGACCAATGTGATCCTACAATATGTACAATCAGAAAAATGAGAAATTATGCTCCATTTATGCATGAGCTATCAAAATGTGTAAATGCATTCTACTGTCATGTACAACTAATTAGAACAAATAAAAAATTTTTAAACAATATGGGGATTCAAAGGAGAGAAGACCTGGGTTACAGGCTAGGATGAGAAACAACTTTAAGAGAATGCTTACCCCTCTCCATGCCATCTTGGTGCTGCTAAGTACAAATGGTGACATGTGGGAGCCTCAGTGGGTGATTTCCTCCAACCCATAGCTCCAACTCTATCTGCCATCCCAATGGCTTTCAGAAAGTCTTGCCATCTCCAGTCAGACTTTCCTCTTCTCAATTTTAGACTGAGACATTCAGCTCCCTATTCAATGCATCCCTTCAGTTTTTTCACAAGCATCTCAAATTCAACATTGGAAGGCCCAGAATTTATAACCTTTCCCATGCAAACTGCTCCTTTGCCATTGTTCGCAGTGTACGTTACTAACATCATTTCCTAGCTCCCCCAAAGTGACATCATCACCTGAGTGTTTGATAGGCATCTCAAATGCAATGACAACAAAAATAACTCAACTTTTTATACCAGGTCTTTCCTATATTAGTAAATGGTGTTAGTAGACACCCAACTGCTTACACAGAACTGACTGCTATATTTGATTCCTCTCTTTTACTCTCTCTCCAGCCCCAATACTAACACAACTCTGCTGTTTCTGCCCTCACTTTAGAGATTTGACTACTGCTCTCTATTTCCTCTGTCACCAACCAAGTCCATAATAGCTCTAGCTTGTGCTGATCGATACCTTTTAAAGGTCTCTTGGCTTTGGTATGCAGGTACCATCCACTATCCACATAGTAGCTGGAGAGAATTTAAAAGATAGTACTCATCACAGAGGCACCTAGGACACAGAATGCAACACAACTCCTTCCTGTCTTAGGAAGTTCTCTGCAGTCTGGCCCCTATCGACCTCTTTTAGCTCATCCCATTCCTTTCTATTCACCATCATGTAGTTACAGTGGCCTTCTCCCTATTCCTAGGGTTGCCAAATAAAATACAGGAGACCCAGTTAAAAGTCATTCAAATTAATAAACTCTGTGACTGAATAATATTCTATTATATTTGTATACCATTTTCTTATCCATCCGTCCATTGATTGGCACCCAAGACTGATTCCGTATCTTTGCTGTTGTGAATAGTGCTACAATAAACACGTGCATGCAGGTATCCCTTCAATATGCTGATTTTATCCCCTTTGGATTCATATCCAGAAATATAGCTGGATCATATGGCATGCCTATTTTTAGTTTTTTGAGGAAACTCCATTCTCTTCTCCATAAGGGTTGTACTAATTTACATTCCCACCAACAGCATGTGAGAGTCCCTTTTTCTCCATATCCTTGCTGGCATTTGTGAAATGCTGTTATTTGTAGCAAAATGGACAGAACTTGAGGACATTATGTTAAGTGAAATAAGCCAGACATAGAAAGACAAGTACCGCATGTTCTCTCTCTGGATGGCAGCTAAAAATAAGTTGTTTCATGTAGAATAGTGATTACTAGAGGTGGGAGCGGGGCCAGAGGGCAGGTAGAGGGAAGGTCAAGTGTGAGCGGTTCACCATATGCATGTGTGCAGATAGCACATTGCTCCCACTGATATGTACACGAATAAAAAACATAAAATACTTTAAAAATAAATTGACTCTTAGAAAAGGTTGTGGTTTACAGAAAAACTAAGCAGAAAGTGTAGAGAGCTTCTGTAACCCTCCGTAGCTCACATAATTTCCCCTATTCTTAGCATCTCACTGATGAATCAATATTGATATGCTATTATTAATTAAAGTTCATAGTTTGCATTAGGATTCACTCTTTACATTGTACAGTTTGGAGTTTTGACCCATGTATAATGACATGTGCTTATTGGCTATTCATTTACTTGCTTTGGAGGTTATAATATCATACAGAATAGTTCACTGCCTTAAAACTCTCTCTTCCACTCCCCATTGACCCCTGGCAACCCAGGATCATTTTGCTGTCTCTATAATTTTGCCTCATCCAGAATGTTGTTAGTTGAAATCACAGTACGTAGCTTTTATAGATTGGCTTCTTTTACTTACCAAGAGGCATTTAAGGTTCCGCCATGTTTTTGTGGCCCACTTGAGAGCTCATGTCTTTTTGCTGCTTAATAATATTCCACTGTATAGATGTACCATAGTTTATCCATCACCGACTAAAGGACTATTTTTGCTTTTATGCTTTGGTAATTGGGAATAAAGCTGCTTGAACATTTGTGTACAGGTTTTTATGTGGACATAAGTTTCAGTTCATTTGGGTAAATAGCAAGGAGCATGACTGCTATATCATGTAGTAAGACCATCTCTAGTTTTACAAGAAACCATCAAGATGTCTTCAAAGTGGCTGCTCCATTTGTATTCCACCAACAATGAGCGAGTGTTCTTGTTACTCCAAGTTCTTGCCAGCATTTGGTGTTGCCAGTGTTTTGGACATTAACCATTTTAACATGTGCACAATTATTTTAATTAGCAATTTCCTAATGACATATGACACTGAGCATCTTTTCATATGCTTATTTCCCCTCCATCCATAATCTTTGATGAGCCTCTATTCAGATCTTTTAACCACCTTTAACTTTTTTTTTTAATGGTTGAAGTTAAAGAATTCTTTGTATGTTTTGGATACAAATTCCTTATCTGATATATGTTTTGCAAACATTTTCTCCAAATTGGTGGTTTGTCTTTTCATTCTTTGAACAGTATCTTTTGCAGAGCAGAAGTTTTTAATTTTAATCACCAAATGCTTTTCTCATGTGTTATTTTACAGAAGTTTTATACTTTTGTGGTTTATATTTAGGTTTATGATGCAGTTGGAGTTGATTTTTGTGGAGAGGGTAGGTCTGAGTTTACATTTTGTTTTTGTATGTGGATGCCCACTTATTTCAGCACCATTTGCTGAAAAGATGACCTTCTCTCCATGGAATCGCCTTTGCTCCTTTGTCAAAGATCAGCTGACTCTATTTATATGGGTCTATTTCTGGGCTTTCTGTTCTACTGATCTGTTTGTCTAGTCTTTTGCCAAAACCACACAGTCTTGATTACTTCAGCTTTACAGTCTTGAGTGGTGACGTCTTTTACATCTCCATATAAACTTTAGAATAAGTTTGTTAATATCCACAAAATAACTTGCTGGGATTTTGATTGGGATTGCATTGCATCTATAGACCATGTTGGGAAGAAATGACTTCTTAACAATATTGAATCTAATCATACAGGAGCATGACATATCTTTCCATTAATGTAGATCTTTGATTCCTTTCTTCAGAAAGATTTTCTGCATGTAGACTTTATACATCTTATTAGATTTATCTACAATTACATATTTCCTTTTTGATGCTAATATAAAGGTATTTTTAATTTCAAAATCCAAGTTTTCAGCCAGGTGCAGTGGCACATGCCCGTAATCCCAGCACTTGGGAGGCTGAGGCAGGAGGATTGCAAGTTCAAAGCCAGTCTCAGCAACTTAGCGAGGCCTAAGCAACTCAGTGAGACCCTGTCTCTAATTAAAGTACAAAATAGGACTGTGGATGTGGCTCGGTGGTTGAGTGCCCCTGGGTTCAATCCCCAGTTCCAAAAAAAAAAAAAAAAAAAAAAAAAAATCCAACTTTTCATTGCTAGTATATAGAAAACGCAACTGACTTTTGCATATTGACCTTGTATTTTGCAATCTTGATACAATTGCCTAATAGTTTTTACAGTTTTTAATTGATTCTTTTGAATTTTCTACATGTGCCCAGTTAAACTTGAATTTCAGATAAACAACCTTTCGGTGAGTATGTCCCAAATATTGCAGAAGACATTCTAAAACAAAAAAAAAACAATGTTGTTTATCTGAAATTCAAATAAACTGAGTGCCTTGCATTTTTATTCACTAAATCTGGCAACTCTATCCATATCTCCTCTCACTGCGCTCATTTCTGCCTTGGAGAATTTACCCCTTCAGTTCCTCTTTCTTTAGTGCTCTTTCTCCTATTTTGCATGTTGTTGTATTTTAGAACTCTGTTTAAATGTCCTCTCTTCAGACAGGCCTCCCTAACCCAACCCAGAGGTCTTCCAGTCCTTCTCTCTTACCTCACCCATCACTTAACAATTCATTCTCTGCTTGATCAATGGATTGTCTGTTTCTTCCTCCCACCACCCCAGGCCCTCTCCCTAAAATGCCTCCCCTTGTTCAGCACTATACCTATCATACCTTAGAGTAGTGCCTAGCACATAGTAGGTTCTCAATTACTGAACTGATGATCCAATGAAAGCATTTAAGCCACATACTTGAGTCATCCTTTAATCCTTCTTATTTATATTTAATCACTACCCAATTAATAAACATGTACACATATTTTTTTTTTGCCAATTATGAAGTTGGATGGACATAAATTTTATGGATAGAAAATCCTAGTGTCTTTGTTGTTTGAATCTGTTTTTCCATGATCATGCCCACTGTAGCAGAGTACCACAGACTAAATGACTTAAAACAACAGAAGTGTATTCTCTCACAGTTCCGAAGGCCTGAAGTCTGAGGTCAAGGTGTCAGCAGGGCCAGGCTTTCCTTGAGACTCTGGTCTTCAAAGGGTCTTGCCTCTTTGCCTCTTTCTAATCCTGGTGTGGCTGTTGATCCTTGATGTTCCTTGGTCACTTAATGTTCTCTACCCATGTCTTTAGGTAAGGACATAGGTTTCTTTTTACAAGGAACAGCCATCTGGATTAGGGGCGCACCCTAAACCAGCATGACCTCATCTTTAAGTGCATCTGCAACCACCCTATTTCAATAAGGTCACATACTGGATGCTAGGACTCCAATAGTCTCCCCCGATGCCCCTGCTAAGACTCAATTCAACCATAACAATTACTAATGAAAATAGATTTTAGTAAGATTCTTTGCAGTGTACTTGATGAAATGTTTCTCTTTGATTTCAATTACAGAAAAGCCTAGGCAACATTGCCTATACTCCCTTCCCCTCCTCTCTTTCTCCATGTGATACAATTTTTAGAATGTGGAGGCAATCATTGCATAGTAATTTGTGGGTTCATGATGCTATCTAATGGCAAACACAGACACTAGAATAGGGATGATGTAGAGGCGTTGGGACCAAACAGGTCTGAATTCAAATTCCAGATCAAAATTTGGAGTCTGAACTTAGATTCGAGAAGGCTTTGTTTGGTTTATGGAATTTGGGTAAAACTTTCATCCTCTCTAAGTCAATACCATGTCAGAAAAAGAAAACCATCAACAAGTCTATCTTTCCAGGCTGCTGTGAAGTCAATCGAGAGAGGTACATGAAAGCATTTTATCAACTCCATAGCAGAGTCCCAACTTACTTTCAAGCTAGCAGATGTGTTTCAAGTTTATGTATGTTGTTGGCCCACGTGGTGCTTTAGCATTTTATACTTTCTTGCAAAACTTTTTACAAGGGATATTTCATATAAAAACCTGGATTTCTGGCTCCTCCTGGAAGGTCTGGACTGACATTTGTAGGGACACAGTCGTCAGGACCATGGGGACCAGGAGATGGCTGCCATTGATGGTCAAGATTGTTGCTTGTTTTTCTCATGCCAGAATTTTCCTTCTAACAAAGGGGAAAGGTGGATCCTGAGAATCATGTTTTCATCAGAAGTTAGGAAATAAAAGCTAGACTGACAGGATCACAGGGCTCAGGATAAATAGGAAGGAATGAATTTCTTTGCAGAAGCTGGGAATATTCATATGTGTTAGTATTCAAATAAAGGATATCTATCTCAAAGCATATGTCCTAAGATGCCTTTGTAGACCAAATCCAGCATGGAGAATTGTGATCCTTACTCTAACACGCTATGCAATGTTAGCTAGTGTGATGCAAGCATTACTTACATACTCTCTTTTATTTAGCAGCACATGAATTGTTCTTTTATACATTAAATTCCCCTGTGATTTTTTTTTTTTTTTTTTTTTTGGTGGTGGGGGGTGTACCCAGGGCCTTGTGCTTGCCAGGCAGGCACTCTACCCACTGAGCTATATCCCCAGCCCCTTCCCCTGTGATCCTGAAGCACTCTATCATAAAACATGATATTTTCTAATAAGTTGCAATTGCCTCCAATCTGAGTATGAATTGCTTATTTTTTTAAATCTCCCTATATTTCCAGCCTTTGATTTCAATCCATATTAAAATGCTCAACACTTGTAGTGAGTTTTAAATTCCTTAAGTGGAGCCCCATCAGTGAACCCAAGAAAATATTACTAAAATATCACCCATCCTAACAGAAAGCAAAAAATGGAATCGATCTCAAGATGTGGGGTGTCGTGTAAACACTTAGGAAACATGGACTGGATGCTCCATTCTCTCCGAGATGTTTGAGCATCCTGCAGACAGAACATTTAAGGAGCCTAGTGATGGTCCACAGCTAGCATGTCTCCCATCTGCTGCAAGAAATCACTCAGCCAGGGTTTAAAAATGGGCTCAGAGCAGAAGACAAATGACAGAGTCCGGAAGCCGACCCCTGGCATTTGCTCCTTGGGAAACATTGCTATGGGCTTCCACTAGCTTCCTCTGAGGTAACACATTCTAACTTTATTTAAAGACCCCAACATATGCCCAAACACCCAGTCTAGAAACTCAAGTTGCAGTTGGGTCTTCCTTCTGCTTCTCCTTTCTCATTAATTTAACTACTGCGTTTCATGACTACTCTAAAATGTCTCTGGAATCTGTCATTTTTTTCTATTCTCATAATCAAATAGCATTGCAATAGTTTTTCTTTTTTAACTTGACTTTTCCTACCTTCACACCTGCCCCCATGGTTTTCTATTGTCTGATAAGACCCAGAGTTCTTACCATGGCACCTGCAGAAGCTGAGCCTTCATGTATCCCTTTAACCTCAACTTTTATTTCAGACTCCACTCAGACTCCTGCCACTCATTCATAAATACCACAAATAGTTATTGTACATTTAAAATACTTCTGAGTGCTTTCGTAGGTTCTGGAGGCACAGCCTTGAGCAAATCAACAATAGTCCCTATCTGGAGCTTATATTTTGGAGATGGATTACAGGGGGTAGATAATAGGTGACAAGATAAATATGTAGAGTTTAGAATGTGTTTAATAGTGGCATGTGATGTGAGAAAAATAAGAGGAAGAGTGTATAAAAGGTGAGATTATTGTATGAATGAGGGTTAGGAAAACTTATCTGAGAAGGATCACTGAATAAAAACTGAAGTAGATGGAGCAAGTGTGTCTGATGGAGTCTGGAGGAAAAGTGAGGCCAGTGTGGGTGCAGAAGAGGGACAAGAGGCCCCAAGTATGTGGGGGGAGGGAAGCAGGATGAGGGAGAAGTGCCAGGTCATGCAGGGCCTTGTCAGCAGAGTGAATGGGGCTCCCTAGGGGTTTGAGTGTTAGAGAGCTACATAGTCTGTCTTACAGTCTCATCATCCATCCCTCTGTCTGCTCTGTGGGGAATAGATGGACATGAGTCAATTCTGCAAGAAGCAATGGTGACTTGGACCAGGGTGGAGGCCCCAGAGCCAGTGAGGTGTTTTAGGTTCTAGGTTCTTTCAGTGGAGCCAAAGGATTTGCTGATGTAGATCTGGAATGTAGACAGAAATCAACAATGGCTCCTGGGTATTTGACCAGGACCACTAGGAAGGATGCAGTTGCCATGATCTGAGTAGGAAGACCATGGGGTGGGTGGAGGAATAAGATGTTCAAGCTCTTGTGTTTTAAGTGTGAGATACTTATGAGACATCCAAGTGCAGGTGTTGAAGAGGCAGCCTGAGGTTCGCACCTCGACACCCAGGAACAGCAGTGTTCTTGCTTTTCCCAGGATCCCTCATTCTTCCACATCTGTGTGCAGTTTTGACATGCTTTTTAAATATTTTTTCGTCTTTATTTAAGTATTCTTTCCTCTTGGCTTCCTCTTTACTGCTTATTGCATTCCATCGTAATTTTTATCATTATTCTTATTTTTGTAATTTTTATTTGCAGTACCCAGGGGTGCTCTACCACTGAGCTACATCTGCAAACACTTTTTAAAATTTTTATTTTGAGACAGGGTCTTGCTAAGTTGCCCAGGCTGGCCTTGAACTTGTGATCCTCCTGCCTTAACCTCCTGAGTAGCTGACATTACAGGAGCATGCCCCTGCCACTATGATTATTAACTTATTTGTTCCTTTACCACACTATCCCACTACTCATCCTCAACATACTGCCTGATACAAATAAATAATCAAGAACATTTCTTGGGAGAATTGAAACCTATGGGGTCATAATCTCCTATGTTCAGCTGTTAGATTTCTTGATGCTTATTGCTATTACTCCTTTCCCATAAAGACAGCCATTTGGCACATATTGTTTTAATCAATGTGAATTAAATTCTATTTTTGTGGATGTGCTTTTCTCATATTCCCTTAGGCGTGCAATTTATCAAGCATGAGTAATATCTGGCATACAGAGTCTCTAATAGCTTCCTTTTATTATTAGATCAATGACTGTCTGAATTGAGAAAGGAAATATCTAGGAAGAGAATACCCCAAAATTTCTTGAAAAGGGTGCTAAGTAGAAAACATGGCAGTATAAAAAGAGTCACAGTGAAATTGCTCTGGGGCACTTGAGTCCTTATTTATGGAAACTTGAAAACATTTCAAAGTGTATTTTCAGCAACCAAGAACCTAGAGTGGATGGCTTGGCCTCTGAGTATTGAATGCATTTATTTTGCCTTCTTTAGTGTTCACCATATTTTATAAGACACTTTAACAAAATAGAATCTAATTTTAGCAAACTAATTCACCCTAGACCTCTCCACCTCATCCGCCCATCGGTCCCTCTCCTGAGTCTAACCCAGTTGTAGCTATTTTCCCCATTTTTCCAAAGATTGCCTAAGCCTTAATATAAATGTGTATTTATGGCTACCATTTTGTACATAAATGGGACCTTTATTCCTTATAGTTTTCTTTCATATAGCATATCTAAGCATGCTTTAAAAATAATAGCTGTGGACAATGAATCAAAATGCAGTCTGAAAAATAAAAAAAAATAATAGGCATAATACAGGAGTACACTTTTTTCTTGTCAACAGCTCCATAATATCCTTTTGTTATGATTTAGATAAACTGTAACCTAATTAAACAATATCCTATCATATTGTTACAACAAAGATGCTGTAATGAACAATTAGACACACACACACATTTCCAATGTAGACAGATATATTAGCATTAAGTATAGGATACTTTTTTAAAGGACATTTGCTGCTCTAATTTTTGACATATAATTGATAACTCTGAGAAACCTGCAAGACACGCTGGTGTCCACGAACACATGGTGCACAAAATCTAATCAGGACCCAGATTTCTATCACTGAAGCCTCATTATCAAAGCCATCTGCACTCAGTCTTTAGCTTGCTGGCTGGGCAAAAAGCAAGGAGCCGATGTTGACCTTGCCAAGGTCAATTGGACAGAGTTGGATCTGAGGCAGAGGCGACCACCGCTCCCACAGTCGTTCTCTGGAGTCACAGCAGCTCATAGAAGTGACATCCTGGTGTGGCAGTGCCTGGGTTGATGCTCCAGCCTGACTCACGTCTCTGCTCTGAGACACTCCATGTGGTTTTGCTCCTGGGTGGAGTGGCGTTTGACTCACGCACTGACTCAGTCCACCAGCACGCCCTCCATCTGCGGATGGAACTTCCACAGGGGGACATTATGTACTAGCAAGTACATAAAGGTGCAGAGAGCTTGGTCTGCGAGGGTCTTTTGCTATGTGAACCCCATTGCAGAATCCGGACGATTCTTGAGGTTCCTTATCTTCTCCTCCTATCTCCTCTTAACCCCAGTACCATCAAAATCAGCCATGTTTGTTACTCAACTCCCTAATGGCATATTAAACACAAAGAGGTCATTTAAGAATAATCCTAGCCATGCATGGTGTCTCATGTCTGTAATTCCAGTAGCTTGGGAGGCTGAGGCAGGATTGTGAGTTCAAAGCCAGCCTCAGCAACTCAGTGAGGCCCTGAGCAACTTAGCAAGACCCTGTCTCAAAATAAAAATAAATAAATAAAAGGGTTTGGAATGTGGCTCAGTGGTTAAGCATCCTTGGATTCAATACCTGGTTACCCGTCAGCCCCAATAATAATTCTATAAGCATGGTGAGACTAATATTTCATAGATTTCAGTTAAGTCTATGTGCTTGATCATGGATTTATAATTTATCTGTAAATAAATGATGCCATGGTGAGCTTGGTTTGGGACCCAAATCCCTCCCCATTAGGGACATGAGAGTTTCATGGCTTGGAGGAGCAGGCTTCATGTTTGGGTTGGGGTCTTGGCTTTGTTGAGGTGGGAACTTGCTATATTGCCAGTCTGGCTTTGAACTTCTGGCCTCAAGCCATCCTCCTGCCTCGGCCTCCCAGGGAGCTGGGACCACAGGTGCACACCACTGTGCCTGGCTTTGGTTCTTGTTAAGGGCTTGCCTTTTCCTATGGCTTCTGGAGTCTCTTCTTTACAGATTCTGGTTGACATGGTCATGTTTGTTACAAGACATAGTCCTTGTTGCCCAGTTTTGGTCTATTCAATTATTCCTTTGCCTTTTCCTCTCTTTTAGGACATGTTGTGAGATTCCCTTATTTTTTCTTATTTCTGATGTGGTACCTGCATCTGCATCTAATCAATGCTCATTTTATGTTTGTTCAGGCTGTTTCACCACAGATTTTATTTTGTTTTGTTTTGGTACCAGAGATTGAAACCAAGGGTGCTTAACCATTGAGTCACATGGTTAAGCCCTTTTTATATTTTATTTAGAGACAGGGTCTCACTGAGTTGCTTAGTGCCTTGCTAAGTTGCTGAGGCTGGCTTTGAACTCGTGATCCTCCTGCCTCAGCCTTCTGAGTTCCAGGGATTACAGGAGTGTGCCACCATGTCCAGCTCACCACAATTTTTAAGTGTCTGACTCTTTTCATGGTGGGAGAGGCTGCTTCTCTGCCATTCAGGAAACCTCATTTGTGGTCAGGAAGGACCAGCAATCAGGAGCAACCATCAGGAAGAGCCGGCTCCCTGCCAAGACACACTCACGCAAGTATGCACACACATGCATGCACATACACTAAAATGAGCTTCTGTGGTCATTACTATTTCTGCATTTTAAAAACCACCCAAGAAAGGCAGAATGGTCCCTTTAGCAATCTCTGTCTATCCTGCACACTGGAGTTGCCCTGGGATGAGGCCTGGGATGTGAGCGGAAGGAAGGGGTGGAGCAAACTTGTCGGAGAAGAAGAGGCGCAGCAGGATGGGGTGTGTTTCCTTGTGGTCTGGGTAGAAGGGTGTTCTTTCCCAGGTGGGGCTGGGAAAGAAGGCTGGGCTCCCTTTTCCTAAGGTGGTGCTCACACACAGTGCCTGCTCATTCTAAGCCAGGGTCTTCCCAAAGTCTTCACAAACTGGCCAGTGACCGTTTGCAGGAACTATTTTTCAATCCCATCCTCACTTCAATTCAATTTGAAATTATATCGGGTCAAGGAGAACCAAGGACACAGATGTGCCACACATCCTGACTCTTGCTCTACCGGAAGCTCAGTTTAGGGGAAGACAATCTCAATGGGAGATGAGAGAACTGGTCTCTGGATCTCTGTGCTGTTCCTAGCTGGTGGCCATGAGCAGACAGACGCCTTAGTTCTTTTGCCCTCCCGTGCATAATTGTCTGAAGACAGAGTGATGGCATCAGCCCCTCAGAGCCCCTTTCCCCCTGGTATCAACACACTAAGGAGTTAGTTTAGTTAACTTGTTATTGTCCTCATTCTACCAAGAAAAAAATAGAAGTTCAAATAATTGGTCTCCCAACCCCACGATGTAAAGCAGAAACATTAATGGAAAAACTGCTACAAATGATGTAAGTCAGACCAGATGACCCTCCAAACCCCTGCTAGTCCTTGAGCGCATCATTTTTACTTAGAGACAATGACATAATGGAGGGGAAATGAAAGGCTGTAGAATGTGCTCAACACAGTGCACAGAACCCAGGAGGCACCAAGAAAGCAACAATGGCTTCATTGTCATCGTGTTATAGAAACTAAAAGTAGCACACCATATACCATACGCAGGCAGGTGTATTCTCTCTCTCTCTCTCTCTCTCTCTCTCTATATATATATATATAAATATATATATATACACACACACACACATCTATATCTCTCTATATATGTATATAGATATATAGCCTCTCTCGATATATATGTATATATGTATATATATATATATATATATATATATATAGCCTATACGTGTATGTGTGTGTGTGTGTATGTGTGTGTGTGTGTGTATGTGTATGGATTGTTTCAACTCAGAAAATAGGCACATATATTTTAATCGAATATATAGATCTCCATGAAATGTCTCATTTCAACTGCTAATTATGGTTCAATTTTACTAAAACAATAATAAAAATGTGAGGGACATGTTTCTTCAGGAGACAGGATGGTCTAGTAAGAAGAACATGGGCTTTGGGGTTGTACAGAGCTTTTTCTTGCAACAAAATCAGAGACCATGTTGTGAGACACAGGACTGACTTTGAAGCGGGTGCACTTTCTGTTATCCTGAGACGTCCCTCGTCACATGAAGCTTCATTTTGTTCACGACCTGATCGAGGACATATCTGCTTTTGTAAAACATGATCACAATTCCCTCCTTCCTCTGTTCCTTCACCAGGTTGTTGAGCTCTTTGACAAAGGTACAGAGCCTGAATTTGATCCTGAACTATCAAAAGCAAGATTCCTTGTATCCTCGTTGTCACTCCCAGTGTGTTCCAGTATTAGGTAGCAGCCCTGTCCTCCCAACTGACCTGCCAACTCTGGCTCGCAGGGGTAAGAATTTAAGTCAATGAAAGTCAGAGCTGGCAGTACCTTTGGAGCTTCCCACAGGAGTGCATGGGTTCTGCAGCTGGTTTGCTGTCCCAAGGCTGCAGTGTGAGATGCCAGGGGAGAACTGAGACCAAGATGCACATGAGTAAGAGTCACAGTATCCCCAGTAAGTCTCCACCAGGAGGGGTCTGTGCCTTCTTCCTTGCTGCAGAGTTTCACTTCAGCCAACACACTCACCCACTCCTCCAACACCTGCCAATCTATTCCTCCAGGGATGGATGCTTTCTGTCATGGCTCCTGTTTTCCCATTATCTGTCCTCTACCCTTGATGGTTGACCCTTGAGCCAACCCAGATAAACTCCCTGGATTTGCAGTTGACTGAGTTTGGGAACCATGGCTTCCTCAAGGCCCCAAAGACTCCCCAAGGTGGACTTCTTTCTGGACTAATCACCTGGACTTCTAATGCAACCCTTTCCTTGACCTCCAATTCTAAAAGCTAGTATGTGACAACATGATTTCAGTCGTGAAGGGATTAGTAGCTTAAGAGATAGCACTGTAGGAAATGGAAGGATCCCTGAAACACTCTGTGGGGCTGACACCCTAAAATTGTTAGATAAGACAAATCGCTCTCTTACCCCTCTGGCGAGGAGGTCTCTTTGTTACAGCAGCTTAGCCTTTTTTACCCTAAATAATGCTTCCTAGTAGTCTCAGAAATGAAAGTTAAAACAAGATGTTATTTCATATCCTAGGATTGGTCACATTTAAGAAGGCTGATAACAATCATTGGCAGGGGTATGAGAAATGAGAAACCCATTTACTTTTGGCAGGAGTATAAATTTTACAACCACTTTAGAACAATTTGTCAATATTGCTATAGTAGAAAGAAGCATTCCTTACAGCCCATTCATTTCACTTCTAGGTAGGAGTGAATTTTACATACTGGTTCACACCCATGGGGTCTTTGGAACCTCATTCATAGTAGCAAAAATTATAACAACCTGAGTGCTCATTGTAAGAAAATGGATAGGGTGAGAGAAGAATGGAGGAACTTCATATTACATAGAGGGAAATGAGAGGGAGGAGAGGGTGGGGGTATGAAAAATGGTGGAATGAGACAGACATCATTACCCTGTGTACATGTGTGCTTACATGAATGGTGTGAATGTACATCATGTACAACCAT
>JAJEJO010000177.1:618946-664821 GCA_020662805.1 Glaucomys volans
GGAAATGGGTCCCTAGAGAGAAGTGAAGAGGATTTAACACTGTTTATTAAGTTTTATTCATTTCATAAGCAATGCAAAAAGGCTAAGTCGTTAATATTTATTAATTAGGGTGCTGGGCACCATCAGCATTATGCTCGAGCTGGGTGAGATGGGGGAGCTGGTCGTGAGCCTCTCTTCCCGCCTTGCTCTCACCACCTCCTGATGGAGTTCAAAGTGTTCCCATGGTGTAGTCTTAGAGGTCATAGCAGAGGCTGTTTTTGCCCGGAGAGTTAGTTGTTAGCACTCTAGATACATAGGTACAATGGATCTGTAAGTTCACCTCAATACTTTTAAACGATTTTTAAACCATTGAAAATGTAAAAAAAATTAAAATTCTATTTTATCTAACTTTTCTGAATTATATTTTTGTATAACGCTTCCTGCATGTGTTTTATTGGTGATAAAAATAATTAGAACATCCCTCAAAAAATTCTAATGAAAGGCCAGGTTTTATCTGGCTTTTGAGAAGCCCTGGCTCATTGGGGTTTGGAGAAGATTTTGGCCTTCTGTCCCACAACTGCAACATCCCGTGTCTTCAAATCATCTGTGACACCTCCGTGAGATAGAGGCTTCCTGCCTCATTTCAGAAAAGGTACCAATTTCATAATACCAGAATGTCTACACTGGCCTCAGTGAATTCAAGTTGTTGAACTACAAATTTGATTTCTATCTATTTAAAAATAAATTGGGCCGGGCGTGGTGGCGCATGCCTGTAATCCAAGCGACTTGGGAGGCTGAGTCAGGAGGATCTCGAGTTCAAAGCCAGCCTCAGCAACTTAGCAAGGCCCTAAGCAACTCAGTGAGACCCTATCTCTAAATAAAATACAAAATAGGGCTGGGGATGTGGCTCAGTGGCCGAGTGTCCCTGAGTTCAATCCCTGGTTCCAAAAAAAAAAAATAATAATAATAATAAAATAAAATAAATTGGATGCTCACAGTCTCTTCTTGAGACTCCATGTGGTGTGAGCTGGCCTCTCCATTAATGATCTCAGGTTGTGGTAACTGTATTTTCTGAACCCCAAATCAGAACGTGTGGACATAGAACTACAGAGGGCTATGGGCTGAATGTGGGGCTGGAGTTCTGGGCTTTCAATTTTTCTAAGTGTAGTAGCAGGTGACAAAGATGATTCATTCCTCATTAAGCACAAGAGGGCTCTGCTAACCACAGTCATGGGAATGATTGCTTTAACACAACTTCCTATTCCTGTTACTAAAATGTGATACAGATTGAAGAAAATGTATATTTGAGGAAAAGAATAATCTATCCATAATTTCATAGCCTAGAGATAACAATAGACAGGTTAACAAATGATTTTTCAGCTTTGGTGTGTATTTTTTCAAAATTATATTAAACTATGTCAACTGCTTTAATTGGGTCTCTCCACTTACGACTATCATTAACCTATTTTCATATCATCAAATTTCTTCAAATGTGCATTTTTATCTCGATAGCATTACATTGTAAAATTGTAACCAAATTCATTTCCTTCATCCTTCCACTGTTATATAGATATTTATTTAGATTGCCTGCAATTCATCCATATAAATTGGATGATATGATTGTCATTCCAGTATTAGTTTGCATACATCTCTCTGCCTTTCTTTATAATAAATTTTAATAAAGTCAGGATTTATGAGTACTCTTCAATTTTTTATGATTATTTTTATGCAAATTGATTATTCATGTAGGAAACTTTATACTACCCACAAAATACATTTCATGTATGTTTAAGACAAATATGAAAAGCAAAATTTTCGAATTTCAGAAGAAAATTTATAAAAACATCTTTTATGACATCACCTTAGGGAAGAAAGAAAAGCACAGCAAAGATGACAATAGATAATTTAAATATATTAAAATGTAAAACTTTTGAATACTAAAATATACTATCCATAAAAGAACACAGATTGGGAGAAAGAATTTGCAATTATAAAACATAGGAGGGTTAGGTTCTAGAATATACAAACTCCTATAAATCAATAAGACATAATATAGAAGGAAAACAGGCAGAGATAAAAGACAATTCACAAAAAAGGAAGCCTAATGGCTATTCAACTTAGGATAACATGTTCAAATTTACTAATAAGTAAATCAACAAACCCATTCACATCCATCAGATTAGCAAAAATTTAAAAGTCCAACATCAAATATAACAAGAATGTGATATATCTGGGATATCTGAGATATTGCTGATGAGAACACAAATTGTTTCAAACATGTTGAAAAGCAGTTTGACAAGCAGTTATTAAAACTAATGATGTATGCTGATTAGAGTCAGGACCAGGGTGAGTCAGGCATGAGCCTAGGGCATGACATTTAAGGAAGCCCTCATTTTCAGGCTCATACAGATGCAGGTTTGGCACCCATGAATGAGGGCTACCTTAAATAATGCACTCCAGATGCATACATGACTCTGGTCCTGATGCACACAGCCTAAAAGTCAATAATTCTGTGTGTGTGTGTGTGTGTGTGTGTGTGTGTGTGTGTACACTCATAAATTTTTTCACCCACATACCAAGAGATATACACATTCTGCAGGCTAAAGTCTGTCTTGCTGGTTTGCTTGCTGGAGAACCCAACTTGTGAGGTTGGGTGACTTCAGGAGTGAGGCAACAAAAGTAATATGGAGTTTTGGAATTGGATCATTTGCCTCCTCCCTGGCAATGCAGATCCCATCACTTCTGGTCACTTGAGCAGAAATTGTCCCTGGCACTAAGTGGTTGTTGATTAGAGTGCCCTGCAATTCATGCCCACCTAGAACCCAGAATAAAGTCTGACTTGGAAATAAGTTCATGTCATTAGTTAAAGATCCAGTTTGGCAGGGGTGGGGGCAGTTGGCTGAGGCCTCTATACAACTGCTCAACTTCCCTTGTGTCCAGTCCCATAATCCCCACTCCCTCACAGGCATGGTTCCGAAGCATCATCAATAAGTCTCCTGGGGCAATGAGTCTCAGGACCTTTTCCCAGAAGCCCAATCAAGACAATAAGCATGGTCATCATCTCACAGAGTCTGGCTATTTGCATAAATTTGCAAGAATGATAAAGTGGATATCTGTAAATACATCAGCCACAGACCCAACAGCTAAGAAATCATGAACTGCTCCCAATTTCTCTGTGCTTCGAGTCAGTTTTAATCATGAGTTTAAGAACAGCTAACCATTAAGAGCTCCATGTGCACTTTGCTAATTGAAAAACTCCTGAAACTAAAATCAGCTTTGCACACCAAAACCCTCTTGGCTATCAGAAACAAAGGCCTCTCAAGAGATTTCAGGTTTACAAAGGCACATTCATGCTTGGAAATTTATGGGTTTAACATTTTCAATTAGCTCATTTCATATCTTTAGGTTTTAGATTGGAAGACTGAGAACATGCAGGTCATGGAACATTAGTTGGAAATAATGACACTTTTCTTGAGAGCCTCTGAATCCACTCCAAGGGAGATGCTTGATTTAAAGTCAGGGCACTGTGCAGAGCCCGCCAACCTCCTCTAATTAGATTATCTGTAAATATGAAGAGTTAAATGATTTCTTAACACACACAAAAGAAATCCTCACGCTGATGTGACCCAGAGGAGAACTGGCAGTCACGCTTCCAGTTAATCTGAAAGGATTTATCAAAGGCCTCCAGCTGGGGTAAAAAGGGCTCCATCACAGTGAGAGCAGCCAGAGAGGCAAAGGCCAGAGGAGCTGGTTCATTTTTCAGTGACTTTGTCCAGGGTAGATGGTGAACTGAAAGTGGGACTATCGCTTTTATGGATGTACAGTTATAGTCAAGGTTGATTTAACCCCTGCCATGCTCCTGTCATATTGGCACCCTGAACAGAGAACTCAAGGTTTGGGGACAAAAGCATGTGAAGCCGTAGCTTTCAGTATCCTGCACATCAGCATCTTATCCCAGTTGACTTGGTGCAGAGATGGTGGCCTAAAAGAATTAAAGCTTATGGGCCAAGGCAGAAGAACTTTATGGTACCATCGGGAAAGTGAAAAGACAACCCATGGAATGAGAAAGAATGCTTTCAAATCACTTATCTGACTAGGGACTGGTATCCATGACAACAGAGAACTCTACTCAATAGGAAGCAAATTAATTAAAGATGAGCAGTCTTTGAATAGTAATGTCTCCAAAGAAGCTACACAAATGCCCAATAAGCCCATGGAAAGATGCTTAACAATGCTACTTATTTGAAAGATGCAAATCAAATTCATAATGAGATAGCACTGGGAGGCTAGATTCAAGACAGATTATAACAAATGGGGCCAAGGGTGTGGAATTGGGCACCCTGTACATTAACAATGAGAATACAAAATGGCGCAGCTGCTTTGGAAAAGAGTTTGGCAGCTCTTCAAAAGGTTAAATATAGAGTTGGTATATGACCCAGCAATTCCACTCCTACATGGAACATGAGAAAGGAAAACATGTGTCCACAGAAAATGTTGTGCACAAATGTTCATAGCAGCATTATTCAGAATAACCAAAAAAGAAAACCCACATGTACATCAGTTTTGGCATATCCACATAATGGAATATTAATTACTCAGCCATAAAAATGTTTGAAGTGCTAATACATGTTATAATATGGCTGAACCTTGAAAATATACACTGGGTGAAAGAAAGATGTTGCAAAAACCACATATAGTATAATTTTATTTCTATGAAATGTCCAGAATAGGCAATCTATAGAAAAAAAGTAAATTGATATTTGCCTAGGGTTAGGGATAAGGTTTCTGTTTGAGGTGATGAAATTGTTCTAAAATTAGATTATGCTGATGATCAAACCATTCTGTGACTATATTAAACCACCAACTTGTACACTTTAGATGAGTAAATTTTGTGATGTGTGAGTGATACCTCAACAGTGATGCTAAAGGCTTTTTTTTTAAGAAATAACTTCATTCCATTAAGGTTGCTACCTCTGTTCTTTTCTGTGATACAGAAAGGAGCTGCTTGCTCTTGGTTCTCTGGGGTGCCCTACATGCAATGCTTTGATCTGTATTCTGCTCTACCTGTGTATGCTTTTCATGACATCTGGAGTGGCATGGTGCAATTTCTCAAGCACAAAATTTCTAAGTTTGGAAAAACAGTGTGAAAATTGTTTGAAGGCAGCTTCTAGCGTGGTGGTACCATTGCTGATGCCCTGAATCCTGCCGATCTGCTTTTTTCTACCCATAGTCTTCATCATCTCTGCAGTGGTTGTATTCTTATTTTGAACAGATATCCCCTCTTCCCTCTGAGCCTCTTCTACTCCCAACCCAGGAGGAATATATTTATAAATGCAGTTGGGTTTGCCTGGGTGACTTTCTTTGGCTAATGGAATGGGGGAAATAATGACCCCTCAAAGCTGGGAGCTTAAAGAAGCTTTGGAATTTTCTGCCAACCTTCCTATAATCTCCCATGATGGAAAGCGTGGGCTCCAGATGGAGGTGTCTGCTGCAGCCTGAGACCCCCACCGCAGACATGTGGGCAGGCCACCCATGGCTGCCCATGACATTCAGGGGAGAAAGACATGTATGTAGTAGTCCACCAAATTATTATTATTATTTTTTTGAACCAGGGATTGAACCCAGGGACACTCGGCCACTGAGCCACATCCCCAGCCCTATTTTGTATTTTATTTAGAGACAGGGTCTCACTGAGTTGCTTAGGGCCTCGCTAAGTTGCTGAGGCTGGCTTTGAACTCGCGATCCTCCTGACTCAGCCTCCCAAGTCGCTTGGATTACAGGCATGCGCCACCATGCCTGGCTCAAATTATTTTTTTAAAACACAAAATTATTGTAATGAAAGTTGACAGATACATCATCATCATTTTATTCATTCATCAAACATACTTTGCCTTAACATACTCAAATTCTGTGGCTACTCTCTAGTAATCAAGACTTAATGTTGTCTATTTTCAGGTACCTTGCAGTCTAAAGGTAGACAGAAAAAGGCAAAAATAACCAAAATGCAAATTATGTGGTGAATGATGAGTGATATAAAGTGTAATAAGAGGTTTAAGGCAAACAAATTATTTCTGACTCAGAGGGATGATAGAGCTTCTTGGAAGAGGTGGGGTTTTAAACATGTCTCTGTGTGTGTGTGTGTGTGTGTGTGTGCTGTATTACTCTGGATTTTTTTTTTAAGAAAGGGTCTTACTATGTTGCCCAGCTGGTCTGAAGCTTCAGGGCTTCGGTGATCCTCTGCCTCAGCCTCCCAAGAGCTGAGACAACAGGTGTGTGCCTTCGTACCCAGCCACTCTTGAATGTTTCATTCTATCATCAGTTATTTTAGGAGGTGAAAACTCATTTCTACCTGGATTGAAAGCAATACACACAAGCACACACACAAACTCTCTGTAGATAGTTATCAATGCAGGTATATATATTATACCTATGTATAATATCATATAGAATAAAATGAAGGCAATTTAATATAATAATTTAATTCTGCTGGTTGAACCCCAGTGTAAACCTCCTCGGCACCATAGATCACCTATTGTTTTCAAGCCTTTTTCTCTTAATTGTGGACAAACGACTATTTTTTTTCCCCTAAGGCAAGCTCCTACCAATAGTACTTGCAGGGTGTGAGTGAATCACTTCACCTGAGCACAGAGGGACTTTGGCCAGTGGATCCCAGCCCACTAGTGACACAGCAATCCTGTTGGAGGGAATCACTCAGAGAGAGGCTGGCCCATCATGTGGGTGAGGAATGGAGGCACAGGGAATCTAAGGAACTCCAAGTCACATAGCATTTTAGTGGTCCACTGGGACTTGGGAACTGGCCTCTTGATTCTCCATCCTGGTGTTTTACTTTGATTTATAATAATTATAAATTGAGTCATATTTCTTCTGCCTTGCTTTGTGATGTGTTCAATTTAAAAGCTGAACGTAAGAGTTATGGCCCAAGTGACAAGTGGACGGTCACGTGCACCTCGACCACAGAGGCAGCAGGGGAACTTCTTCGGTAGAGGGCAAGAAGGGCCCACTGTGGCCAGAACATACACAATTTTTTCCAAGACTCAATAATGTTTTGTTTTGTTTTGTTTTGTTTTTTTGGTACTGGGGATTGAACCCATGGGCACTCCACCACTGAGCCACATTCCCAGGCCTATTTTTTGTATTTTATCTAGAGACAGGGTCTCACTGAGTTGCTTAGGGCCTTGCTAAGTTGCTGAAGCTGGCTTTGAACTCGCGCTCCTCCTGTCTCAGCCTCCCAAGCGCTGGGATTACAGGTGTGAGCCACCGCGCCCGGCTCATTAATGTTTTGAGTCAAGATTATTGGGGGAGGGGAGACACCTTTGCAAAGAGAGGGAACAAGACAAAAACATGGGAACAACATACTTAGAGAAATGCCAGCGGCCTGATTTGGGAACAAATAAAGCCAAGGTGGCATCCTACAGCCCAAGGAGAGGTGGGGAGAAATTCACCCCTGTAGGTGCCAGATCCCACCAAGGCCACATGGGATCATTCTCCCTGATGCCTCTACAGGCCAGAGACCCGCAGAAGTCACGCTCTCCCCAGGCGCCAGGCTCGATGCCTTTAGAATTTGCAATGCCCCTTCCAGAGGACAAAGGGGCAGGAACAATCCTAAAATGGCCCGAAAATCCTTGCAGTGATAGGTGCACTTGGAACTATCTCGATTTTTCTAATTATTCAGGAAGAATGGAAGTTTAGAGTAGACTTCAGGCTTAATTAAAGGAAAATGTAGGCAGTTAGACTTCTGTATCCCTAACTCAGTGACTATAAAACCACACTACACACACAGGAAGGGAGAAGCCTTTCCAAATGAAGCTACGTATCTTAAAGTCCAGGTGCTTGGCTCCCTGCCTAGATGTCTTGTTTCTTTAGATAACTGTTCTATTTCATTCCCTTTGCTAAAATGCAGGCCTGTGAATTTTCCATATTCTGTGCTATGAGTCAGACCTAAGCAGAGACATCAGACCCAAAAGAAAAATCAGCACATTTGTCCTTTTCTATGTTGAAGGTAGTCCTTGGAAACATGCAATTTCCTACCAAATGTTTCCATTAAAACATTTCTACCCACAAATTTCTTCTTGTTTAAAAAATACATTTATAACACGGGAAATCTGAATATACCTTTTCATAACATACTAAAAACAGATCACAGATACACTGAAAAGACTCAAATCCATGGTGAAAGTATTCAGGGAGTTTTGACAGTATGAATTTAACATTTACATAAGTATGTTTTAATGAAATCTAAGCAATAAGAAAATATGTCCTCCAATGTTTTCAGTCCAGTTTGAGAATGGCCACAGAATGTCTCCAGAAGGTGACAGCACATCACTTTACAGCAGTGGTTTTTGGAGACTGGTTTGGCATCTTCAACCAACTCCAAGGGAACATGGCCTGGGCGTGGACTCCTGCCTCCTGGGTGTGGTGCTCCTGCCTCCTTCAATCTCCAC
The DNA here is from genome assembly GCA_020662805.1 of Glaucomys volans. Lineage (NCBI taxonomy): Eukaryota > Metazoa > Chordata > Mammalia > Rodentia > Sciuridae > Glaucomys > Glaucomys volans. The sequence goes on from JAJEJO010000177.1 coordinate 627,388, forward strand.
CCAGTGAGGCCCCACCAAATCCTCCGGCCTCTGGACCTCATTTCTTCATCCTTAAAATGTTGGGACCCTTCCATGATCTCTAGTTTCTTTCCATCTGTCACACTCTTTGATTCTACTTCTCCCAGCAAGAAACTTCTAGATTCACAGGTTAATGATTAAGTCCTTTAGAATTTTAAATTCTTTTCTTTCCTAAAAGCATTTTTAAAAACTAAAGTCTATTGGAGGGTACTTATTCATCTTCCTAGAGGTTGATTCTGAATCTTTTATTTATGCACACAAAGGGGTGCTAATGCTGAGGAACTATAGCCTTATAGCTCAGATCAAGTACTCCACATTGTCGATGGCTAGGGACTATGCATAGTCCTAGCCATCACTCAGAAGGAAAAGCCTTCTACCGGGGAAGGAGAAAGCTAGTGTGATTTTCCACTTGGAAGAGAACCAGGCATACTCCAGCTTTGCCAGCTCTCAGCGCGGGACAAACCACTGCCTGATCTCTTTAGTCCCTGTTTATTGGCAGATTCATTGAGGTAGCATTGCATTCTGGGGGCAGCTTACAGTGTTGGCAGTTTGCTGTCAAGCATGATTTTGGTAAATATAGAGTTCAGAAAATAATTGCAATCAGTGAAATTCTGTAAAGAGTGTGGTGTGTCAGGAAGGAGTGGCACAACATCATGGAGAAGAAAGAGGAGAACTAGAATTGAAAATTAGATGATGTTAAAATTAAGATCCCAGAAAAGAAATTTAACTGCCTATAAAATCTGAATGGAGACATTCAATCAATAGTAGATATGATATGGAAAAAACAAACAAATAGAGAAATAGAAAATAAGGGATGAAGTTGGAGAACTGGAACTAAACAATGGAAAGTGAGAAATTACTAGACATATGAAGAACTTGCATCTCAGGCCATAGCATCCCGAAAGTCCCTGATCTCACCTAAATGAAGAACTTGAATGCAAGAAAAATGAAATACAATAAATCCATAAGTGAAGTTTACAAATGAATGTCCTTTTCATCAGCATAATTGACTTAAGCTTATATCACTATATTTATTCAAATTTTGGTGGTTTACTTAACCCACAACTTTGCTGCTATGGTATTTGAATATTTTGTTAGTATATTTTTAAATAATAGTTAAATAAATGATTAGTTATTGGACAACATATACATGCTGTCTTAGCCTATTTTCTGTTACTATAACTAGAATACAAAATGGGTACTTTATAACAAAGGTTTATTAGGTTCATGGTTCTGAAGGCTGGGAGATTCAAGGTCAAGGGACCATGTCTGGTGAGGGCCTTCTTGATGAAGCTGCAGGGTCTTGAGGGAGTTCAGGGCATTACATGGTGGACAAAGCAAGATGGCCAGGGAGGGCTGTTTTTATAAAAAGCCACCAATCCCCTCTTAACAATTTTAAGTAATCTCACTTCTTTTTTTCTTTTTTCTTTTTTCTTTTCTTTTTTTTTTTTTTTTGTGGTGCTGGGGATTGAACCCAGGGCCTTATGCTTGCCAGGCAAGCACTCTACCAACTGAGCTGTATCCCCAGGCCTGAGCTATAGCCCCAGCCCAATCTCACTTCTTAATGCCTCACGATAGGGATTAAATTTCAACTTGAGTCTTGTTAGAGATATGGAAAATACAGCACATGTGCAAAGTAACTAAGAGAAAGTTAAGAGAGAATGAGATGGAACTAATGACAACTCTTGAACTTTTCTACGATACGTTATTTTTCTTAGATCCACTCCAGTGGAGTATGTAGATTACATATAGACTCTGATGAATATAACCCTAAAGATTAGCCATCAGCTTCTATAGTTATAAAATATCTTAAATAAAACAGTCAAATAATTATGCCAAGATTCTTTTTTTTTGTTTTTTTATTTTAATTTTAATTTTTAAACTTCAGATTCATTGTACACAAATGGGGTACAACTTTCGTTTCTCTGGTTGGACACGATATGCCAAGATTCTTATAGCATTAAAATCGTGGCCACATTGACTATTTTGAAGAAAATTTGAGAAGTATTACTAGGTCCATCTTCAGTATGATGAGTAGACAGTAACAGAAATGAAATTAATTTTTAAAGATTTTGGGGGGACAATTCTCAGAGTGCTTAAACTTTTGTTGTTATTGATTATTCACAAAGAATTTCAAATTCATCATTGACTTCAAAATAAGAAGTTCTCAAAATAAATGCATTTAGATTACTTCAATGTTTTGTTGTTGTTGCTGCTGTTTCTTTTTTCTTTTTCTTTTTCTTTCTTGTACAAGATGCTCAATAAAAGCAAGACTCCTATAATCCAAGGGGCTTGGGGTAGACAGTACTCAGTGCCTCACTTTGTAAGGGGCTAAATGGCTGCTGACTCAAACTAAAGGGCCTTACTAGCAAATGCAGCATTGAAAGTCTAGGTCATAATGCTACATGTCCTTTCTTCAGAGAAAGAGTAAGATCATTTGCTGCAAGGAACTCAGATAGCTCCTGGAGCCGTAAGAGAAGGACTAGGGAGGTGACCCAGATGGCCCAGGGTCATATAGCTCCTATGACCCAGGGCTGCAAGCAGGACACATCTTTTGATTCTCAGAGCCAGATCTTTTCATCTCCATATGCTATTATTGTCAGATCGAATTTGGGCGGCTGCAGCGGGGAGGGAGCAAAGTCACCTAGCAACAGACCTGCTGACCCTGACATCCACCTTGGGTCCACCTTTTCCTGGGCAGGACCCTTGACCCCTTTCCTCTGTATAAAAACCGTGAGCAGCCAAAGCCACGTGCGATTTCTCCTGGCTCTCCCACCCCGACTTTCACCCCCGGGGGGCTGGAGATTTCACCCAGGACACAGACTCTAATAAATCCCAAGCCACTACTTTTGTCTGACTCTGGTGAACCCGCCTGGCGAGTTTTACATTTATTGTGATTCATTTTCTCTTAGCTCACTGTTTAAAAAGGAGCTCTGGGAAGAAGAGTTAAATATTTTAAATGCATGGTATCAGTTAAAAGAAAGGCTTAGATCCCATTATCCATTAGGGTTGGACATATGGTTGCAATAGATGTGCAGTATTGTCTTTACCTTACAAATGGTCTCTTTTTTAAAAAAAAACAATGCAGTCAAAATCCTAACACTATGCTGATAATCAGACTGCCTGATCTAGACCCAAGTTTTATGATTGCCTCACTGTGTGATCTTTCAATTAACACTTATGGAGCAAACTGCCTTGGACAAGTGTGCTCATGATAATGACGGTTTCATTTGCTAAGTACTTACTTTGTGTCAGGCAAGTTCGGAAACCCTGCCGTGTCCTTTAACCCTCAAAGCAATCCCACTAGGTAATATTCTCATCTGCATTTTACACATGAAAAACAGGCTCAGGCAGGCTAAGTAACTTGTCTGAGGTCACCGGGTAAGTGGCAGAGTCACCATTCAAATCTAGGCAGAGGCCCAACCCAATGAATGGGACAAAGTCCCACCCCCACAGAGCTCCCGGGCTAAGTGGAGACAAACTCCAACAATCAGGCTGATGTTGTGGATTGTGTGTGGGGCTGTGTGGGGGAGTTTGCTGTATTTAACCTTCTTCCTTCATCTGTCTTGAGGGCATTTAGATTATTGCAGAATGAACGCCAAGAAAGAGGAGACATTAGCATTCAGAGTCTGACATTCAGAACAGAATTTTTCGGTTGTAAGATAGGCTTGCTTGAAAGCCATGCATCGCTGAGATGTGATGTGAAGGGAAGAAAGCTACCTTAAGTGCCAGGTTGGCTGCGCAGACCAGAGTTTCCTCTAAGGAATGGGACATGGCAAACAGGAAGGAGTGGAGGAGGCCCCCTTTTTACTCCAAAAGATTGTGGGAACAACATAGTCAACAGAGGGAGTTTTATGTGATGACTTCTGGGAATACTGGAGGCTCCAGCCTCCAATGGAGTCTGGCAGGGCGTCCTGTGAAAACCTGGATGTCACAGCCTAAACCAGAAGGCAGAGCAGCGCGGTCAGGAAGAGAAAGATTTTAGTTTGTGCTCATGACCTCCCCACACACCCACGGGGGCTAAGGTGAGAGGCAGCATCAGCAAGGCAGAGCTGGGGGTGGGCCACTTGGAATAGGGGAGGGGACAGTGACTTGGAGGAATTCACACCAAGGACCAAGTCACAAGGAAAGGCCAGGACCTCTTTCTGCAAGCCCCAGAGGGTTGGAGCAAATAGGCAATTACCCCAAAGACTGGGCGTCATCAGTAGATGTTTAAATGGTTGGGTCAAATTCAGTGTATGAAGATAGGGTGGACTGGGTGGCCTTCTCTCCCAGAGCAAGGAGTGGAGCTGGGAGCTGCAGATTCACGAGGAAGTTCAGAACAGCTGTAAACACGGTAAGGAACTACACTTTCCCCCACATCTGAGTCAGGCAGTACTTTGCTGTTTTTAATCCTGCTCTGCTAACTACAGTGAGTGTGGGGTTTTATGAGTCGTAGAATAATAAAAGCCTGCTTCCCCTGGGCCAGGCACCGTCCCCAGCACTTCCATCTATGAAGTTGTTGGAGGTGGTCCTGAGACCAGTCTTGATAATTAGGATGGGTCCTGTCCCTGGGGGTCGAAGATTGAACACCCAAGAAATGCCCCATCAAGAGTAAAAAGTTTTATTTAAAGGATAGAGCAGAGATTGAGAGAGAGAGAGAGAGAGACTCCTCTTCTGGAGAGGAGGGGGTCCAAAGTTGGTGCCTGAGGGAGTGGGGGTGTCTTCTACTTTTATAGATTTCAGATTTCTTTCTTCTCCTGCCGGCTCCTCCCATCCCACCTATAAGGTGACCGGAAATGCACGAAGAGAACCACCCTGAGGATTCCATATCTGTCCAAAAGAAAAGGAGCCACTTATCAACTCCTTGCTGGAGGCAGGTGACCTTGGCAACAGGTGGGGGAGGGGAGTGCCCTGGGGGTACGAATGTTTTATTTCCTTTGTTTTTTTTTTTTTTTTTTTTTTTTTTTTTGTGCTGGGGGATCGAACCCAGGGCCTTGTGCTTTTGAGGCAGGCACTCTACCAACTGAGCTATATCCCCAGACCCCTATTTCCTTTGAATCAGCCCCACCTTCCTCATTGTCTACACTGATTGTCTCTTGCCCCCATCTGGGTGCTAAGACTCTCACCATTTTGCAAGTGAGGACACTGAGATACAGAGAGGTGAAGTAAAATGCTCAAGATGGTAAGTGGCAGAGCAGGAATTGAACCCAGGGGTCTGACTCTGCAAACCGTGCTCTTAACCCCCACAGTGCATTTTGTGTATCCAAGGCAGGAGGCACACATAGAGAGGCACACGCGGCCCATGCGCAGAGAAGGAGCTGCTGGGGCTTGGCTTTGGAGGTGGATGAGGGAATAGGAGGCAGGGTGGGGGGTGGGAGTGGTAAAAAACAGAGGCAAGGACTGAAGGAGCATGCATGTAGAGGGGGCAATGCAGCAGACTCTTAACAAGCAAAAGGCCTGCTAGAACATTCTATGTGTGAATAGCACTATTGCTGCTACAAAACGGCACCCTTTATCTCCAAAATGACTTTCTTCTTGACATCTTATAAAAGACATCTGTGCCTTGACTAATTTCCACCTCTGCACCTTATTCTTGCTTTTGTGGCCACTTTGCATAAAAAGATAGCTCTTCTTACTTGGTGAGAATGACTTAGCAATGTCTAGGAAACAATGCACACAGTGGATTGGGAACGCCCAGCAGGCAGCTAGGCTCACTCACTGACTCACTGATCCTCACCTGCCTGTGATTCAAAGGCAGAGAAGCTCACATTCAACACCAGCGACATTGACTCTGAAAATATCATGAGTCTTCCCTCTGCTGGGGCTGGAGTGCTGGGTGTGCAGGAGAGTGCAAGAAAGGATGCCCGAGGTCGGAGGTCACAGAGGATGTATTCCCAAAGGCCTCACGTGCTAGCTTAGGGAGAACAGGGAGTCAGAGAGGAAAGGGAACCAAGGAAGGACTCTTGGAATGTGGGCATTTCTCAATCTAGAGATTATTCTGGGTAATTTTTCTTATTTAGGTTATTTTCCAACACATTTGTTGGACATTGTACTTTTTATTTTGTATATATGATGCATTTTGTCTTTTTTTATTGAATGTTCATCTTTTAAACTTTTTAAAGACTTTTTAATTTTAGAATACTAGCTGATCTATGCTGTGAATGTTTAGCTCAGTGTGTTATATGGCTTAAATTTAGATGAAAAGTTTAAAAATTTTTCTGTGCTCAATCTACACATTTTCCTTGATGGTTTCCATATGGTTTCTTCATTTACTTATACTATTCTTATAAGAAGTTCTTTCTTATCCCAGTTCAGAAAAGTAACCCATATTTTCTCATCTGCCTCCTGGTTCCCTTAGCATAGAGGTTAAGAGCCTGGGTTTCCAGTCCATGAAGGTGGGTTGAGCCCTGGCTCTGTCCAGCACCAGCTGTGACAATCTCCCTTCCTTCGGTTTCTTCCTTAATGAGAGCCAGACACTCAATCCAGTCAGAGCAGCACTCTCTGATTATGGAGCCGGGAAAACTGGTATTTAGAGAGTAAGAGACTTGTGCAGAGGTGACCAGGAAGTGGGAGCTGAAAAGAGACTCTAGTCTGTCTGTTTGGGGAGCCCAAATTCTAACCAGTGATACTGTGCTCTGCTGATTCCTGTGAGCGTGAGTGTTTTATTCTCTATTCTGCATAGATTGTTTTGCTAGGTTTTTACCTGGAGTGGTGTATCTATAGTCAAAAGTGAGAAGGCAAAGCAGTTTGCCTTACAGAAGTTTTTCTAACCTTGCTGTCTGAACTACCTCATGATTTGGCTGGTATTCAGGGCCTCTGATGTCATCTGAGGCCTTGGTTATCACATTTGGCCTGTTTCAAATACCAGATGAGACCGAACAGCGAGTCAGGCACTGATCCCTCTGGCCAGACCTACAAAGTACAGGGGGCTGGAGATGGGCTTCATGGGCAGCACTTGGTAAGTAGTTTCCTTCTGTTGGAAATGAAATGCATGCACAGGAAACACGTAACAGAAGATTCTGTAGGGAGGTGGCTGGGTTCAGTCCAGAGCATGTTTTTTAGTTTTCCTTGAACTTGATTAGAAACAGCTGGACAGTCAGACACTTGAGCAACCTTTCCAATGATGCAGAAGGAAAGAATGTTCACAGTGATGTAACCACAAGATGCCATCCTGGCTAGTTTCAGACAGGAAAATAAGTTCCATGAAAGCCCCAAACTTCTGGTCCTTTTAATGCTCATCTTTATGTCTGTTCAGAAAATATTGTCCTTGCTGCTAGCTACTGTCACAGGCTAGGAATTAGATATCCACTTTGTCTACATGAAGGATTTTTTAAAAAAAGTATACATTGAACATCCCTAATCTGAAAACCCCAAATTCAAAAGCTCCAAAATCTCAAACTTTGGAGTACCTACATGACACCACCAGAAGAAAATTTCACACCTAACCTCATATGACAGGTCTATGTGTATAAGGTGTGTATGAAGCATCAATGAATTTTGTGTTTAGGGCTGAGTTCCATCCCCAAGGTACCTCACGATGAATATGAAGATGTTTTGAATATCCAAAACATTCTGAAATTTGAAACACTTCTGGTCCCAAGCATTTCAGATAAGGGATACCCAACCCAGATTCATATTAAGATTTTTAACAATGAAAAGTAACTTTTAATTATGAAGTCATGGACAGATGCTGAGAGCTGGAAAAATCAGCTGTTGACCTGGCCCTGCAGATATGGGGAGAAATGCACACCTAGGAAAGTGTGACCCTGTCCTGGTTCTTCCGTGACCCCACTCAGCCCCCATTCTGGTGGAAGTGACTCTGTACCCCATGGTCCCCAAGGCCAAGTACCACCTGGTGCCCCAGAACCCATCCTCCCAGCCTTTCCTGAGCAGTTGTCCACCCTCTGGCTTCAAAGTTCCTTGACTGTGTCTATTAAATTGAGAGAATTCTTTGCTAATCTTTTGTTCTTCACCTGTGTAAGGTGAAAAATTAAGGAAATTAAAACTTCAGATGTCAATCTCTCTGTCACAGAGGTTGACAGAGTAAAGAGTAAAATTTCTGATTTGCATTTCAAATAAACAAATTGCCCTTAAGTGATAAAAACGAATCATACTGAATTTTAAAATGAGCAAATACAAAAGAGGAGAAAGGAAGTAAGTGGAGAGGGAAAGGTAATCCGAATCCTACTACCTCTGAATACCACTTCCCATATTGCCACTGTTTATCCGGGCACAGGAGCTTGGCCACTGTCTCTCTTTTTCCTTTCTCTCTCTTTCTCACCCAAAGGTCACCTAGTTTATTTTGTCTGTAGATAGAACAGAGAAGTAAAGAGGGGAGTGAATGCAGAGGGACCCACACTCCTGAAAAGCTGAAGTTGACACCTGGCCATGGCTTTGAATTTCCACATACCAGCCCTAGAATCCAGGGGCTTGAACCCAGGGGCACTTTACAACTGAGCTACATCCTCAGCCCTAAATTTTTATTTATTTTTAATTTTTTTTTTTTTTAAACCAGGGATTGAACTCAGGGACACTTGGCCACTGAGCCACCTCCCCAGCCCTATTTTGTATTTTATTTAGAGACAGGGTCTCACTGAGTTGCTTATGGCCTTGCTAAGTTGCTGAGGCTGGCTTTGAACTCGAGATCCTCCTGACTCAGACTCCCAAGTCGCTTGGATTACAGGTGTGCGCCACTGCGCCCGGCTATTTTTAAAATTTTGTGACAGGCTTTCTCTAAGTTGCTGAGGCTGACTTAGAACTTGTGATCCTCCCATCTCAGCCTCCCAAGTCTCAGGGATTACAGGTATGTGCCCCTGCTCCTGGCCAGACCTAGAATCTGCAGCAGCTTTCTTTGCCATTATCCACAACTATCTCAACAGAGGTGAGTTGACAATCACCTTGGAGCAGCAATGGGATGAAGAGAAGGGGCAGGTGCAAGGACACCCTTTGTGAATATATCATCACTTTCTCCACGGCCAGTTGTCCTGGCTGAGCTCCACAAGTCCTAACCCCATGCTGCCAAGGTCGCCAAGACAGCTCCATCCAGGCAGTGTTAAATTCTTCTACTGGCATGGCAGAGAGCGAGGCTCACCAAACATCCAGGGTCTTGTCAACAGTCCTGGCTCTCCTGCAGTTAATCAAATCTACTGACCAGTTTTCACCTCCCTTGCTGACCAGGGACCTGTGTTCCGTCCAGGTGCAGCCACAGATGGAGCAAGATCCCTGCTGACCCTGGTGGGACATGTAGTGTGAGAGAGAAATAAACACTTTAAGCTTTTGCAATTTGGGGTTATTATTGCAGCATAATCTAGCATATTCTGAGTAATAAAATTGGAGAAGCCCTCTCAGGGGCGCTATGCTCTAATTTTTTTATCTTTCTGAAATGAAGATTTAATCATATTCTTTGTTTCAAAACCATCAGAGGCTAGCCATTAGCAATGCAATGAGCTCCAAATGCCTTAGCCTGCAGTCGATCTGGTGCAACCCACCACCATAGGGCGATTTCCCAGCCTACTCCGACTCTTCAGTGGACTTTGGTCTTTCCATTGCTTGTGCTGTTCTCTCTGCTCAGAGAGCCCTGGCTGCATTTTGTGCTTGGCACCATCTTCCATATCCTACAAGTCCCAGCTCATATGTGGTGTTGGTGAAGTCAGGCCCAGCTCTAGATGCTTGCTTAGCCCCCTCTTCCATGGGCTACTGTGCTCTGGGAGGCATGCGTCCCCTTTCCAGCTGGGTGATTAGGTTCTTAAAAGTGGCATCAAACCATATCTTCTCTAGCAAAATGGCAGACATAGATATGCACATGTATTGCCTAGAGGAACTAGAGTGTGGCCACAGGGACAATGAAGGAGTGGCATAAGACCCTCTGTGGATTCCCTCCATCCAGGCTCACAGGTCTCTGGGATGTACCACTGATGTGTCTTCGAATGCAAAGCAGCTCTAAGACACATCTGCCTGCTCTTCTTCCCACAGCCAGGATGCTACCCTCTCTCTTCCTAAAGAAAAACATTAACACTGAGTGCAACTAAGAGCGCCTGACATAACAGGTGCTCAACAAAACTGTCGAAAAAAAGAACAAGGGTTAATTGTTCTAGAGCAGTTTCACTATGTGCCAAGCTAAACATTTTATTCAATCTTTATGAAAATCTTGAGGTAGACATTATTAAAATCCTCACAGAAGAGTGGAAAAAACCAGGGCTGAGACAGTTAAGGATGCTCAGGTTTAAGAGCTGGTAAGTGGCGGAGCTACTGTTTAAACTCGGGCTTTTTAACACCAGAGTCTTTGCATTGATTAAGGATTGTTCAAGGTTATTTATCTCAAACAACAGCACTCAATCCTCTCCTGAGGAAAATCTACCATGGGTCAGGTCTCTAAGGATGGTGAGGTTGGCCTGAAATAGGTAGCTGTGGCAGTAGGCATGTTTGCCACTTCTGATGCGTCTTCGTTTTAAGACGCACGTTCAGCCAGTGGCTGTCACTGGTAGGGCACAGCGCTTACACTCTGTCATCACAGCTGTGCCCAGCCCCAGCTCTACACTTGCTAGTTAGAATTTAATCTCTCTCTCCTCCATTTTCGCAGGAGAAAGTTGGGGAAAACACTAGACCCACCTCACGGGGTGGCGTGAGGATTGTGTGGGATTAGGCACATTGATGAACACCTAAGAGAGGATCTGGTGCCTATTAATATTTAATGTGTTGACAGTGTATATCAGGCACCATCATTAGCGCAGGGGAAGCTCATTGTCTGCTATGGACTCCTCTGGAGTTGTGTGTGAGCCTAACCTCCCCTCCAGGCCCTGGGAATTGCACAGTGCTCAATGGGGGCAAGGCACCCAAGGGGCGAGACCCTGGCCAGTTCCTGGCTGTGCTACTAATTTAGTAGAGGCCCGGAGCTAAGCAGCAGACCTCCCAGAGTCTGTGTCTGTCTCCGGGTGATGCAGATAATAATGGACCAGTCAATACTAGTGTAACGGTCACCTGAAGACTCATGGCTTTATTTTTCAATCAGATGTGGGAAGAAAATAGAATGCAAGTTGTTTGGTTGTGTGCAGTTTGTGAGTAAAACAGAACACAGGTAGCCTGCAAAGGAAACTCAAACTCTGTTATAATAATGAAGGCTGTGTGGGAAATGATGCTTTTTTAATGATAAATTGATGTGATACTTCAATAAAATCAACATTCAAGTGAAAATGTTGAAAATACTGAGATACTGAAAGCTTAGGAGGAGACAATCAGGTTTCAATTATTTGGGGGCCACTCATTCAGACTGAGATTCATTTCCTAAGATTTTGGTCTCTCTTCCTATTTAATAAGCACACCTACCAGAGAGGAAAAGGGTGATATGAAGGAATAAACCCCAACCATTTAAAGTTGGAAGGAAATAAGAGCTGTACTAGTTAAAATGGAAATTAGAAAGACTGAACAATGCAGGCGGTCCCTGCTCCCATGATAGAAAGTGTTTCTAGAAACCAGAGTGTATGAGCGGTCTTTATAAAGCCCTTCCAACAGCGGCTGTAGCATGTGTTTGCACCTAGCAGTAGATAATTCCTATTTTCCAGGATGCTCTTGAATAAAAGCATGCTGGGAATAAGAACCCTAGATTTTTAGGCAATGCCAGAATTGGGTGTGTGGTAATTTTGGTGTGGGAGTAATTCCTGTGTATTTAATTCCTGAGATCCCAAGTACAACATCATTTCCAAGTAAAACTAGACTTCACTGACTAAAGTCCTAGGTAGAATGGCTTTCCATTGGTGTTGTTGGGGGAACGGGGTGTTATGGACCAGTCTGGAGAGCAGAGGCTTTAAAGCAACACAGACCTGCACCCAATCCTGATTCCACTTCTTCCTGTGTGATATGCAACTAAATGCTCACCTAGCTGAGCTTTACTGGAATTATCTACAAATGCAGGATAAGGATCCATGGCCAGTGTCTTGTTCTGAGGCTCAGTGAATTGTCATACCTCTACAAGGCACCAAGTGGGCCATGGAGCGCCATTACTGGCATTCAATGGAGTTAGTTATTTTCTCAGCATCTCCTCCTTTTCCCCAGGAGCTTTAGGTATCTCCTAGACAGTTTTTCAAGCTGTCGTTATGTGCAATTTGTGAGTAAAATGTGACTCAGCTCCCTGGTCCTCAGCTCTCCTTGGTGTCCCCGCAAGTGCTGCTTCTGTCCTACCTCTCCTCTGGGGGCAGGAGTGACCTCACTTTTTTTTATCTTCATCACTTGTGGCTCCTCCAGCAACCTAGGAGAGGTTCTGGCCCAGAAGGCAGACTTGCATGATCTGGCCCTGCAGAGAGGTTAGCTCGCTCACTATTGGCTGGAACTCCAGGTACAAGGATTGCACACCTTTAAGACAGGCAAAATGCTGCATTGTGTGACTTCCATCGCAGGAAAAACCCAGCTGGCAAATATGTTAAAAGCACACAGCGGGGAGCTGCGGCTGTGGCTCAGTGGCATAGCGCTTGCTTAGAATATGTGAGACACTGGGTTCCATCCTCAGCACCACAAAAACAAACAGATAGATAGATAGATAGATAGATAGATAGATAGATAGATAGCAATTATTTAAGCAAAAACAAGAACAAAACAAAACAAAAAGCCCACACTGCAATGCCTACACTGTCCTGCATGCTAATCACTAGCCACAGGTGGCTACTCAGCCCCTAAAATGTGGCTGGAGAGAAATGATGCGCCGTGGTGTGAAGTACACGTTGGATGCACTCGGTACAAATAAAAGGAAGTGATTTTAAATGTTAAAATAGATTATTATTGATCACATAAAACATACCCCAAATCGATTTCCACTATTTCTTTTTCCTTGTTTTAAACATAACGACTTAGCACATTTTAATGTGGCTTGCATTGTATTTTTGTTGTGTTTGACAAAACTGAAAAGCAGACATATTAACTATTGTGGAAATATTGCAGAAATCAACATTTTGGTTCCTGTGGAGCTAGTGGAGCAGCTTTTTCTTGGAAGGGATCTGGGAATGCACTGGTTTGTGTTTTGAAAAATCTCTGCAGCCTTTTATTCCCCTTTCAGAAGGACTTTGGTCATATGACGGGCACTTGTCTCACTTTATTGAATGAAGTCACAGGTAGATGGTTTTCAATTGGCAAAAAAGCTAAGGATCATGCACAGGGTTTTCTTTTATGAGAGCAATACACAGTCACCGCGAACTGATGTTTGTCACATCCAAGGCAGAAAGTACAACAATGGAGTGGTATCTGATTTATTTGATTATATAAATCATTTTGTGTACATTTTTTTCCCATCATTTTGGATACTGTTTTATAAACTGTTTTGGTAAGAAAATCACTTTATTTCAAAATTTCCAATTACTCAAGAATAAATCAAATTTAGAAATTAACTCCAGGATTCCCTTGAGACTTCCATTATTTGAAGAAAGCCACTTTTCATTGTGACATTGGGAAGCTAAACTTTCCATTAAACACTACTCCTTTGAGTAATCAAAATAATACTGCATCTTGTTCTTCTTTAAGATATTTTTGTTTGATCAATGCATGCTCCAAGCAAGTAGCCTTTTTGTGCTTTGTGACTTTTGACGGTTCTTAACAGATTCATCCAACTTACAACCGACCTAAGTCATGTCTGTCGTTGAAAACAGCTTACAAAACAACCTGGCACCAGCCGTCTTGGAACAGGCCAGCCAGAATCACACAACAGTCTGATCGTTTGAAAAAAATTTTTTTCCAGAATATCTATTTTTAAAATATCTTTTAAATTTATGCTTATATATTATGTTTGATTTTCTGTAAATGTTATTGGATTGCTAATTTTGGTGAAAAACACTGAATTTTCAGTAAATGGTATAAAAGACTATAAACAAGACCATAGTATACATCAATGAATTCATCAAAATGTAGCTGCCAATGGCCTTGTGGACTATTGGGTACAAATTGAGTTTTACGTTACTCATTTTAATATTTCTTCTACTTTCTTCCCATTCTCTTCTAAAACTATGCTGACCTTCATAATTCTTTTCAAATTCTTCCATGCCTTTTCCATTATCTTTATTTTTAAAAATTTCTGCTGTGAAATGTAGGAGAGTCTTAAGCTCTACTAGTCTCAGTATATAGTTTGGGCTCCAGTAGGGCACATCTTTTTGCATTTGAATTTTTGTATGAATAATAAACCTGAAGAAATATACTAAATTAATTTGAAGCTAAGGCACACACAAGAGCCATTGGATTGCATTCTTTAAATGGTTATGATTGCTCTTCTGCTACACAGGTTGACAAATGATAAGTGATGGAACTCAGTGGCTGTATCATTGGATCACTTGGGTTGGTGACTATTTTTGACTGTTTCCTCTGGACCCACCAGGCTTTGTTAGAAAAGGTATATTAATACATTCTGAGACTCAAGCAATATGTTAAGGTGCATAAAGTCACTAGACACAGAGTTGTGCTCCCTGTTTGCAGCTCAGGGATAGGTCTATACCCTGCACACATAAGAAGTCTGATCAGGGCTGTGGATATAGCTCAGTGGGTAGAGTGCTTGCCCCCAAACATCAAGGCCCTGGGTTCAATCCCCAACACTGCAAAAAAAGGAAAAAAAGACCTTTTCATCCATTGATTATCTTTGATAAAGGAAGATTGTGTGTGACTGTCATTATTTTATACAAGGGATTATGGCATCTATTCCTGACAGAAGAGCACTTCCATTTTGACCAGGTGAACTGAAAATAGAATCCTCTATCATCTTACAAGTCTGATGATAGGAAGTATTTTCCACAGACCAGTTTCTGTCTCAGCACCTTAAATCCTAGATTCTCCTCCACCCATCCCGCTACACCAGGGCCGTGCTGCAGGACACATCCTCACCCTGCAGCATTGACCTCTAGATCTATATTATCACAACAGGGAAAGTTGGCACAAGGGCTCCGCAGGATCCTAGACTCTACCCCCGCCCAGGGACAGCTAGCAATAGCCTAGGGACAGCTAATAAACCTACACACAAGTGTCTGTGAACTTCATAAATAACACTCACTAAAATCCACTAGAGATATCTCCAATTTCACTTCCCCTTAGAGCCTCAAAACTCCCATGTGTGCTCCGAACACAGTCAACATGAGCGAGGAGGATGGGGGGCAGTGGGGGTGGATAGAGACAGCCTTGACCTGTGATGCTCCTAACTTAAAATGTTTTGCATGCATTTTACAGGACCATCTGACCATGTAAACACCTTGCTAAGGCTCTTCCCAGAGTGCCGGCTTCATTAGTTCCACAGTAAGTCAACCTCTACCATAAGAGGCCAGTTTTCCAGGACACAGCTCAGGCTCCTCAGTTCTCTCCTGTACAATGCCCATGCCATGCCCACCCACTGAGCTTCCTGTTTATGCAGGGCACCTCTGACCTCTACCTGACCCCCCCCCTTTTTTTTATTTTAGCTTTTTGTAGCGCTGGGGATTGAACCCCAGCCTTCTCACATGCTCTGCCACTGAGCCACACCCTCAGCCTGGGTTCCCCTTTACTCAGCAGTGTTCATGATCAGTGTCAAGAAACTCTATTGTCTAATCCTCTGCCTGTCTCAATTTTTTGGCAGGGCAGAGGGGTAACCAGGGATTGAACTCCAGGGCACTTAACCACTGAGCCACATCACCAGTCCTTTTTATTTTTTATTTTTAAAATTTTTTAAATTTAAAGATAGGGTCTCACTGAGTTGCTCAGGGCCTCACTATGTTGCTGAGGCTGACCTTGAACTCATGATCCTCCTGCCTCAGACTCCCAAGCTGCTGGGATAATAGTCGTGCACCACCAAGCTGGCTATCTCACTTTCTTCCAGGTGACCTGCTGCATCTGAAAGAACACGAGCCTTCCCCTGGCTTTTTCTGATAACCCAGTCTTCCTCTGTTGTACCCCCTAGTTCTTATTTCCTCTGATCCTCTCTGTGAGTTTTGGAAGAAACCATTTTTGAATGCATAAAAAAATCATGAAGATTCAAATGCAATTTTACCAGGCAAAATTCTAGGTGGCAAAGAGTGGAAATCAGGAACCCACTCAGACTTTGTATGTTCATGGTGACAGAAATAATTTCACCAGTAGAAGATGTTATTATGGTTTTTATAGTGTATGCATCACAATGTGGATAACTTGGAAATAATTCTGGGAAGAGCATCAAAACATCAGAGGAGATGATGTAATCCCAACCCAGAAGAATGTTTAACCCAGTTTGGAAAGAGAACGTTAGAGCTGCCTCTTAATAATTGCTATGTGCATTTGCAAGGATAAGGGTTAATAACATACCCTGGTGCAAAGCAATCTAAATTAAACCAAATGAATTAAATTAAGTCAAAGATAATTAGAGCCAACTGTTGTGAAACTCTATTAGGTTATGGAAATCTCCCAAAGGAGACAAAAGTAACACCATTACTCAGAACCGAAAAACAATATCATCACCGAGTGTCATGAGTAACTGGCCTTTGCTTCTTCCAGACACATGTTGACTACTTCTCCTCTCCAAATGCCATAATTGATTCTGCGGTAAACTGTGTCTTTGTTTATCCAGTGCTAAATTAGGAGGACAGACTTCTTCATTAATAATTATGAAATACAAAGACCATTGCCTAAAGAATTCAATTACTAATAACCCTAATTAAAACATGGCCCTATCATGGAATAGCTAAATTTACCATGAAAGCCAATTAATTTTGATGCTACACAATGAAAAATGTCAAACTGGAAAGAAAGAGACAAGAGGAGGGATGATAATTTTCACCCAGAAATCCTACTCTGGTTTATTAATAGTATCTGCTTGGGGCTTGGAGTTGAGAAGAGTTTTGAGGAAAATAATACCATGATCCATTAGTGATGCCTGCCGTGGTACAGGATAAGCAAGCCACAGTTTGTCTGCCATTTGCAAAACTCTCCAGTTTACAGCTAAAGGTAACTAGCTACAGCCTCATCAGAACCCCAGATGTCCCAGGCAGTGTGGACACTGCTCTGGAGTCTTGGAGATGAGGGTTTCTGCTCCTCCCTTCAAGGATGCCAATATAAGCAGGTCCTAGGGACCTGTGTTTTAAGTGCCATTCCCTTAGGTTCTGGGACAATTGTGCCCTCTGGCTTCAAGGAGTATGAGTCCATTTCACACAATGATGTCATTTTCACTGTGGGGATGTTAAGGCTAGAGAAGCTATTCTAATTCAGAGTGGGGATGGAACCCTGCCCCCTGAGCTCCAGATCTGTGACGTGAAGTTCTGGGGAATTGGAGGCCCCTCCCAGCTCCCACTCTGTGGCACTTGGTCCCAGGTCCTGTAGACCTATTAGCCTTAAAGCAATATAGGTACTTGTCAGCCTCTGATCCATTGGCCATGTGTACTGGCAGGTTCTTTTCTGTTTCCTTTTAGTTTTGTGTCATGAGATCGGCCTTCTCATGTGTTTTAGGATCCAGTGGCTCTGTAACTCAGGCGACAACCGTCAGATGGCTCCTTGAAGATTCCCTGCCTTGCAGGGCATTCAAACCCTTGTCAACCTGGCTGCTCTCCTTTGCTGCTTTTCTCTCTTCCTATCACAGCACCTACATGACAGCCACCACCTTCTTTCTTCCAAAGATTGGGCAAGGCACGGATGAAACTAAGAGAAGTAGAATTTCATACCAGCAGAAAACCATTTTCCTATCTCCTGTCCCAGATGGACATACGTTTGTTTAGTAACAAGCCCTTCTGAGCTTCCTTCTTTGTCTTCCTTACTTCCTAGATTTGGCTGCAAGCAAAGGCCAGGAATCATGAACAGGCTGCTAAGGAGCCCGACACCTTTGGGCCTCTCTCTTCCCACAAGGACAGAAGCCCTACCTTTGTGGGAATGCAGCCATTTGTTTTCTTTATACATGAAGTAACATTGGCTCGAATGAAAGGCCCAGGTTGCTCCCCCAACATACATTTAACACACATGAGACTAAAAGAGAAAATAAGCATAAGCTTAGTGTAATAATACTGCCTCGAGAATGGGGTGAGGATCCAATGATGCATGCCAGGAGCCCCACACTGATGGGGGGAGGTAACTCCGTGGTAGAAACTTGCCTAGCCTGTAGGAGGCCCTGGGTTCCATCCCCAGTACCACAGGGGGAAGAGAAAGAATCCTGTGTTCTACATTCCTATTAGAAGTTGGCAACAACTGATAGTCCTTTCAAGGAGGACATTAGTAGTTACTCAGAGTTTCCATAAAATAAGAACTATCCAGTTGCTTGGGAGTAGGTGACACAAAAGCATAATGTGACCTTCAACACTATCCTTACGGTCAAGGCGAAAAGAGGTTCACAGAGTTGTTTCTTATAAAACCTGCCACTATAAATGGAGGAGATTGTGCCAAACCCAACCCAGGAAAAGCAGTTCTACCAGGACTCTGATGAGGTGCATTCCAGGAACGCAGCACTTGATGCAGCCTGTTCAGGAATTCCAGAGAAAAGGATGATTTGCATATTCTTCAGGAACATCTCCATGCTGGGTCCCTTTAGAGTATCTAACTCTCTAGATCCACCTGTACTAAGTGGCAGAGCGCTGGTTGCAACAACATGGACATTTAAACTAAAATAGACCCCTTCCCTTCCACAGACCTGTCAAGTGTAACAGGAAATTGTAAACACATAGCCAGTTGAAGGAACCATTAGATGGTCTAGGTACCAGCAGCAGGAAGGCGGGCCTAAGGCAGAGTGGCAGGCTTCCACATTGCCTTTGGTGGCCCTGGAGGACATGGGACCTCAATATAGAGCCCAAAGCATGAGACTTGATTGCCTCCAAGCAAATATTGCGGTGGGTCTTAGGCTTCAGCAAAGTAGGGGAATGAAACTGGGAAAGAGCTGGGTTCCTGGAGAGGAGTAGGAAAAGCTCTACCACTAGCATGTCTCTGGTTAGGATACCCTTTAAAAATGAAACTTAAATAAACAAACAAGAAAATCCTCCTAAAAGACATGTAGCTCTGATCCCGAACCACTTATAAGAGTAGAGTCCTAATTTATGGAATCATAGCTGCAAAATTAACCTAAAAATGGTTTCCAGACCCATAAAATCCATGGAACTTTTGGCAGAAGCAAATTCAAAACAAATCTGCAGGGACATTTTCCTACCAAGGCTCCTGGGACACCCACAGAAGCAAACAACTTCTGAAGATGAGCTCACAGAAAAATCCACAAACCGCACACACCCCACTAATGGGAAACCAGTAGATATAAATATACAGGAAAATGTGTGCTCCCCACCCCTCTGAAATAGTAGAAGGGGCCTATGGAATAACTGTCTTTAAATGATTAAAAAGTTTAAAAAAAGGACTAGAAAACATGAAAGATCAAAACACGAAAAAAGGGAGAATCTCAACATAATTTAAATATTCAAATTTAGTAAAATATTTACATATTTAATTAATTATTTATTTTGGTACCAGGGATTGAACCCAGAGGCACTTAATCACTGAGCCACATTCCCCAGCCCTTTTTGGCACTTTATTTAGAGACAGGGTCTCACTGAGTTGCTTAGGGTCTTGCTAGGTGTCTGAGGTTGGCTTTGAACTTGAGATCCTCCTGCCTCAGCCTCCTGAGCCCCTGGGATTACAGTCGTGCACCATTGCTCCTGGCATGTATGTATGTATTTATTTTTTTATTTTTAGAGACTGCATTTTGACTCATTGTACACAAATGGGGTACAACTTTTCGTTTCTGTGGTTGTGCATAATGTAGATTCATACCATTCGTGTAATCGTACACGTACATAGGGTAATGATGTCTGTCTCATTCCACCATCTTTCATACCCCTGTCCCTTCCCCCTCTCATTTCCCTCTACGTAATCTAAAGTTCCTCCATTCGTCTTTACCCCCTGATCCCCACCCCCATATGTATCATCATCCGCTTATCAGGGAAAACTTTCGGCCTTTGTTTTTGGGTTGGCTTTATTTCACTTAGCATGATATTCTCCAATTCCATCCATTTACCTGCAAATGCCATAATATTATTATTCTTTATGGCTGAGTAGTATTCCAATGTGTATATATTACACATCTTCTTTATTCATTCATCTGTAGAAGGGCATCTAGGTTGGTTCCCCAGTGTAGCTATTGTGAATTGAGCTGCTCTAAACATTGATGTGACTGTGTTACTGCAATATGCTAAATTTAAGGCCTTTGGGTATAAACTGAGGAGTGGGTTATTGAAATTTAGAACACTAAACATGGGTTAAACAATAGATCCACATCAGTGAAAGAGTTGAAAAACCTGGCAGCTCCCCAGGATCCAGCTCAATGAGCTAAAACCAGTTCTAAGATAGCAAATGACAGTGAGCTCCAGATCATTAACTTGACGTTCACTGTGTGAGTGGCACTGTACCGGGTTCTTTATAAATATCAACAAAGTCAATCCTCTCAACAATCTTAGTCTTTGAAGAGTGACTCACTTTCCTAAGTCACATAGCATGTAAAAGGCAGAGCTTAGGCTGGAAGCCAGGTGACAGGTACGGAGTGTCCTGCAACTGCCCTCTGATCATTCCCTCTTTGGGTTATTCCTACTCTCTCTAGAACCTGCTACCTCCCCGAGCTCTGCTGAGCCATTTGATCAGATTAATATAATATTCGAATATCTCCCAACATAAAACAATCCTTTCTTGACCTTATCTTTTCAGTCAACTACCAATTCCATTATTCACTGATTATTACAACCAAAATTTATAGGAGATTTCTGTAAATGCTGCCTTGACTTCCTTACCTACTCCTTCCTCTTGAACCTACTCCCTCTCTCATTTGTACAACAGCACGCTATCCTGCAGGACTTCTTCTGAGCTTCATATGCATAAATGTGATTTCCCATTTGAATTTCAAATTTATCTAAAACTAAAATCTTGATATCTGTCTTTCCCATTTATCTTTAAAATGTAAAAAAAAAAAAGAAGTAAATTATCTCCCCACAAGATGTTTATTAATAACAGAGAACTCTACCGAGATAAATGACCTTAATCAAGTAAAATTTATCACTAATGAAATAAAGTGAAAAACAGACATGGTGTAACTGCATATAATTCACTGAGAAGGAGACATATCACTTCTGTGTTCCTGCTAATTAAATTTAATTGGAAGGAAACCTTAGACAAATACTTAAATTAAGGGACATTAAAAAATGCTCTGTAAATTTTTCAAAGGTGAGGTAATAAAAGACTATGAAAGATTTAGGAACCAGTCCACATTTAAGGAAACTAAAGAGATTAAACAAATACTAAAGGCAATGTGTGTTCTTGGACTGGATCCTGGACCAGAAAAAAAAAAAAAAAAGTATTTTTCTTTAGCTGTAAAGGAAATTAGTGAGACATTTGGTGACATTTGAATGAGATATGTAGATGAGATTATTATATCAGTGTTATTTCCTGATTTTTGTTAAATGTACTACGGGCATATAAGAAAATGAATTTGTAGGAAATGTATGTTTGTAGGGGTAAAAGTCATCATTGCAACTTATTCTCAAATGGCTCAGTAAACCTAAAACACACACTTGGGATGAGAAAGCAGAGAGGGCAAGTGAGCAACACTTTGAGAACCTGGGTGAAGGGTGCACAGATATTCTTTGTATGATTTTTGCTATTTTTCTGAAATTGTTTCAAAATAAATTGTATTCTGCACCCACGAGTAGAGCAAATATGGGCCATGGCCCCGTCACCTGGCTTTAGTCATTATCAATTTGTGACTCATCTTGCTCGTACTGCACCCATAAGATCCCCAGGGGCCTTAGTCCTGTGACATGCTCACAGGCATGGCTTTGCTGTGAGCCAAAGCATTGCTCACAGGCATGCTCACAGGCATGGCTTTGCTGTGAGCCATAGCTTTGCTGTGGCTATCCTACAAAAGGAAATGAAGGACAGGGTAGTTAGGAAACTCGCCTGTGTCCACACAGTAGTGAGACCTTCAGGACCAAAACCCCAGCTTTCCGACTGAGGTTCTTGCTCCATTTCACCACATACTTTATTCCAAAGCAGTAACAGCGGGAAGCCCAGTGCTAGGGCTTCTCCAGGAGCCTCCTCTCTACCTGAGCCTCTGCCACCATCTTCTCCTACACTGCCCAGGGTCCTCAGGTCTTGAGGTGTGAAAGGATGCAAGGAAAGCCCACCACCTTCCACGTTTCCAATGGCCCAAATGCCACCCTGTGGGTGGAGAATATGCCTCATGTCACCCCTACCTTTCCAAGGAAGATGTCATGGATCTTTCCCGAGGACTCCACATCTCTGCACTGGTCTTTGTATTTTCCCAGTGCAGTGGACTCCTGATATATCCCTCTCTGCATCTAAGAAGTGGGTTCCTTGGTGGTGTATGCGTGTAATGCCTTCTTCATTCATTAGGGTCCTAGTACCCTCAGTCAGTAATTTGGAGAGAATTTAGTAAAGGCACTATTTACAAAGACGTGAGCATGGTTTAGGAAAATGAAAGAAATATCCTATCCTCCCATCTTTGCTCACCCCACCCCACCCCCACTGTCCTCCACCTATTTACCACCTGCAGGCTGAGCAGCTACTGAAACCCCCTGGAGTCACAGACAGGGCTGCCCTGCCTGGAGGGAGCAGCCAGGCCACCAGATCCCCTGGTGGGGAGCTCATCCTAAGCAGAAGATGGCCCATCCTAAGCAGAAGCCAGAAGGCCATGGAACCTGTTGGTGGAGGCCAGCCTCCCAGGATACAGGGCAGGAGGCAGAAAGTAGGAACAGGGACAACGTACCCACATCTTTGTGTCCCCAACACATAACAGAGTGCCCAGCACGTTGTTGGTGTACAAAAATATTTCTAATTGAATTGCTTCATCTTAGGTGTTGCTCATTGATATACCTTAAAAATATAAGAAATCTTTTTTTTTTGCATTACTATATATTTAGCACAATTTAAGCCAAATAAGCACCAAACATATCAAAGTTTCAAGTCTTATTGTTTAGATGAATTCAGATTTCTAAATCAAAACACAAGATTAATCGTTCTACTTAGAAATGTCACACATAGTTATACAGTGCTGCATGATCCTGAAGTTACAACTCCACCTTATTAAGTGGATTCAAAGATCTTATATGCTCCTTTATATTTGAAAAATATATTTTTGTCCTACATTTCTTACCCAGGAGCTGAGGCTCTTCGGCATGCTTAATAACTAAAATACCATGAGACTTAGACGGAAAGACAGATGCTGCTAATGATCAGCACACACAAAGGGACCCTTCACGCCACCCTGCAGGAAGGGGAGTGTGGCTCCTGACAGTGCCGCCCCAGTGACAAAGGGGCCCTGCTGGGCGGGTCCTCCAGGTCTGCAAGCTCCTTTTCCCCATGGTCAGAGTCTCTGCTTTCATCAGTATATCTGCCTGTGATGTTCCTAACACAGAATCCCGGCCTCCCAGGCCCCTCGGTACTCATTCTCTAACTCATCCTTTTAATGAAAACACTCAAGCTCCTTACCCACCTATAATTAATAAACTGAGATTGTGGTCCCAATAACCAACTTGCCAGTGACCGCTAACTTGCTGAAAATTAACCACTCAAGTCATTAATCGCACAGGCAGGTGGCCGCAGGGAGTCCTGGTTCCAGCCTGGTGTCCGGGTGTGAGCATGGGGGTAGCTGCTTCTGGCCAGGCCTCAGTTCACCTTCAGGGTTTTTGGCACACGGATGACAACACTCCTCCAGTAACGCCTTCCCTAGCATTACAATTCCACCAACCATGCTGTTGTTCACCTGTTCACTACCGTAGCGTGTTGGTTTCCTGTGGCTGCTGTAGCCAATGACCACAGGCTTGGTGCTTAATACAGCAGAAAGGTATTTGCTCACAGTACTGGGGGCCAGAAGCCCAGTCTGCACTCCCTCCAGAGGCTCCAGGGGACAACGCCTCCCAAGGGGGTACCTCCTCTGTTGGCATCCCTTGGCTTGTGGCAGCATTATTCCCAGCTCTGCCTCCCAGGCCAGGTTGCCACCTCCTCCTCTGTGTGTCTTCTCCTCTTCTAATTTCCCTGTCTCGCCCTTACATGGGCGCTTGTCATTGACCTTAGGTCCCACCCAGACAATACACAATGAGCTCTTCATCTTTTGACCCAGTATTTCAGCAAAGACCAATTTTAAAAGTAGGACGCATTCACAGCTCTCAGGGAATAAGAGATTGATGTGTCTTTTGCAGGGCCACCAATTCAAGCCACCACCCCATATTAAAGGCAAGC
This sequence comes from Glaucomys volans, assembly GCA_020662805.1. NCBI lineage: Eukaryota > Metazoa > Chordata > Mammalia > Rodentia > Sciuridae > Glaucomys > Glaucomys volans. Next base: position 651,559 of record JAJEJO010000177.1, read on the forward strand.
ATGTATTTCCTAGCTGTATTTTTGAAAAAATGAGTTTTCTGTTTTACTTTTTCAAAGATTCCATGAGCCACTTACACTTGACATAATTATACTACACAGGTTCCCAGTACAAATTGGAAGCCATTCAGGACAGCCATCCTGGTCTTCCGTGGGAACTCTGCTTTCCATAACCCTCTTTGCAGATTATTTCTCTCTGCTTATTAGTCCAGTTCATTTAGAGAGTCCATGAGTGGGACCAGGTTGAGATGCATGAGGCACCCGCCCAGGACACAAAATTTCAGGGACTGCCCAAAACTTCAGGCATTAAGATAAATAATGATCACTGAGGTTTTGCCACCTCTTTCAATACACTTTACATTCGTCAAACTGTCACTTCTCTTTTGGCACCCCTGAGGTTTGCAGCCAAGGTGGCTGCGTCCCTTTACTCACCCAGAGTCCATGTCCTTTGCTACCGTCGCATGGATGCCAGGGGTCGTAGCTTCTGCGTCTGAGGCATTCTCAACCATGAGTGTATAGAAATCTGCTTTCCGCCCTGTTTCTCAGATCATTATCTGTATCATTGGTAAATAAAAGTAGCATGTAAGCATTTGGCAGGGTTTAGCATTCCTCAATTACCTAGCATTTCCCTGATCCCCTACCACCAGTCTCTGCCTACCCTGAAATCCAGGGGAAAAAAAATCACATACTTTTTAAGACTCTCTTTTTGAAGTCCCATCAAAATAGTGAACACTGGATTTTTTTCTGGATTAGAAGGCTACATTTAAACCAATCATCATGTGGCTGTTGGGTGACCCTAATTGCTCCCCCTCCCAAAATAGAAAAAAAAAACCTTCAAGACCTTATTGCCTCATTTTTCCTTCTATTGGAAAACACGTGCTGATGCGCTACCTCAGTGTCCTCTCATCCTGACAGGTTAGACTCCAAATTATGCAAATCATGAGCCACCATCCCCCAAGGCTGGGGTGTCTTCCAAGTCAAGCCTGCAGGATCTGACAACGCCTGGTCCTGGAGGCCTCCGCACCTTCTCCAAGCTACCTCTTCCTAAATGCCAGTCTTACCTTCAAGAACTCTCAGGATTTGTGGGATCTTTCTAAGAGCCTTGGACTGAAACTCTGTGCCTGGCTCGGAGCCCTCTTTTCATGAAAGTGTATGTCCTTAGCATGTTAGAGCGTGTGATGTGAGGCAGCATTACCGAGGGGGGCACTGCACATTCCCTCACCAAGAAGGGTCCCAGGAGAAACCACCACTCCAGTGTTGGCTCTAATTGTTTGGAAATAAGATGGAACATCCCCTGCTCTCTGTCCTGAGCAATCACTTCCTGGGTTACTGTTTAGGCATGATGTCAAGCCAGAACAAGACTGTAAATTGTGTGGACACGGCTGAATTTGCTAGGGGATGTTTGTGTGGTTCCAAATGTAAATGCTTAAGAAAGAGAGAGGTGTGGAGGGGGAGAAAGAGGAGAGAAATCTTTGCCTTGTTTTTTCTACCTCAAGCCATATATATACATATACATGAGCTGGTGACCTTTGCATATTTATTAATAACTTATTAATATCTGGAATCGGTGTTTTGTTTTCAGCTTGATTTGTTTACTAGTCTTTAGTTTCAGCACCCCCAAAGGATGCTGGTTTTTTTTTTTTTTCCCCCATACTGGGGATGGAACCCAGGGACACTCGGCCACTGAGCCACATCCCCAGCCCTATTTTGTATTTGATTTAGAGACAGGGTCTCACTGAGTTGCTTAGGGCCTCGCTAAGTTGCTGAGGCTAGCTTTGAACTCGCGATCCTCCTGCCTCAGCCTCCCAAGTGCTGGGATTACAGGCGTGCACCACCGTGCCCAGTTAGGATGCTGTTTTTAAATAACTATACACCTGTAGCCTTAGGGGTTTGTAAGGAAAAATAATTTATTCTTTCATCAAGTTCAAGAAATTCTGTTATAAATGGTTGGAAACAAGTGTGAGGATAAACATACTCAGTTTTGGCCTCATTAAACTAGTAGGGGAGGGGGATAGTCAATCAATAATTTAGTGTCTGGGACTAGGGTTGTTGGCTCAGTGGTAAAGCATTTGCCTAGCATGTGTGAGGCACTGGTTCAATTCTCAGTACCACATATAAATAAAAGAACAAAAATAAAGGTCTATCAACGTCTAAAAAATATTTTAAAATAATTTAGTGTCTACTGAAAATATTGTCTATCAAAAACTACAGACAGAATTAAAAATCATATATACTGAATGCTTTTGCATGTGAAGTTTGCAGACCATTTACCTTCTGAGTTATATTTTGGAGAGGCCAGTGGTAAGGGTTATTGTGAGCACACACAGCTGGGTAAAAAAGAAAGTAACCTGGGAGTTGGTTGGAAAGCTGGAGGAGACTCCAGTTTGAAACTTGGAAAAAAGAAAAAAAAAAAAGAGACTGAATAATCTGGAAAATATAATTGAGACTAGGTTCAATTCTAATCGTACTATGAAATAATAGGATGTTTCCTCCTGTGATGTTTGAATGCTTTAGTTTTCAGTCATCTCATATATTAAAAGGGGAAGGGGAGGTGTTAGGTGAGGGGAGAGTTAGAAGGTAAAACAAAACAGACAAAAACTGAAGAGAAGAAGTTAATGCTGAAAGGATGTCCTTGTACTCTACCTCCTCCTGATGGTGACTGCTACCTCTGCATTCAGTTACTATTTGGAAATCCAAGAGAAGTCACCCAGATGAGAGAGGTCAAAGAAAATGATTGGCAGTCATAGCCAAATGTAACATCGTTGACTGTTTCCCACCTTTCCGTGGAGTTACTTTGCTAACCCAGCCTAAACAACAGGATTCCACAGCCCTTTGGATGCACACTACATGGTACATGACACCAAATGTTTGGAAAGAAAAAAAGTTAGGCACTTGTGTTGTTGTGAGCATTTAATATTCAAACCAATTCCATTGTTCTTCATCAGCCCCAGATGGCAAGTGCCAGAGGTGACAATTCCTAAAGCTCCTCATTCCATGTGCTGAGTGGTTCATCTGCCTTCCGTTACACACTTGTGCCAGGCGCTGATGGATGGGCATCCTTGGCCACACCCATCCGTCCATCACTGGTCCAATTACACTGATGCTGCCCTGTGATGTCTTCGCTTTCTCTTTACAGCATTTGAGCTTGTGCTGGGGACAGCTCCTTGATCTCTTTTGTTGCTTTAGAAAAAGTGGAAACATTGTATGGAGAATATGAAGAGAAGACTTTGGCTTCAAAATCCATGAACATGTAACATTTAAGAAAAAAAGTAAAGCCAAACAAAGAAGAAAAAACAAACCCATTCTGGGTTACTTGCTCCATTTCTTTGAATAGTGATGTGGGGAATTTTAGTTGACTTTAAATTCCAAAGGTACAATATTTAAAGACACTTAATGGACCTAGCCTTGGCTCTAGAAGGATGTATTGATTTAGTCCTTTCAGCTGGAAGACAAATTTGATGATGTTAAAGAGACCATCCAGATTGAAGATGCAATTGGGAATCTGGGGAGACAGGCTTTGTAAATTCATGGATCCAGCCTCAACAATGGGCACCTGACACCAGATCTTACATTTGCAAGGCAAAGCCAGAGAGATGTGCCCCCTGGCAGCACGCCATTGAACTAAAGGTAATCTGTCTTCTTAGGCTCAGGAGTTTCAGTGTACTGTTTTACATTGTGAAGGTACAGAAGATACGAGGTTTTCAAAAATATAATTTTACTCAGTATGTGCTGCTCATCAAAATTGCGATTCCCACATTAATCTTTCAGTTTCCCTTGCATGATGCAGAGTAAAAATAGAAACCAATCTCAACACCTTGTATAAGCCTCATGCTGAAGCACTATAATTAGAACAGAGGTTCTCAAAATGCATTCTCTGTATTAGCAGTGACTGTACACCTGGGGTCTTTTTAGAAATGCAAATTATTTCCTAGAACTGTGGAGTCACAAACTCTGGAGGTGAGGCCCAGCAATCTGTATTTTAATAAGGTCTCCAGGTAAATCTGGTACAAAGCAAAGTGCAAGTAAAACCATTCTCATATTTACAACTGATTACAGCAACAGCATTATAAATTAAGTTAAAGGAAACAACCATATTTCATGTATTTGTCTGCTCTCTGGTCTGCTAGTCAGTGGGATAGATGATTTTGGAATTGCTGTGTCCAGGGACATCTAAAACATAAATCCCAGGTTCATTGAAAACAGAACTCTGAAAGGAGGGATTCTCAACTCTACCATTCAACTCCTAAAGAAACATTAGATTCTGAGACAAAGATGTTGCATTGGGTTGTTGACATTGAACGCTGAATGTTCCTTTGTTTGGGGATAGATAATGCTGATGGGACTGGGCAACTCAAACCCCCAAAGTCATTAGTGAGTGCTTTGCCTTCAAAAATAAATGTGGAGCAAAACTAAACACAAATGAATAAACAGCAAACTTTTGTTTAGATGTAAAGGGATGGAAATATTTGGGAGACTGAAGTAAAGCATAAACAATATACAGTATCGTTAGCATGACCGACTCCTTCCCACCCAGGCCACCTCCATTTACATTAGAACTGTTTCCTGCTTGTGTAAACCTTTGAAATAATCTAGCTCCATAAAAGTAAAAAAATAAAAATAAGTTAGAAGAGTCTTTAGATAACTCTTCTACAAACTTAATAGCATGGCTGAAATAAATGTCCCTTGGAAAATTGTCACATTCCTCCATAAATCAAGGCTACAAGGAAAACCAAAGGACCACTGGAGTCTGATATAATCAGTGTGTTTACTTCCTGTTAAATGAAAAAAACCACAAAACAGTCTATTGGGCTTTTAATGAGTGCTGGAAATAAACTTTACTAAGACATGCAATCAGTGCAACATTAAATAAATTTGGAAACTCTAAAGCTCTCAGCTACCTATCTCAGGCTATTAGGCTTCTGTGGCCCCAGGATTCTTTGTGGATATCATGGGGCCCCAGAGGCATCTGGAGTTACTAGAGCTCCCCTGACCGGTTTCCTGCTTCTCTTTGCCTTCCGGTTCTTGAGATGTACGCAGTCCCTCCTAGCTGTTTTACAGCGGGCATCCCCCTTTTGGTTCAGTATTTGCACAACAGTCTTTAGTTCTTTGGATGAGAGTTGAAAGTGCAGTTTTCCAGGGGTTACTAATGGTTTCCAGAAAAACTAGTCTCGTGAGCAAGAGGGAAGAGGAAGAAGACTTTGCTGACATGAGAAGTTGGCAAGTGACGGCAATCCGCACACACAGATCTGCAGCTGCAACGAGTGTTCTCACTTTGGAGGTGCATTTGAGGCATCACCCTTGGAGAGTCAGGCAAGCTGCTCTGGGCGATTTCCTGGACACTTCTCAAGGACATGGCAAAGAGGTGCTTGGTAACATGCAATGACTATCACGAGTTTGTAAATAAAAGACACAGCACTTGTGCCTCAAATATAGATTCCCCTTCACTGGAGTGGGATGTGCCGCCCTGTCCTCGGAGGGGAACCTGGGCCCACGGAGGCCAGTGGACTCCATGCAGCACAGCTTAGCTCTGGTCTTCATTCCGAGTTAACTTAAAGGTTTTGACATGTCCTTATAAGAACCCTCCTGTGTTCTGACCTATCCCCATAGCCAGCCCACGACAGAGAACGTTCAAGGCCGGCACCACCAAATATCACTTCCTTGTATTACCAAGGAAACAAAAACGGTGATTTCCAGGTTTTAGTGTCAGATATTCTGAAGCATTCTAATTTCTTTAGTAACCTAGGGAAGAAGTAAAACGGAAACCAAAGGAAGACCCATGCCCAGAAAAGTCACTAGGGACATTATGGCTGGAGCCCCTCACCAGGTCCACCTCCTCACTCTGACCCCAGGAGAGAATACTGGGTGACACTTAGGGGTGAGGGCAAGATGGGAGGGAGGGAGGAGAAGGACGAGAGGAGCAGCTTCCAGAGCCAAGGAGGAGGTCCAGAAGTGAGGCCTGTGGGAAGGTCCAGGGAGATGCCCTTCAGAAGGACAGCAGATTTGGCAGTTAGGAGATGGGTGAGCTGTGCTGGATCCATGGCAGTCCAGTGTGAGCACCGAAACCAGGTTTCACAGGGTTGAGAAGTTAAGGAGAAATGAGCAGGCTGTTTTCTGAGAAGTTTGGCAGAGAGGAGGGCGAGGGAAATAACCTTGTGGAGGGTGATATGAGAGGAAAGTTTGGTACAAAGCAAGATCTGCAGATGATTATAGGCAGAGAAAGGAAAAAGAGAGCCAGAGAGTAGGAAATTAATGAAACAAATCCCCAGAGAAGGTGGGAGAGGAGAAAGATCAGCAGCGAAGGTGAAACAAAAAATGATTCGAAAAGGAAATTAAAGATTCATTTTCGCTAAGAAAGGGGGAAGGAAAGAATGAATGATGATGTGTTAACTTGGGGAGAAAAAAAAGAGGAGAAAGGAGGCAAGAGAAAATAAGGAGGCAATAAGAAAACCTCACAGCTTGTTCTCTGAATAAACCAGGAAGCCACACTGTCTGCTGAGAGCAGAGGTGGCTGAGGGAGATGGGAATGGGAGCAAAGTGAAATCACGCGAGAGTGCAGGGCATGGCCTCCAGGGACCAAGCTTAGGGAAAAATGAAAACTCCTATTGATTTAAAGCATCTTCCTCTAATCACTGTGCTTCCTGGTAAATCGACACTTGTAAATGAGAACAGATGCTCAGGTGGAAGTGATTTTCACTGGGCACTGGTTTTGTCTGGAAGAGAAGCCATAGGGGATAGGGACCTTAGATCTGAAATGGGCCATGGTTGTAGCAATTGTGCTCCTAGGGGACACTGTTAGCTTTAACCGGGGGAAGGAAATGATTCCCTTCATTCTGGCCTCCACTAGAGCCTGAGAGACCTCACTATAACCTCTCCTCAGGTGTCAGTGACCTTCAGGCTCTGCTCAAATGCAAGGAAGCAGAGTGCTCCCTCCAGTCCTGCCCCTTATCCCTCCCAGGGTTCTACCTTCCTCCAAGACAAGAGAAAAACCGTGCCAAACTAAATTGAGAGCTCAAGGAAATAAACAAGACTCAGGAGAATATCGGGTAACAAACACCACTTTCTGGCTGCTTCTTACAAAGTCCAGAAAACAGTGCGCTCTAAGAAACTGGAGTTTTATTAGAAATGGGAAAGTGACTTACCACGTGGACACTGATCCAGCAAGTGCGACAGTCCTTTATAAATCAGTAATTGTAAAATGTGTGCTACCACAAGTAGCTTGAATGTGCAAATGGCCCCAAACAATAACTCTGTTGCCAACAGAGAAGCTGCTGCCAGGTAAAGAGGGAAGCTTTGAAACTTGGATACACAGGTGAGCTGAGTATCCTTTCAGGTAAGAAGTAGCACACACCTGCCACATTCAGCCATCATGCTTTTCTAAGAACTTATTAAGAAGGGAAAATGACATATTTAACTCTTGCATAACTAACATAAGGTGGAGCCAAGCAAGATGTGAAGAAAAACACCCAGGTATATTTTGGCACTGAATGATCTAGACTTCGAGTTTAATGTCTCTGACTTTAAGACTCACTGAGCCATTTCTTAAGATCAGAAATTATTTAAGACATATTTATTAAATATGCAGGACAGCCTAGCTCGACCAGAAAGCTTATTGCTTCAGCTCTCAAGCCTCCTTACTCTAATTCCTAGCTCTCTATTGGTTTAATGCATATTATCTGTAATTGAAAATCATCTGGCTGCCTTATACTCTGCCTTTGCTACAGTGAGATACAAATGCCTGAATTTACTAGCTAACATTTATTCAGGTGAAATGAGATTTGAATTGTTTCCATAATTTAAGTCAGGTTTTTTAAAAAAAAAAACCTAGATGGTACAAATGAATAAGAAGATAGTATCACTGCTATAACTTGATTCCCAGGCCCCAGAAATACAAGAAATTTCTTTTCTTACAATTGACAGTCTCAGGTATTCATTTACAGCAATATAAAAAGGACTAGGACAACCACCCAAAGCAAACACACTCTAGGAATAAGACTGGAAATGCTGTTGTCAGGTCATTGATTTTTGTAAGCCTTGCTCTGAATGGAATTATTGAAGAAGCCATTGGATGGAGATTATACAATGAATATTTCATGTGAATCAAAATGAAATCCCTTTAAGCCTAATAGGCCAATCAAATTTATCTAAAGAAAGTTGGGACATAAAATAAGCTTTAAAACCCCCTATTTCTATGTTTTTAAAAAAATATTTTTAGTTGTAGATGAACACAATACCTTTATTTTATTTATTTATTTTTATGTGGTGCTGAGGATGGAACCCAGTGCATTATGCATGCTAAGCAAGGGCTCTACCACTGAGCCACAATCCCAGCCTCCCAATTTTTATTATTTGATATTGCTAAGGGCCAAAGCAAAGCTACTGGATATAATCTCTAATAACTTTGTCCTATCATATTAAATAGAAACAGCATCAAACTCTTGCTTTGATTGAAGTATTAATCAAATAAAAATATTAATTCTGATACTTGAATTCTATTTTCCTTTTATCTTCTCACAAGTCCCTTAAAGTTTTCTGCTGCAGTAATTTGAGAGAATACACTTGGATACATGATGGTGGACACTAATCTAAAATTATATTATTAATTAAAGATATATGTCAACCTTGATGGGGAAAAACTTCCCATTTTCTCTTTGGTAAAGCATTGCCATAACAAGATTCTCAAGATTATACTGATCTTGAGAATATAAAGTCTCTAGGTCAAGACTAACTAAAAACAAAAATAATATCTAGTATTGTGTTTTCCATTTAAAAACAATTCAGAATGCATACTGTATATTAAAATTTGCTTGTAAAATGAATTATAAAAAAACAATGTAAAATCTCTTTCCTGAAAATGTTGGCATAGTAAATAAAAAAATAAAGTTCATAATTATATAAAAAAATTGGGTTACATACTTTTGATATAGAAAACATATCTAAGCCAACTTGTGAGCATCCATATGGTATTAAATTAGTGAGGAAATAAGGTATAACAGCTGATGTGATTGGATGATGAAAAATTAGTGTTCGACTCACCTTCTAGATGGTCAATGGGGTTTCCTCTGAAAGCCTTTTGAGTCTTAGCAAGTTACATCATGTTCAGTGGGTGTTTTCCCTTTTCCTTTTGTGGTTTTTGTTTTTAATTTGAACAAGATATTAGCATGTGACTAGTTTTGCCTCCAAGACTGAGAAACTACAGAGTCCAGCTATTGTCACATTCCCAAGTCACCTAGGCAAGGATCTGAAAGTGGCTTTCACAAAGCTGAAAGTTGCAGCCAAGTGGAGTTGTGAAAGGATTGAAGATGAAGAGGAAGGGAGAGGTGACTCAGCGCTGTGCTTCCCCTCCGCCAGCCACACCCTGCCCTGGGAGGGGAGGAGGGGATGCTTCACCCAGCCATTAGTGTGAGAGGACCTTCAGTAGGACCACCTGGAGAGCTGGCACAAGCATAGCATGGCAGCCTGGCATGGCTGAGAAGAAAGAGGCAGAAGAGCAACTGTAGGAGAAGTCCACTAGCTTCCACCAATGGCGGGGCACAGGTGCATGCCTCTTCCCTTGGGTCAGTGGGGCAGCCCACAGATGGGAGCCACACAGGATCACTTACAAAAGGGGGGCTTCTCTATGGCCTTATTCCAGGGGCAAGCCTAACTCACTTCAGCAGAAAGAGTCTGGAGTAGACGTAACCAAAGCGGCCCAGGGAAGAGAAGAGGCTGAAAATGGTCACTGGGAAAGTCACCTTCCACTTTAATAGGATTTGACTGGAGGTCCCCATAGGCTCATCTTTAAAAACTCATTGAAGTAGCCCCATCCTCCAGAAGAAGAAGCAACTGTGGGAACCCAACACACTCAGCCAGAACCCACCACAGATGAGCTGGGGCTAGGTCATCAGGGGCTTTGCTGTGATTCACCTCCACTTCCTGGGTGGAATCAGCCCAGCTCTCTGTGGGCAGTGGGTACTTTGAGTGTGGGGAGAGGTCAAGCAGAAGAGCAAGATGGGAATAGAGAACAAAACTGCATTAATCATGTCCTTTCCCACCCCCCATCCCCCCACCCCCCACCCCCATGCTTTGACATCTGTGTTCTTGCTGAATCTGGAGGTACTGCCCTTTCCAGGGTCAGCTGGTTCCTAAAGATAGCAAACGACTTTCCCTGAGAATGCCTTTCATACACAGATGGCCCAATCCAAAGCCCTCACCCCTTCCACTTCCTCCATGCCATTCAGACACTCTGGGCCACTGTTTTCCTTACCTAGTCTCTCCAGGGCCAGGTACCAGAAAAATTAGAGATAGCTCTTATGTCCCAGAACCCACTGGAACTATTCCAGCTAGTCAATCCTAAACCTGTTTACCTTTCCCCACTCCCATGAAAACCATACTGACGGTGCTTACGCATATTTCCCCTTTCCTCTCTCTGCCTTCCGACCAAACAGGGGCTTCCTCGTGTGGTCCTGGGTGGTGTGCCATGCCTCCTATTTCTAGGAACTGTGAGTAAAAACTCCTTCCGCCATGACAGTCGTTTCTGTGACTGCATGTCTTACCATATCTGAGTGAAACAAAATCCAGGAACCCTACAAACAGGAAGCCCCCATTGTCCCACCCTCAGCTTCCAGCATGAAATAGGCCTCAAGGAGGGAGAAGCCAGCCCTCTGAGTGAGCTGGAGACTTCTTTCATTGGATTGGACATTTAGTTATTGAAATGAGACTCTTCTTGAAACTAATAGTTATCAACGACTTTGTGAGAGGGCTTGGGAAAGCCATGGGGTCCACCTGAGAGTTTGCAAGGTTCTGGGGACCAAAAGTGAATCTGAGAAACAGAGGGTGGAAAGAATCAAGTGGGTCTAGGCTGAGTGCAGCTTGCTCAGTGTTCCTGGTACATAATAAAAACACTCCAACATATTACCAACAAGTTACTTGAGCAAGGAAGCTCTTCTGACTGACGATGCAATGTTTCAAGTGAAACTATGTTCAGAGTATTCCAGACAAAAGACATCTTGAGAAATGGTGATCTGCAGTGACTTTGTCAAGCGCCATCTTACCGTAGTAGTGAATTTATTAGCCTCAGTTGTTTGAAGAAATGTCTTCTTTCTTCTCCAGTTTATGTATCACTTGAATTGGAAATTTCTCTGAAAACTGCCTAAAGTAGAAACTATATATCAGAAGCCCTGAAATATGTTTCGACCTTCCATTCCTCCTGTGATTTCATTTTCTTAATGAAGTGATTTAAAATATGCACAAGATATTAACTAGGGATATTCATTGCGGCAGTATTTATAGTGACGAGCAGGGGAAACATTCCCAATTTCCTTTTTTGGCTGGGGATTGAACCCAGGGCTGTTCTACCACTGAGCTACATCCTCAGCCCTTTTTATTTTGCGACAGGGTCTCACTAAGTTGCATAAGGTCTCGCTACATTGCTGAGTCTGGTTTGAACTTGTGATCCTCCTGTCTCAGCCTCCCGAGTTGCGAGGGTTACAGGCATGCACCACCACACCTGGCTAAACTAACTCAGTTTTCAACAACAGAATGGCAGTTAAATAAATTCTGGAATGTTCATGTGAAGCAATGCTGTCCTGTTTATGTAAAATGATGCTATAGATCAGTGTTTCTCAAACTGTTTTTCTTTCAGTCTTGCCTTCTAAGGAGACTTTTTAGACCTTTTTCCTAATTGTCTCCCACCCATTCCCTCTTCCCCAAGGAATTTTAAGGCTGCAAATACAAATACATTTCTTTTCTTTTTTTTAAATATATTTTATTTTATTTTATTTGTTCTAGTTTTAGTTAGTTATACATGACAGTAGAATACATTTTGACACATCAAATATAAATGCAGTATAGCTTCTCATTCTTCTGGTTGTACATGATGTAGAATTACACAGGTCATGAAATCATATATGCACATAGGATAATATGTCTAATTCATTCTACTATCATTCCAACATCCATATTCCTTCCTCTCCGTTCACTCCCCTCTGTCTAGTCCAAAATACCTCTATTCTTACCGCCCTTATTGTGAATTAGCATCTGCATATCAGAGAAAACATTTGGCCTTTTTGTTCTTTGGGATTGGTTTATTTTGATTAACATAATACTCTCCAGTTCCAGTCATTTACTGGCAAATGCCATCATTTAATTTTTCTTTAAGGATGAGTAATATTCCATTGTATATATGTACCACAGTTTCTTTATCTATTCATCTGTTGTAGGGTACCCCGGCTGGTTCCATAGTTTAGCTATTGTGAATTGAGCTGCTATAAACATTGATGTGGCTGCCATAAAGAAGAATAAAATTATGACATTTGCAGGTAAATGGATGATGTTGGAGACTGTCATGCTAAGTGAGATCAGCCAATCCCAACAATCCAAAGGCTGAATGATCTTTCTGATAAGTGAATGATGATGCATAATGCAGGGTGGAAGGGAGGCAGGAATGGAGGAAGGATAGATAGCATAGAGGGAAGGGAGGGGTGGGGTCCGGGTGGGGGGGAAAGAATAATAACAGAATGAGACAGACATCATTGCCCTGTGTACATGTATGAACGCACAGATGGTGTGACTCTACTTTGTGTACAACCAGAGAAATAATAGCTGTACTCCATTTGTGTTCAATGGATCAAAATTAAATGAATAAAAGATAAAAAAAATGAAACAGCAGTAAAAAAAAGACCAAAAAACCCCCCAAAAACCCCCAAATATGTGAAAAACTGTTCAACATCTTTAACAATTAGAGAAATGCAAATCAAAACTATTTAAGATTTCATCTCATTCCAGTCAGAATGGCAATCACCAAGAATACAAGCAACAAATAATGTTGGTGAGGATGTGGGGAAAAAGGTACACTCATTCGTTGCATCTGGAACTGCAAATTGGTGCAACCGCTATGGAAAGCAGTATGGAGATTCCTTAGAAAACTTGGAATGGAATCACCATTTCACCCAGCTATCCCACTCCTAGGTTTATACCCAAGGGACTTAAAATCAGCATACCACAAATACATTTCTGTTGACATACTGTGACCCTTTGGAGGACCAAAAACCATTATAATACCTATTTTTTTCACCCTAAAGAACCAGTTTTTGCAAGGTGGGGGTGATATCAGAGTCATTGAGAATATACGATGTTGATGAGAATTCACATGGAAAAATGTTTATGATATTTTGGAAAGGAAAAGAAAAGGATGTGCAGTACAATGCAGGCCTATTACTTGTATAGAAAACTCAGAGAAGTTTCTGTATGAAGGTATTAAGACTGGTTATCTCTGGGTGGAAACCAGAC
>JAJEJO010000177.1:668851-680217 GCA_020662805.1 Glaucomys volans
AGAGGGCTGTGCTGCTAAGTGGTATGAGGTGACAAGACAGTCAGCCCTGGGCAGATGGGCTTGGCAGCACTTTATCAGCCATAGGTACTCACAGCTCAGGGGAGGAGGACACTCCGTGCCACCCAGGGAACAGAGTGAGCCGGAAGAAACAGTGAGAGCAGGCTTTGCAGTAAGAGGGTGAGGACCCCCTGGTTCTCACTGAGGAGATGATTGGCTTACTTGAATCATTTCACAGGTCAGCAGGGAAATACAACCTGGAAGGCTGAGGACCAGGTGTGCACCTGGTCTGACTGATAAAGGAACTTGTTGGATGGAAAATCTTTCCTTCTGAGTGGAGGGCATATCTAGTGAGAGCTAGGTAACTCATGGTCAGGACTTTAGGCCCTGTGAGGATCAGAGATATCAAGGTAGCACCTGAAATTTCAGTCCTAGAATATATTTGACCCAAGTTGACGACTTTACCATGAGAGGTAGTGGGTGACTTCATAGTCATTCCATGATGGTATGGGGTTCAATCTGGGAGATATTACGATAAGGGAGAAAGGGTGTCCATGGAGTAACAAGAAGAAAAGACCACACACACACGCATACACACACACACACACACTACATGAGAGCTGAGGGGAAGCAGGGACCTCAGAGGGGATTCTGGTGTCAGGCTGTGAAATGAATATTTATAAAATGAATTGAAGAGAGGAGGAAATTAGCTGTTTCTGTCTTTAGAGTTCCAGGGGGCATGGTGGATGGATGCCAGGAGTTTGGGAAGACTGAGGCAAGAAGGGAAAACAGATAATGTGTAAGAGATACTGGTGACCAGGGACCTGAGGTTTCTTGTGACGAATATAATTGAGGATAAAGGGTACAATGATTTTGGACACGAAGGTCTCAGAGAGTAGTGGCAAAGATGGACTAACCAGTGAACTAACCTGGTGGACTTACCAGTGAACTAAGGAAGAGTAGACAGGTTCTGGCCTGGCACTGCCACTTATTATTTATAAGATCTTGAATTAATATCTGGCTTTGCTGTCCATGTATATGAGAGGGTGAGCATAGAAGATTTCTTAGGTAATCCCAGCCTATAATTTAAGATTTTAGAAACAGCTGTCATAGCCCTGGTGTTGGGGAAATAATTGACTGATCTAGTGCAGCCCTTTAGCACCACTTGGCCACGCCCAGTTCACCCAGTGCGTGGATGCGCACTGTCAGCAGGACCAATTCCGAAGCATTCATCGCCATTCATTCCTAACTTTCAGCCTGCCCCACGAGCTTCTGACTCACAGCACCAACTCCTTTCAGTGCCTTGATCCTCAGGTAATCTGCAAACATCTGTCCTTTTCACTCTGATCCAATTGATCCGAATTGTGATTATCCACTTGAGTTCTCATCTCACCAACACCGGGCCCTTCGCCCTCCCAGCAAGCCTCAGCAACTTCCATGGCCAAGGCCCACTGGCAAGACTAACCCAATTACAGTGTTCTTAAATCTCCCTGCTGACCAGTATTTGTTTACAATGGGCAGGAAGTCCTTTCTCCTGTCTGCCTCTCTCCACACACAGACACTCTCTACAAAGCATACAGAGAGATCTTGAATCAGGTTGTTCTGTTCTGCATGTCTTAAGATACAGGGTAAGTGCTGGGCAGCAGGAGTCCTGGCTTCAAAGGCAGCTTTAGTTCAAATCCTTGACTGCCCTCCACGTGGGTGAGTACCTTTCCTTCAAATGTTCTATTTATGCCAAGAAGCAGTTCTTTTCAATTCTGCATAAAAGTACAGGGAGTTCACAGGCACTCTGAGGCCCACCCAAGGATGGACCCTACAGAGCCCCACTAACCCCCTTTGTTTATCTGGCCTGGTTGAGATCCCTTCCTGGGAATTTCATTTCTTCCTTTTCAGGGATAAAGAAAGCACCCAGAAGAGGCTGCAGAGGCTCCATTCTTTCCCTCATCACAGGGAAATGAAATTCTCAAGACAGAGAGGGGCAAAATATCCCAGCTCAGGACAGGGAGAATTCTTCCTGAGAATCTGTCCAGCTCATATCCACAGTAGTGCTTCCAGTACCACCAAGGGTCTGCTCTGCATGCCAACTGGCTATCTAATGTCTGGTTAAGAAGTTTCTCTGTGGTGTTGAATAAACTGCAAGGATTTCACATCTAGGTATTTCCTAATCATTCCATGAGGTCAAAGGGACATATAAGAACATCTCCGCCCCCACCTCCAGACCCACATTTGTCCTTGAAGTCTCACTCTGATCTTATATCCTGCACAGCTATCCCCTTGTGATCCTGGAATTAGGCAGACACTGAATCTGCACACCACACAATTTCTAATACGCCAATACTTAGTCGTTATTATTGATAACATGAACTGTAATATTTGTTCTCCTTGGGAACATAAAGCATCACATGAGGTTGCACGTTTTCCAATCTTTTTTCCTAATTATTTACAAGCTTATGCTCCTGATGTGGTCCTCAGTTCTCTTCAAAGGGAACAGTGACATTTCCTGTTGTTAGCAACTGCTCTGCATGGCCATCGGTGACCTGATCTGTCTGGCTCAGAAGTTTCTCTTTGGCATTTAACAAGCTGCAGTGATTTCACATTGAGGCGTTCCCCACCCACTTGAGGGCAAAGAGGCATGCAAAACCCAACTCAGTGGATTTGGTGATAGAGCTAAAGGAAAATTTCACGGACAAGTAGAAAGGAAAAGGTATTTTTTCTAACTCTGCTTTCAGATGTCCATCTTTTCTTTGGAGATATATGGCATCTTATTCTCACGTTTTTTACTAGGTACTGTTTTCTTTATAATTTATTTATCACCAACTCAATGTTTTTGCTATGATTTCATCTCTTGAACGCTAATGAGATTAGCTAATAAAGGGCAAAAAGCAAAGCTTCTATCCCATCTTTTTAATAAAACTAGATCTCCTGAATTAAGACAGATGTTAGTTTTCTAATTGAAAGTGTCCCCCAGTGTATGTTCATGAAAACCCTCCCCGTGTACCTAACCAGGCAGTACTTCACCATTCACAGTACTTGAGGCTGCCTAACTCCTCCAGTGTCATGCCAGTGGCAATCTGATTTTATGCCACATTGGACTGAGATTCATAAAGCCAAGAATAGTTTTCTGAAACGCCAAAGGAAAACATGCCACAGAACGGTCTGGAAAGATACCTAAGCCACCTTCCCCAGCATATGAGAATTCTTCTTTCTATACAATCATGGATATAGAAAGGATAGAAATTTTAAGAACCCAAACATTTCCTCCTAAAATCTATTCTTGCGAGTACTTTGCTTCAGAAGAAAGTTTCAGTTCAAGCAGTGACTTACCAGGTTCGCATCTGCCAGCTCCTTGGAGAGGTTCCTCTTTGGGTTTCAGGTTGTGTCTGAAACTTACAATGTAAAACGCATTCAGTTAAGTTTCCTGGCGTTAGTGACTTTGTTTATTCCAGCAGATTCCACAACAGAGTAAAATCCCAGTCCCTTTTCTCCGCAAAAATCTTCAAATTGTTTTCTTCCTCATCTTCCTTCTCTCTCTATGCCAAGTCATGGACGAAAAACTCATAATCCTGGCTCACTTGTTATGGAAAAGGTGTAAAATGTACATGTAATCAAGCAAAGTAGGAAGTATCGATTGCAAAATGATTTAAAAGTTTCTTCAAATAGATGTAGCTAGCCCCATTAGCTCTCTGCTTGTTTGTATTTGGCAAGAGACTAAGTTTTTTTCAATGCAGGAGTGAAATTAGCGCAGGAAGGGACACTTCTGCAAGCCAGAGAGAGAGAGAAAGGGAGAAGATTCTAAAACCAGCCAGAGGGTAATCGGACCCTTTGAGGCTGACAGTTAATCCAGAGCACACTGCAGGAAGTGCATTGGTTAGCCGGAGTTAGGGAAACAGTGGCCTCTCATGGAGCCCAGATGTCACACCGATTACATACCGTGGGGTAACTTGCAGTTTATTTGGATAGTCATTCAAGTTAAAATACAGGACAAGAGAACTGCCGAAGAAAAGCCATCTTGGGCCTAATTATTTCATTGCTATAAATTAGGCTGATAAGTTCTCTTTCTGCTATCATTCTCTGCCCTTTCTTCCTTCCCAGCAGTCCCTTCCTCCTCCTAGATATTGTACGGATGTAAACATACTCCAACAAGCTTTTAAAAAGTTACTATCAACATATGAACTTTTAGGAGCTGGGGATATAGCTCAGTTGGTAGAGTGCCTGCCTCATAAGCACAAGGCCCTGGGTTCAATCCCCAGCACCGCAAAAAAAAAAAAAAAAAAATTTTAACTTCTGTTTTCTGAACTTTTCTGGCTTCCTCTATGGTTCTGTAAGCAAATAATCTTACAGTGTTTATTTTGACACGCCACTTCAAAAAAGCATCTTAGAATTAGGTAAAATCCTCCATCATTATATGAAATAGTTTTGCCGACTTGGCACATATGGCAAGAATCCCAGACAAGAAATAAGAAATTTGTTGTAATCCCAGCAGCTTGGGAGGCTGAGGCAGGGGGATGGCAAGTTCAAAGCCAGCCTCAGTACTTAGGGAGGTACTAAGCAACTCAGTGAGACCCTGTCTCTAAATAAAATATAAAAAGGGCTGGGGATGTGGCTCAGTGGTTAAGGGTTATAGCATATTCCCCCTCCCCCAAATTATGCTTAGTTATATACAAATTCATATATATATGAAAGAAATAAGAAATTTAGGTTCTTCCACTAATCACTATGTTCATTTATTTTCTTTTATAATATGTTTACAAATGTGAGCACAGGCAAGAAAATCAGCACATTATCCAAAGTCTAAAATCAAGCTGACTCCATAGGAGCCAGACAGAGAGACTGTGCCCTGACTCTTCCCAGGCTGGGTACTCTGTGGGATTCTGGGAGCTGTGCTTCGCTACAGCGGAGAGTGATGGTGAGCATGGGCAAGGCCAATGCAAATTGTAAGGAGGAGAAAAAGAAATTGGAAGAGAGTTCTCAGAACTTTAAATAGTATGTATTTGGTGGGAAACACCACACCAATTCACAGGCAAATGTGAAATAAAAATCAAAGGTAAATAAAAAGGAAGGCTCCATTTGTCAGAAAGTTATCTGTTAAAGATAGTTTCCAGGCTGGGGTTGTGGCTCAGTGGTAACGGGCTCACCTAGCTTGTGTGAGGCCATGGGTTTGAAACTCAGCAGCACATGAAAATAAAATAAAGGTATTGTGTCACCTACAACTAAAGTATGTGTTAAAAAAAAAAAAAAGGTAGTTTCCATTGCAAGTGAGAGCACAAGGTCACGTGAGGTCATATACTTGACAGAAGATTCAGTCACTGCTCCATATTCCGCCAAATGAGTGGCCCTGTTGTTTTATATCATCTCTTCACCAAGCACAAAAACAGAAATTACTATGGATCAAGATCAAGATTCTAAGATAACTGTTCTAGCTTTCAATTACTGCTTTCCTCAAGGGCATATACCCCCTCCCCCAAATTAAGCTTCGTTATATATAAATTCATAAAAAATTCTCAACTCCTACGTGTTTCATAATGTCACCGGTTGGGTGGTCTCCGTTTATGCCTGAATGCACACTTGCTGAAAACAGTTTGCAGTCCTGATGGAAAACCTAGAGGAATCCTGGCAAGGTCTCCCTGAGGTTAGCAAACCTTATGAAATACTTTGTACAATGAAGCGTTGAAGCATTGTTTGCGGTTGTGACATAACTGCATTTTTATCTACTTCCGGACTTGGTTTTCTATTTATCTGAGTGGTAAACAGCTCCCAAAGGTCAGACTACCTCACCGACAAGGACTCCGATTTCCTTCTGGCAAAGGCATTTATCTTGGTTCTGCCCCTACAGCATTTTACCTACTTTCACTCTATTCTCTTGCTTCTGTGAAGGTCACCTGTCCCCCTTTGCTGTGTTTCAGAATCTACTCCACTCAAGTGATATTTTCTAAGTCAGACACAGTAGGATATGGCTTCCCTATTCATTATGTGCTATGACTAGGAAATAGTTAGAAGGGCCGTAGCACATCTGAAGATCTTAAACACTTACAATTGCTCTCATTTCTTTTTCTTTCTTCCTAAATATTTTTTTTCTCATTATAAAAGCAGTAAAGACTCATTGTGGACAAACTTTGGAAATTCCAGACAAGTACGAAGTACAAAAATGATAATACAAATCAGTCATATTGCCATCAGCCGGAGGAAACCACTCTTAACCAGCTCTTTATTCCTTTCACATATTTATTTTTAATAATATTTGGATAGTGATGTGTCATGATTTTTTTCACCCCACCTTATATTATAAACAAGGAAGTTCTTCAAATGTAATATTAATTTCTACTTGATATTCCTAATTTGTTTAAATCTTCCCGCATTGTGTAGTATTTAGATATTTCCCAGATAAAGATATGCTGCTATTGAGAATGTGTTTCCTGCCATTTGAAAATTGTTCTTAAGAGTCATGGGTTGGGGCTGGGGATATGGCTCAGCTGGTAGAGTGCTTGCCTCGCGTGCACAAGGCCCTGGGTTCAATCCCCAGCACCGCAAAAAAAACAAACAAACAAAAAAAACAAGAGTCATGGATTGTATAAGCCAATAGTTGTATATGTGTGCCAGGTTTCTGCATATGCAAATAAGCATAATTACACTAATACCTGCCCTATCAGCTTCACAAGGTCCTAGGAATGACTGCATATGTGTTACAACAGTTTGGTAAGCTGTATAAATGAAAGAAAATATTGTCCATGATATCCGCCAATGTCTATAACTTTGACCCATTTCACCATCCAATCTATTCCACATAGCAGCACTGAATTATGTCAGGGTCATCATGAGCTCTCACTTGTCTTATGTTAATCATTTTTCCTCAGCTTGGCTATGAAGTCTCTGAATGTAATATAGTACCTTTTATTACTTCTGTAACCCCCAGAGCCTAACACCGCACGCTGTAGTGACAACTAGTCTAATCTAGGTAAGTCCTAGTGGCAAACTCTGGATGAGGAACCACTCGGATTTAGTTATAGGTGGAAGAGCTGGTGAGGTCTTCTGGAATGGAAAAGTTGTAAACTTTTGGGAGTCCTAGAAGACTGGGATTAAGGTAAGTATACACCCTGTGAAGTCTATGAAAATGTACTCTCAATTTGGATCTTGCCTCTTGAGATGGTCACTGATTTTTTATAACAACCCTCATTAGGCACATTTGCCGAAGTCAAAAATCAGAAGCCAGAATGCCCTGCAGAAATAGAGGAACAAAACTTGGCCTTTGGTTGTCTCCATCAGAAAGGTCAGGCTCCCCGTGCTACCCATGGTATGTTGTGAAAGATTGATGATGATCTGCCTATAAATTACTACTTTATTTTTATTTTTTTTAGTGTTTTATTTTTACAGACTTCATTTTGATTCATTGTACACATATGGCATGCAAATTTTCATTTCTATGGTTGCATGATGTACATTCATATCATTGTTGATCACACATGTACATGAGGTAATGGTGTCTCTCTCATTCCATTTTCATAATTTAATCTGAAGTTCATCTATCAGTTTTGATTATCTAGTTACTAGAGTCCAAAAGGACATTTTCCCCTAATAGGTCTACCCCTTAAAATGTCAGTTCTAGGGGTAAAAATATGTCAAGAAAAGGGGTTAAATCAGAGTTAGTATTAGTGCTGAGTTTGCAGTTAGTGTGGGGTCAGGGTTCAGCTTAAGATGAGGTTGAGTTTTAGTACTAGAGTTAGTACTGGTGTTAGAGTTAGGTTTGGGTTAAGACTGGGTCAAGGTTAGAGTTGGGGTTAGTTTCATCCAGATTCCTGGACATGAAGAATTCTTTCACGTAAAGATATTCTTGGGAAGAGAGCACTGGCCTACGGCTGCCAGAGTCCCCAGCATGGAGCTCAGGCCTGCCTGGGCCATCAAGCCCAGTGTCTCCATCACTGAGCACAGGTCTGTGTCCCCTCCCCTAACCCACTCGGTCTAGTGCCCAGGCCCACACCCTGGCCCGGAGTCTAGTGCCTGTGCTGCGACTGATCATCTGTCAACACCTGGCCTCCTCTGTCTGGAAGCATTGATCATTCCCAACCTGGAGGTAGTGGGACAGCATCCTTCTTGGGTCACCGCTTGATCAAGCACCTCTCAAACATCAGGCCATTGAAAAATAAGAGGTTTGAACTGTACAGTATATTTTTATCGCAGAATGCTTTCAAATTAGTTGCATTACTATGATTATTCCTAATATACCCACTATACTCCAACCCTTTTTCTTTTATTAATATTCTTATCACTTTATCTTCCTCTTATATATCTGTTTCCTTGGAGAATCTCTTTTTTTCTCATGCTAACAACCTATTTCTTTTAATTCCAGTTCTACTATTCCTATGACATAGTATATCAATAGACTCACTTCTTATCTCATTAGTGTTTTGTCCTATACCCCCCTCATCCTCCCTGTCCAACATTAGAAATTGCAGTCCTTATTGGAAACTTATTGGTTATGCTGTAGATAATAATTTGAACTCATCTCTGTTTATTAAGACAACACTGTTAATATCTTAATAGGGACTATTTAGATTAAGGACACGTATTGTTTATATGGTGTGCTGTTAATATTTATCTCTCACTTCAAGGGGGGGTATTGGAAACTGGCAGGAACCCTATAAGTCTTTAAGGGGAAACTGCAATACTAGGATTCACACTGCTAGAGGGGAAGGTATACTAGCAACATGAGAAAACATGGGAAGAAAATGTCCCAAACAAACCCAGATACTAGAGCAAAAGAACCCAATGACAACATGGCAGAAGCATTGTCAGAAAGGGAGTTCAGAATGTACATAATTAAAATGATCCGAAAAGCGAACAAGGAGTCAAGAGAGCAAATGCAGGCAATGCTAAAAGAGCAATTGCAGGAAACAAAAGATCATTTCAATAAAGAAATAGAGATTCTGAAAAAAAAAACAAACAAACAGAAATCCTTGAAATGAAGGACACAATAAACCAAATTAAAAACTCAATAGAAAGCTTAACCAACAGGCTAGATCATTTGGAAGACAGAACCTCAGACAATGAAGACAAAATATTTAATCTTGAAAACAAACTCAACCAAACAGAGAAGATGGTAAGGAATCATGAACAGAATCTCCAAGAATTATGGGACATCATGAAAAGACCAAATTTAAGAGTTATTGGAATTGAGGAAGGCACAGAGATACAAACCAAAGGAATGAATAATCTGTTCAATGAAATAATATCAGAAAATTTCCCAAATCTGATGAATGAAATGGGAAATCCATTTCAAGAGACTTATTGGACACCAAATGCACAAAATCACAACAGATCCACACCCAGGCACATTATGATGAAAATACCTAACATACAAAACAAAGATAGAATTTTAAAGACTGCAAGAGAAAAACATCAGATTGCATATAGGGGGAACCAAATACGAATATCAGCAGATTTCTCAGCCCAGACCCTAAAAGCAAGAAGTGCCTGGAACAACATATTCCAAGCACTGAAAGAAAATGGATGCCAACCAAGAATCTTATACCCAGCAAAACTTACCTTCAGATTTGAAGATGAAATAAAATCATTCCATGATAAACACAAGCTAAAAGAATTCACAAATAGAAAGCCTTCCCTACAGAAAATCCTCAGCAAAATATTCCAAGAGGAAGAAATGAGAAACAACAATGTAAGTCAGCAAAGGGAGGAACTACCCTAAAGGAACAGCCAATTAAAGGAAAAACCAAATTAGATTAAAAGCCAAAAATAAGTCAAAATGACTGGGAATACAAGTCATATCTCAATAATAACCCTAAATGTTAATGGCCTAATCAATCAAAGGACATAGACTGGCAGATTGGGTTTAAAAAAAGACCCAACAATATGCTGCCTTCAAGAGACTCATCTCATAGAAAAACATGTCCACAGACTAAAGGTGAAAAGTTGGGAAAAAAACATACCACGCATATAGACTGAGTAAAAAAGCAGGGGTTTCCATCCTCATTTCAGATAAAGCAGACTTCAAGCCAAAGTTAGTCAGAAGGGATAAAGAAGGACATTTCATATTGCTTAAGGGAAGCATAAATCAGCAAGACATAACAATCATAAATATTTATGCACAAACAATGGCACATCCATGTATGTCAATCAGATTCTTCTCAATTCCAGGAACCAAATAGACCAAAACACAATAATACTGGGTGACTTTAATACTCCTCTCTCACCGTTGGACAGATCTTCCAAGCAAAAATTGAACAAAGAAACCATAGAACTCAATAACACAATCACTAAATTAGACTTAACAGACATATATAGAATATTCCATCCATCGATAAGCGAATACACTTTTTTCTTAGCAGCTCATGGATCCTTCTCTAACATAGACCATATGTTATGCCACAAAGGTACTCTTAGCAAATACAAAAAGATAGAGCTACTACCTTGTATTCTATCAGATCATAATGGAATGAATTTAGAAATCAATGATAAAATAAAAAACAGAAGCTACTCCAACACCTGGAGATTAAATAATATGCTAATGAATGATGGCATGCATGGATAACAGAAGACATTAAGGGGGAAATAAAAAAATTCATAGAGGTCAACGAGAACAAAGATACAACATATCAAAATCTCTGGGATACTATGAAAGCAGTGCTAAAAGGAAAATTCATTGCATGGAGTGCATTCAATAAAAGAATGAAAAGTGAACAAATAAATGACCTCACATTACAGCTTAAAGCCCTAGAAAAAGAGGAACAGATCATCACCAAAAGTAGTAGAAGACAGGAAATAATTAAAATCAGAGCAGAAATAAATGAAATTGAAACAAAAGAAACAATTCAAAAAATTGACAAAACAAAAAGTTGGTTCTTTGAAAAAATAAACAGAATTGATAAATCCTTAGCCATACTAATGAAGAGAAGGAGAGAGAAAACCCAAATTACTAGAATTCGTGATGGAAATGGAAATGGAAATATTACAACAGACACTATTGAAATATAAAAAATAATTAGAAGCTATTTTGGAAATTTATACTCCAACAAAATAGAAAACCTGGAAGACATCGACAGGTTCCTAGAGGCATATGAGTCGCCCAGACTGACTCTTGAGGACATACACAACTTAAATAGATCAATTTCAAGCAATGAAATAGAAGAAGTCATCAAAAGCCTACCTACAAAGAAAATTCCAGGACCAGATGGATTCACAGCTAAGTTCTATAAGACCTTCGAAGAAGAGCTCATTCCAATACTCCTCAAGCTATTCCATGAAACAGAGGAGGAGGGAACCCTTCCAACCTCATTCTATGAAGCTAATATCACCCTGATACCAAAACCAGACAAAGACACATCAAGGAAAGAAAATTTCAGACCAATGTCCCTAATGAA
>JAJEJO010000177.1:680317-748625 GCA_020662805.1 Glaucomys volans
CCAACAAAGAAAAGTCCAGGACCAGATGGATTCACAGCTAAGTTCTATAAGACCTTCGAAGAAGAGCTCATTCCAATACTCCTCAAGCTATTCCATGAAACAGAGGAGGAGGGAACCCTTCCAACCTCATTCTATGAAGCTAATATCACCCTGATACCAAAACCAGACAAAGACACATCAAGGAAAGAAAATTTCAGACCAATGTCCCTAATGAATATAGATGTGAAAATTCTTAACAAAATTTTAGTGAATCGCATACAAAAGCATATCAAAAAGATAGTGCACCATGATCAAGTGGGTTTCATCCCAGGGATGCAAAGTTGGTTCAATATCCAGAAATCAATAAATGTAATTCACCACATCAACAGACTTAAAGATAAGAATCACATGATTATTTCAATAGATGCAGAAAAAGCATTTGATAAAATACAGCACCCCTTCATGCTCAAAACACTAGAAAAAATAAGGATAGTAGGAACGTTCCTTAACATTGTAAAGGCTATCTATGCTAAGCCTACAGCCAATATCATTCTAAATGGAGAAAAATTGAAAGCATTCTCCTTGAAAACTGGAACAAGGCAGGGATGCCCTCTTTCACCACTTCTATTCAACATTGTCCTTGAAACTCTAGCCAGAGCAATTAGACAGACCAAAGAAATTAAAGGGATACGAATAGGAAAAGAGCTCAAACTATCTCTATTTGCTGATGACATGATTCTATATTTAGAGGAGCTGAAAAATTCCACCAGAAAACTTCTGGAACTCATAAATGAATTCAGTAAAGTAGCCAGATATAAAATTAATGCTCATAAATCTAATGCATTTGTATTCATAAGTGATGACCCCTCTGAAAGAGAAATTAGGAAAACTACCCCTTTCACAATAGCCTCTAAAAAAATAAAATACTTGGGAATCAATCTAACAAAAGAGGTGAAAGACCTCTACAAGGAGAACTACAAAACACTAAAGAAAGAAATTACAGAAAATCTGAGAAGATGGAAAGATCTCCCATGTCCTTGGATAGGCAGAATTAATATTGTCAAAATGGCCATACTACCAAAAGCGCTATACAAAGTCAACGCAATTCCAATTAAAATCCCAATGATGGACTTCATAGAAATAGAGCAAGCAATCATGAAATTCATTTGGAGGAATAAGAGACCCAGAATAGCTAAAGCAATACTTAGCAAGAAGATCGAAGTAGGGGGTATCACAATACCAGATTTTCAACTGTACTACAGAACAATAGTAACAAAAACGGCATTGTATTGGCACCCAAATAGGCAGGTAGATCAATGGTACAGAATAGAGAACACAGAGACAAACCCATGTAAATACAGTTTTCTCATACTAGACAAAGGCGCCAAAAACATACAATGGAGAAAAGATAGCCTCTTCAACAAATGGTGCTGGGATTACTGGAAATCCATATGTAGCAAAATGAAACTAAACCCCTATCTCTCACCCTGCACAAAACTCAACTCAAAATGGATCAAGGACCTAGGAATTAGACCAGAGACCCTGCACCTAGTAGAAGAAAAAGTAGGTCCAAATCTTCATCATGTGGGCTTAGGACCAGATTTCCTTAACATGACTCCTAAAGCACAAGAAATAAAAGCAGGAATCAATAATTGGGATAGAGTCAAACTAAAAATCTTTTTCTCAGCAAAGGAAACAATCAGCAATGTGAAGAGAGAGCCTACAGAGTGGGAGAAAATCTTTGCCACACAATCTTCAGATAGAGCACTCATTTCCAGAATCTATAAAGAACTCAAAAACCTTTACACCAAGAATACAAATAACCTAGTCAATAAATGGGCTAAGGAAATGGGTAGACACTTTACAGAAGAAGATCTACAATCAACAGATATATGAAAAAATGTTCAACATCCCTAGTAATAAGAGAAATGCAAATCAAAACTACCCTAAGATATCATCTCACCCCAATTAGAATATCTATTATCAAGAATACAAACAACAATAGGTGTTGGTGAGGATGTAGGAAAAAAGGTATACTCATAATTTGCTGGTGGGGTTGCAAATTAGTGCAACCACTCTGGAAAGCAGTATGGAGATTCCTTAGTAAACTTGGAATGGATCCACCATTCGACCCCGCTATCCCACTCCTTGGCCTATATCCAAAGGACTTAAAATCAGCATACTACAGTGATGCAACCACATCAATGTTCATAGCTGCTCAATTTACAATAGCTAGATTGTGGAACCATTTAGATGCCCTTCAATAGATGAATGGATAAAGAAACTGTGGTATATATACACAATGGAATATTACTCAGCCATAAAGAAGAATAAAATTATGGCATTTGCAGGTAAATGGATGCAGTTGGAGATGGTCATGCTGAGTGAGATTAGCCAGTCCCATAAAACCAAAGGCGGAATAATCTCTCTGATAAGTGGATGATGATACATAATGTGGGGTGGGAGGGAGGGAAGAATGGAGGAAGGATGGATTGCATAGGGAAGAAAAGCAGATGGGATCAGGGAGGGGGGTAAGAATAATAACAGAATGAGACAAACATCATTACCCTGTGTACATGTATGATTACACAAATGGTGTGACTCTACTTTACGTACAACCAGAGAAACAACAGCTGTAATCCATTTGTGTACAATGAATCAAAATAAAAAAAAGAAAACTTTAAAAAAAAAAGATATTCTCAAAAAATTTCACTTTGTGTGGTCAGGGAAGACATACCTTTTGCATTTTTTTCCCACTTCCTGGGGACTAATGTAAAAATTGTTGGGAGAACCCTCCTCTTACGCTATTCCAAGATTAACTGTCTATATACAATTTTCCATAGTTATCAGAGTCTTTTTTTAAGTCTCTGATACTGAAAAGCAAGCAACACCTATAACATTGACATGCACCTAATGGTCAGTTTGTAGGTGGTACTCTCTTTGTATTGCTCTCTTTCCCTGACATCTCAGTCCGACATAAAAGCTGACACTATTAAGGCAAAAACACATGATCTTGAATGCAATTTTGTTTACCCTAAAACATTGTTTAATATAAAAATTTATATATGCTTTTGAAGCACTGGTTATTGTTAAGCACTAAAGAGAAAACTTATCTGTTTAATAGTATTTCCAATGGTTAGATGTCATTCAAATGTGTGTTTCCAGTCCAGACTTCCTTCTCAAACTACAAACTTGAATGTGAAGGGGCTGAATGATGTCCTGATCTCATTCATACAGTCCCAAATGATGTCCCCACAGTTTAGATGGCACCAACTTCAACAGATCCAAAAGTGAGCCCATTGTCTCCACTGCCCTCAGCCAACAAACCCATTTCTCCTTCTTTTCTTCCATGCTACTCAATGGCAGCAGCATTGACCAAGCAACTCCAAAAAAGAACGCTTCATTCAACTCCTACTTCCTTATATCCCACTATTCCATTCTGTTGTAAAAATTCAAATCCCCTGTCTATCCCCTTGCTTCTGCTCCAAGTAGATCTTGGCACCTCTTACCTCAACCTTTGCAACATTCTCTTAAAATAACCTTCAAAGGATTTTCCTTCAAGATCTTCCTTGTCCGATCTGTCCTCCCCAGGCTGTCACCAAAATGTGACATCTTTGTTAGGCCATCCACCAATTGGAAATCTTGCCTAGACTGCATTCAAGAGCCTCTTTTATGCCCACCTTCTCATTCCTCTGTTCCCCTAGAACTCTCCAGTTCCTCCCTTGTGCCCCGCCATACCTAGAACATCTATGGTTGCACTTACCACACGCCATTACACTTGGTTCCCTTGAGTGATGGTAACCTTTCTCCAGCGTGAGATGGTCTCATTCATCTCTGAACCCCCAGTTCACTGAACAGTGCCTGGCACGTAGGGCGTGCTCACAAAATTCTGCTGCAAGAATAGCTTGCAGGACTACGTAACTCGCACAGATCCTCTTTGTATACTAGTGTGTCCGGTCCCAAAATAAAACTTATGCTGTGTAAGGTTTCTTTAAAAAGCACACCCTGCATCTTAACAGGAAGCTACAGATTAATAAACAGCTGACGGAACAAACTAAATAGCACCCAGTGAATCACCAAGTGAACTGTTCAATTGCAGCCAACTGGACTCAGGGAGAGAGAAGGTGTTAGATTTTGCAGAGATGCCCCCCCAAACTCTGGGAATCAGGGCACTGCCTGTTTCCCCACACTGGGATGCAAATTCAGGAATAGAAAATGGTCACAATAAAAATGAATCTGGGAGGTTATGTGAATATAGAAACTAAATTAATATGAAATTTAGGGTCACAGAATGTCCACGACACCCTACCTCACCCCTCTGTCCTTGCATGTGGTATGTACTCAGTCATTAAGCTACTGTTTATTAGAATGAATGATGGATACAGAGGCCATATATACATAGGCCATATGGCTGGGTGCACTTCAGCATCACGAGGAGGAGGGGGAGGACAGGAGGAAGAGCTTCCCTTCTTCAATATGTGGCTGAAGGTCCCAAGCTCAGGTTGCATGTAGCAGATGCCCATCTCTGCCCACTTGAAGAATTTCTCTCAGAAATGTGTTAAACCCAATACTTTGGAAGGTTAGAGCCTGCTGAGAAATCCTATTAGCAGGTTCCTCCTGGAAAGGTGTATGTGGTCAGTGGAGACAGGGGACAGAAAATACACAGAGAGATTCCCTCTGTAAAAATAGAACTATGGCCTGCGAGTCAAAAGTTGATCAATAACTTCAAGCTTCCCTAAGGCTTGCCCTTGACACACACTTCCAGCTCAGGACCAACAAGAAAAAGCTTGATACTTTCCCAAAGCAATCTCATAGGATGCCAGCCTCCTGCCTCCACTTGACCTACCTGAAGACTTCCTCTGCCCACTAAGCCTTTGTCCTCCCCAACCTGCCTTGGAGGTTCTGTTCAACGCAGGCAATGGGGCCCTTGCCATGGGGAGCTCGGACTCAACAGCGTTTGCTTCTTCCCATGGGTGTGGTCTTGGTGGATTTCCACCTGGCTGTCTTTGAAGACTCCTGGAACCTGCCCACCTGGGATGGAAGGAGGCAGTGATGGTGTAGGGGGAGGTTGGAACTGGACTAGGACAGGTGCACATTTCAAGTTCGTTGGGAGTAATCTGGGCGCAGGTAAAGATCCCAGGTCTGGAGCCCAGGAGAAAGGGGGAAGGAGGCAAGGAAGACGCCCCGCAATGGTACGAGGTGCCCGGTGCTGGAGAGGGAATACCTGCCCGCCCTCCCTGTTCCCCCGTGCAGTGGCTGGGGACTGTGTCATGGGAGCCTCTGGTGGTGCGACAAGGAGGAGGTTACGCGAGCATCTCGGCGGTCGTAGGCTGAAAGGCCACCCAGGGGAGCGCAGGCGCAGGAGGGCGATCTCCCTGCCCAAGGCAGGTGAGGGGCACTTCGGACGCTCGCATCCGGGAGGGGACTGCCTCATCTCACCCTTCAGTCCTTCCTTCCGTGAACCTGAAGATAGACCCTTTGGGAGCCTGGCCTGCCTGCTGGTCCAGAAGGCAATGATCAAGGAGGAGCAGTTGCCTGGCTGGAGCCCTCAACCTCTTGGGGTCGTGGCACATGTGCTGTGGCTGACAGTTTCAAGGACTGGAACAAAAAGGCGCCTGTCTGGGGTCTGAAGAAGCTCATCGGCAACGACCAGAGGGCGTTTACTGAGCAGCGAGGACACCAGGTGGGCCGTATGGCACAAATTCCCTGGGCTAACATGCTGCCCTGGACTGGTTGCCGGCTCTCAGGGACCACCTGAAATGCAGAGCATCCTCCCGGGATTGTGGAAGATGCTGAAGAAGGCGCTGCCACGCCCCCCATCCTGCTGTCCGGGTCCTGGGTGAGGGAGGACAATGACAAGGTTCTGGCTTTATCTGTTGACTTTTAACTCCCAAGTGGGCGACGTTGTGTCTCTGCTGATTTCTGGAGCAAAATGCAAAGAAAGTTTAAAGAAAACAGATTATCATAGGACCAGCAGGGACAAAGCAGCCCACGAGCGTGAAGGCAAAATACTGCCAATTCAAACATGACTGCCGCCAAGGAAAGTGGATTCCACGAGACAAAACCAACAGTTATAAGGACTGGCAAGTGTAGTTGGCTCATGGCTATCCTCATTTGTTTCCCTAATGACAGACTTTGTAATATGGACTTTGGGAAGTAGAGACCACAAATGAACTTTAGATTACATCGCAGCTTACGCAGAACATATTGTTCAGTTTTTCATTATTGAAATAACAAGTCTTGGTAGTGGCTGTGCCAGGAAGCCAGTTCCTCTTTCCTTGACTGATTCTGTAAAGAAAATGTTGGAAGAAAATAACTTACAGAGGCATTTGGACACTTGGGGAAACAGTGGGAAGTGCAACCAACTTTTGCTGAGATAAAATGAGAACATTTGCTATTCCGGTAGCCCAGGCTCACAGTGGTGAGACCCATTATAAAACAACTCCTAGACTTGAGTCTCTTCCAGACCATTTTGAATATACCTTTGACAGGTATTGTTGTTAATTGGTTTGTGAGGGACTTAGAATCCTGTGCCTGACATTCAGAAATTTTCTGGATGCTGACATGAATCTGACTGGGTAATAAGACATCACTAAAGATCTTACAGGGTTGCCCTGGCAGGCATTGGCGATCCAGTGAGACCTGGTGGATTAGTTTCCTGTGGCTATTGCAATAAAGTCCTATACAGTGAATGGCTTAAAACAATGGAACATTATTCTTTCCACAGTTCTGAAACCTTGAGGACCAAGATCAAGGTATCAGCAGGGTATGTTCCCTCTGAAGGCTCTAGGGAGGAATTCTGTTATGATTTGGATATGAAGTGTCTTCCAAAGGCTCATGTATTAGGTTTAAGACTTGGTCCCCAAAGCAGCAATGCTCAGAGGTAGGGCATTTGGGAAGTGACTGAATCATGAGGTCTCTGACCTCACCAGTGAGTTAATCCATCAATAACTGAATGGACTACTGGGAGGTAGTCCGTGGAATCTGGGGGAGGTGGGACCTAGTTGAAGGGTGGGCCTTTGGGGGTGTGCACTTGGGAACTATATCATGTTTTTGGTCTCTCTTTCTTTCTCTCTCTTTCCTGACTGTCATGAGGTGAGCGGCTTTCCTCCACCACACCTTCTGCCATGATATTCTGCCTTCTCAGGCTCAAAGCAATGGAGTCAGCCAACCTGGACTGAAACTTGACACCAGGAGCCAAAAAAAATTTTCCTCCTTTAAATTGTCTTTTGTGGGTGTTTTCTCAGGCAATGAGAAGCTGGCTAGCACATCTTCCTGGCTTCTCTCCTGGTTTCTGGTGATTGCTGGCAATTCTTGGCATTCCATGGCTCGCAGTCACATCACTCACACTCTGCCTCTCCCTTCATATGGCTCGCTCTTCTGTGTATCCATATCCAAATTTCCCTCTTTTTTTTAAGGATACCAGTTCACTGCACTGAACCCATTATGACCTCCTATCAATTATTCTGCAAAGATCCTATTTCTAAGTGTAATATTCAGAGATAGCAGAGACAATGACTGGGACATTCATTTTTGGAGACACAGTTCAACTTGCAATAGCTGAGATGCCAATGCAACCTACAAATGCCAGCATGCTAGAATCACTGGGTGTGTGATTGCTCGAGAACACTGCCACATTGTAGGGAATCTTGCCCTGAAATGGAGCCACCTAGAGGTCTCTGGGGGTTGCCAAGGTTTAGATGGCACAGATATCAATAAATTAATGCATAAGAATAAAAATGGAGAAATTGAAAAGACACTCATAAACAAGGTTTGGCCCAAACTTTGTGTTCTTGCTGTGATAGTTAATTTTACATGTCAATTTGGCTAAGCTAAGATAACTGGTAAAATATTATTTCTAGGTGGGTCTCGTGGGGGCTATTTCTAGAGGACATTAGCATTTAGATCAGTAGACTGAGTGAAGACAATCTCCCTCACCTGTGCAGGTGGGCATCACACAATCTTTTGAGGACCAATATAAAAAAAAAAACTGAGAGGAAGAGAGAATTCACTTTACTGTTTGAGCTGGGACACTCTTTGAGTCAGCTGTTTCGCTGCTGTGACTAAATGACCCAACCAGCACAACTATAAA
This sequence comes from Glaucomys volans, assembly GCA_020662805.1. NCBI lineage: Eukaryota > Metazoa > Chordata > Mammalia > Rodentia > Sciuridae > Glaucomys > Glaucomys volans. Next base: position 688,389 of record JAJEJO010000177.1, read on the forward strand.
GGAGGAAAGGTTTATTTGAGGGCTCACGATTTAAGAGGTCTTAGTCTATGGATGGTCGGCTCCATTCCTCGGGACGCAAGGTAAGGATGAACATCATGGCAACAGGAGAGGGTGGTTTAGGAAGCAGCTCACATCACAGTGATCAGGAAGCAGAGAGAGATTCCACTTGCCAGACACAAATATATATACCCCAAAGCCACGCCCCAATTCCCACCTCCTCCAGCCACACCCTACAGGCCTCTGGCTACCACCCAGTTAATCCCATCAAGGTATTGATTCATTGATTAGGTTAATACTCCCTAAACCCAATCATTGCTCCTCTGAACCTTCTTAGATTGTCTCACTTGTGAGCTTTTTTGGGGACACCTCACATCCAAACCATAACAGACATCCATATTCTCTAAGCCTGGAACATCAGCCCTTCTAGGCCCTTCTCAGACTAGGACTTACAGTATCAGGTCCTTGGTTCCAGGACCTTCAGGCTCAGTCTAAATTACCTCACCAACTCCCCTGATACTGCATCTTGCAGATGGCAGATTGTGGGAACTTCTTGGCTTCCATACTTGCTTGAGCCAATTCCTTAATAATCTGTGTATTATGACATACATACACATACAGGCATACCCCCAAGATATTATAGGTTCAATTGCAGACCACTGCAATGAAGCCAATTTTGACAATAAAAGAAATCACAAGATTTTTTTATATCCCAGTGCATATAAAAGTTATGTTCACACTGTGCTATAATCTCTTCACTGTACAATAGCATTATGTCTACAAAAACCTATACACCTTAATTTTAAAATATTGCTAAAAAAATGCTAACCCACTTGAACCTTCAGCAAGCCACATACTTTTTGCTGGTAGAGGGTCTTGCCCCATGTTGGTGGCTGCTGACTGATCAGGATGGTGGCTGCTGAAAGTTGGGGTGGCTGTGACAATTTTTAAAAAATACAGTAAGAATTTTGCTAGATCGATTGAATCTTTGCTTCATGAAAGATTTCTGTGGATTATGTGATCCTGTTTGATAGCATTTTACCCACAGTAGATCTGATCTGCTTACAAAGTTGGAGTCAATCTTCTCAAACCCTACTGCTGCTTTATCTGCTAGGTTTATGCAATACTCGAAATCCTGTTGTCATTGTAATACATTCCCAGTCTCTTCACCAGGAGTGGATTCCATGTCAAGGAATGACCTTCCATGCTCCTCCTTAAAAAGCAACTCCTCGTCTACTTCAGTTTGATCATGAGGTTGCAATAAGCCACATCATCAGGCTCTGCTTCTAATTCTAGTTCTCTTGCTAGCACCCTGTTTGCAGTTGCTTTCTCCACTGACGTCTTGACGCCCTCTGTTATCCATGAGGGCTTGCCTCAATTTCTTCCAAACTCCTGTTAATGTTGAGACCGCCTCCCATGAATTCAAATGTTCTTAATAGGATTTGGGGTGGTGAATGCTTCCCAGAAGGTTTTGATTTGGTTGTATTTGCAGTGCAATTTGACAGGAACAAAGACAGCTAAGGAAGCTTCCGATATCATTTTTACCCATGACAACCTTGTAGGGTTTTTTTTTTTTTTTTTCATTTCTGGGAATTGAACCCAGGGGTTCTTTGCCCCTGAGCTGCATCACTGGTAATTTTATTTTGAGACAGGGTCTTGCTAAATTTCCCAGACTGGCCTTGAACTTGTGATCCTCCTGTTTAGGCCTCCTGATTTGTTGGGATTACAGGTGTGCACCACCAGGCCTGGTACATGTATTGTTAAAGCTGTCACATGAGGAAGAAAACAGTTTTAGGAAATTTATTTTTTAATTTTTACAGACTTCTTTTTGATTCATTGTACACAAATGGGGTACAACTTTTCATTTCTGTGGTTGTGCATGATGTAGATTCAAGCCATTCATGTAATCATTCATGCACATAGGGCAATGATGTCTGTCTCGTTCCACCATTTTTCATACCCCTGCCCCCTCCCCCTCTCATTTCCCTGTTCCTAAAGTTCTTCATTCTCTTACCCCCCCCATTCCTATCCCCATATCCCTTCCCCTCCCTTCACCCCCCCAACCTAATTATGTATCATCATCCACTTATCAGAGAAAACATTCGCCTTTGGTTTTTTGGGATTGGCTTATTTCACTTAGCATGATATTCTCCAATCCCATTCATTTATCTGCAAATGCCATAATATTATTATTCTTTATGGCTGAATAGTATTCCATTGTGTATATATACACCACAACTTCTTTTTCCATTCGTCTGTTGAAGGGCATCTAGGTTGGTTTCACAGTCTAGCTATTGTGAATTGAGCTGCTATAAACATTGATCTGACTATGTTACTGCAGTATGCTAATTTTAAGCCCTTTGGGTATAAACGGATGAGTGGGATAACTGGGTCAAAAGGTGGGTCCATTCCAAGTGTTCTGAGGAATTTCCTTACTGCTTTCCAGAGTGGCTGCACCAATTTGCAACTCCACCAGTTTTTTTTACAGCACCTTCAAATCCCTTCAACTTCAGTTGACTTTCAGTGTGACAGCTGCAACGGGGCCTTCCTAGGAACCTGTGTTGTCCAGCGTTCTCCTCTTCAAGCTGCCCTGAGCCCTTGGGTGGATCCCCTAAGGGATGCTTTGGCTGCTCTGCTCTGGCAATTGAAAAGCCTCAGAGTCACTTTTGCTTTACAAAACTTGTGGTTGGGAAAAAACTCTCTTGTCTACTTCAGTTATAAAATTGGTGAGTTTTTGGTGTATAGTTACTTTTTTTATTAATTTTTTTATTTGTTCTAATTAGTTGTACATGACAGTAGAATGCATTTATCCATTCTGATAGATCATGCATAAATGGAGTGTAACTTCTCATTTTTCTGGTTGTACATATTGCAGGCTCACATCAGTCATGCAGTCATACATGTGCATGAGGTCATAACGTCTGTTTCACTCCACTGTCCTTTCTACCCCCACACCCTTTCCCCTCCCTTCACTCCCCTTAGTCTTAGGCTTGTTGGTAAATTCCTTTTTAATTTTGATCATGGAAGAAATACTGTCATACTAGTATTTTTATCCATCATATGATGATATTTAATATTCTTGTTGGAAGCAATTTTTTTATGAAATTAATGCCAGGAAGCTTCACTGCAAAATCAATTTATCTGAGAGACTCCCCAGGAATAATACATTTTGTCTGATCGACAGAGTGACATTTGCTACACACTTCAGTGCTGTGCCACGTGAACATGTTGAACTTACACATCTTAGTCTAGAACATGGCCATGTGCACTGTCCTAGGAGTAGGGCTGTTACCCTGGGTCAGTTCTTCACCTCAATTCCGAACAGCCATGTGGAGCCCCTTACAGGACGTTCATTGGAAGAAAAGAGTAAATTTATTAAAGATGTGCAACACACAGAATTAAAATGAAAAACTAAGATCCACTTGGGGTCCTCTACCCAGATAGAAGCTCAGGATGGAGTAACAGAAGCACATAATTCTTCTACCTGTGTATCAGGTCACTCAGTCTAAGGGAAGGAACCCCTTTAGCATTTACACAGATTTAACCATAAACACTTCAAATGTCCTAATAACAACAAAAACAAACCCCCTTCATTTTATCCTCTTCCTAAAATCTTGGGTTTTGATTTTATAATATACATTTCTCCCTGGGAAGACCTAGACAGAGGTTTACTTAGGAAAGTAGATATAAATTCAAGAAAGAATGGGTGCAATCTCAAGAGAGAGACACTTCTTTGGGGTAAAGCAAGGAATACCCATTCAAGAAAGAATGTCAGGTATTTCCAGAAGGGGAGAGGGGCTACAGTATACAATTTCTGATATGTGTTATTTTAACTGCTATAGTTAAAGGTTGTTCCCTGGGGAGTGCTGGATTCACAGAGTTGAATTCTGGAGAGGTAATATGAAAATTATTTATAATTCAAGCATGTACAGCAGAAACACATTATAGCTATTGAATTTCCTTTCATCTTTTAAAAGTAGTGGTCCAAGAGCAAGCTTGTTAATAAATTAATGTATTAATATTTGCTATTAATAAAAGTCAATTATCTACATTTTATAAGGTAAAGACATGTTTATCTTTAACATGTCAACCACCTCTTTTAAACTGAATTTCTTGTTGTATCCTCTAGATAAATAATAAATGTTATAAAAGCACAGATAAGATGAGTGCCTTCTAAAAATACAGGCTGCCACAGTTTAATGCAGTGGCCTTTGAAATTATTTTGTTCTTAAATACAGTTACTCTTTATGGTTACTGAAAAGAGAAAGAAAAACAACGCCAATGACCTTTCCTCCTGTGTTGTCTGGCCTGAGTTATCAGTGGAGCTGGGTCCTGACAGTGCAACTGAAATATAAGGAAGCCTCTAGAAGGAGACCAGAGCACTGTCTAGAAGAATCACTGGGAAAAGCCAAAGTAAGCAATGAACTTTTTGCTTGTAAAATTGGAATATTCACTTTTTACTTTAAATACCTTTGCTTGAGTTAAGTTCAGAAAGTTTCATGTTCTGTCACCAAATTCCAGAAACTTTACTTCTAATGATCTACTAGTAGAGATAACAGACAACTGAGTCTATGCTTGCATTTATTCCTGATTGGTTGCTCTGCATACTAAATTTAAAATGATATCAAAAGATCAGGCTTACTTCTTATATATAATAAGTTAATAAGTTGGGGGATTTGGCCCAGTAGGGCATTTACCTCCCTATCTGTAGAGATTCTTTCAATAAAGTAAGAATTTGCCGGGCGCTGTGGCACATGCCTGTAATCCCAGCACTTGGGAGGCTGAGCCAGGAGGATCACAAGTTCAAAGTCAGTCTCAGCCACTTAGCGAGGCCGTAAGTAACTCAGTGAGACCCTGTCTCTAAATAAAATACAAAATAGGGCTGGGGACATGACTCAGTGGTGGAGTGCCTCTGAGTTCAATCCCCAGTACCAAAAAAAAAAAAAAAGAATTTGCTGAAACCCCAATGTAAACAATACTCTTCTAAGTATTTTGACGTATTATGGAGAACAGAGTCATGCTCCTGATTCCTGAGCAACTTTTTGAACAGTAAGTTGCATAGTGCGAATATGGTCGAGTAAAAACTTGTTTTCCTGGTGGAAGAGCCCACTAACTTCTGAATCGGTTGGAAATGACTTCACGTGTGCCAGAGAACCCTGGGAGAATTCAGGTTGCCCAAAGTAAAACAAAACAAAACAAAACAAAACAAAACAAAACAAAACAAAACACAAAACAAAACACCAACTTTGTATTTCACTTCTGATCTTGTTTTGTTTTGCAAGTTACAGCAAAACTCAGAGTTTTACTAATAGATCTTGCTATTTTCTAAATAGGAGAGATTATTTTCTCATTCTGATGGTTGCCATTTGTGTTTGTGGGGACATAATTACAAGAACCATCTAGGCAAGTCTAGTCATCTGACGGCTGAAACTCAAAGATTCTTGAGAAAACGCTTACTTTTATTTTGACTTACGGAACGATGGAAACACTTCCTTTGTAGAGTATTTGAATGCCTCCAGATGGAATGGGTGGATTTTTAAAAAATCCATTTGCTGGTTCCCATAATTCATATATTTAAAATAATAAGTGATTTTTAAAATGCTGTAATAGAACTTGAATGTGAAAATTTTGGAGAATTGTTTAACTCAGATAGCATTCAATGGGATATGCATTAGTACATGAAGAACTGAAATCCAAGAGTCATCATGATCTGTTTTTGGCTTCTGTACAACATTTGTTACTTTTAAAAAAAATTATGATTCTTAATTGTGCTCCTTATGTCCAAAGAGATTGCATATGGGCATATTCTTGAGCAGGGAGAAAGACTTCTCATTCTGATTCTCTGTCTGTCAGTTCTATACTTCTTTCTCTAACAAGTCCAGAGTCTAAAGTCAGAGGAGAGAATTCCTCATGGCCAACAGTCCTATGTAAAAGAGCAGGGATGTTAGCCTGCATATTAGTCAGATTTTTATTTCTGTGATCAAAATACCCAACAAGAAAAACTTAGAGGAGGAAAAGTTTATTTGGGGCTCACAGTTTCAGAGGTTCAGTCCAGGGTGGGCCAAATCCATTACTCCAGGCAGAACATCATGGTGGAGGGAATCTGCTCGGCTCATGGCAGTGGGGAGGGAGGGAAAGGAGGGGAGAGGAAGAGAGAGGAAGAAGGAGGGAGAAGGAGGGGGAGAGAAAGAGAGAGAGAGAGAGAGAGAGAAATATGAATATAAATGAGAATCCAGGGACCGACAGAATCCAAGGGCACATGCCCAGTGACCCATCTTCTTCAGCCAAACCCCACGTGCCTATAGTTACCACCAAGCGATTCTTTCAAACTATTAATCCATCAAATGGATTAATCTACTGATGAGGCTATGGCTCTCATAATCTAATCATTTCACCCTGAACACTTCTGCATTGCCTAACATGAGCTTTCTGGGTACATTAAAGATCCTAAACCTTAACATCTATTAAGTCCATAGCCCATTGGCTCATCTCTCCACACCTTTTCCTCACCTTCCAGCTGTAGGACCCCAACCTCCAGGGACCTCTGTGAGCTATTTGAGCACCAAGTTGATCTCATTATCGTGATAGTCATTATATTCTAGTTACAGAGGCAATTGACTCTCCTGATATATCCTGAACTCTTCAGGGCAGGGACATTATCTTATTTATTCCAAGAACACAGGACTTGGTGCTCATGAATATATATGAAATTATTTGGATTGAAATGAGACTCTTCACCAGGATTGTGGAGTATTAGGAAGTGAATGCAGAAAGGTATGGGGGAGCTGGATTTTGAAAGGCTTCAAAAGCCAAGTCACATTTCCATTTAATGTCATAACAAACAATAACCACTATTGAAAAGCAGGCAGGAAACAGGGACTTATTATCTATAGTTATAATAATCACTAACTTTACTGAGCACTTTATATAGTCCAGGCATATTCTAAAAATTTCATTTCAATTTATTTAATCCTTACATCAAACCTATGTAGTAGTAACATAGTATCCTCATTTTATAGCTGAACCATAGGGAGACTGCTTCCTGGGATCGTACAGTTTATAGATCTGCAATTGGATCCAGACAACCAGGCTACAGAGCCTACTTTCTTAACCTCTGCATTAAATAGATGACAGGACATGATCTGTACTAGAGGAGTATGGTCCTTGGGAAGGGAGTGAAGATGGAATCCTGAACTCTAAAGGAAAGGTAGCCCTTGGAGAAAAGCAGAAACATTTCTTGTATCAGGAGGGAAAGCAGGTGGGAAGATCAACTTACAAGTAGGATATGGGGTTTGGTGATAAGAAAAAAGATTATTTGTATCTTATTTGAATTGTGAGGAAGAGTCATCACCTAAGAATAATGAAAAGAGGAGGTGACAGAGATTTAAGAGGGAAAGATGTCAAATAATCCATCTTGAAAAGTATAAAAGCAAATTTACTCTGGCAAAGGAGAGGATTGTCTGGCAGTATTGAATACCCTTTTGATATTTGTGGATTTAGATTAGAAACAATGAATTGAGGCCTCATCTCAGTTACTCATTTCTTTCTTTCTTTCTTTCTTTCTTTCTTTCTTTCTTTCTTTCTTTCTTTTTTTTTTTGGTACTGGGGATTGAATTTAGGGGCACTAAAGGGGCACTAAATTTAGACCACTAAGCCACATCTCCAGAACTATTTTCTATTTTATTTAGAGATTGAGTTGCTTAGTGCCATGCTTTTGCTGAGGCTGGCTTTGAACTCCAGATCCTCCTGCCTCAGCCTCCCAAGCTGCTGGGATTACAGGCATGCGCCACCACGCCCAGCATCTGTTACTTATCTCTTGAACTAATATCTTGACATTCCCTACATCTCTTTCACCCATGAAATTTAAACTCCCAAACCCCATTCTCTGGCTGCTATCTTTTATCATTCCAGTTTTCATTCACTTGCTACCACTACACCATGTCTCTACTCAATGTCATGGTGACCTTGACATTGACATTTCTCTTGTCATTGGGTCTCAGTCAGGCATCGTTTCCTTCTGTGTTGCCTGAATTCCAAAGTCCATTATTTTAATCATTATCTCTCTAATATCTTCAACTCTAATTCCCTTAAGCTGTTGTTCATTCATTGCACACAATCTGGAAAATTCAAGATCAGCCTAATGATCTGCCTTTCTATTCTTACACCTAAGCGATAGGGCAACTGAAGGGGAAGAAAGAAAACGAACAGCGTGTGGAAGCTGCCGTATGGGGCTGCTCGGTACCCAGCCTCAGTTTCTTCTCCTGTTCCCACTCAGTACATTTTCCTTACACTTCTGAAGTTTTGCCACTTTGCCCATCACAATTTGAAGGTAACATAATGTTTCTGACAAAGAAAATAAGAGTCACTGGGAGAAAATGTCCTTAAGCCACGTTCCCGCATCAACTCTACCATACTGTACTTAATTGTTTCCCTTCTGCCTCAGTAACTTGACTCTCAGATGACTGATCCCTCCTTCACCTGCTTTCCTCCCAGTATTAGTCCTGATAGCTTTGGTTGTGACAAATGCTTCATTCAAATGAACTTGAGTAAATGAAGCCCAAGCATAGGCCTGGCTTTTTCTGCAGTCAGTTCCAAAAAGTCAAGTTAATTTTTCAAGACTTTGCCTTTTTCTTGCCCTCTCTGAGCTATTCTTTCCTTTGTTCCTCAGCCCAAGGAAGGCCACCTCCATGTGGGTGGCAAACTTCGCTACTAGCGATTCTAACTTTTATTGTCCTTACAAATAATGACACCACAGGAAATAAAATTTCACGTTCTTGATACCTTAAACAAAGTACCAGGAAAGACCCCCGTTGCCAAACGGAAGTCACATGCCGATGTCTGAACCAAGGAAGCGATCAGCCCCTCAGGGTCCAGGGCTCATCCCAATGTCCAGAAGGAGGGCTGGGAAATAGAGGTTTGTGATTGACAGCCCTACCTGGTGAGAAAGAGGCATTACTTGACAAAATATGCTCAACAACCAAAAGATAGAAGACATCCAGTGCATATCCCCTCCTGGCCTTCCTTAGAATTGAAACTATGGAGCACATTCATTCTTCCTCATGTCCTCAAACTCCTCCACTGACACATTGCTACACATGGTACAGTAACACAACAGTTAACACAAAGCCTGGCACATAGTAAGTGTTCAAAAAATGACTCTTGGAGGGATAACAACAACTCTCCCTTTCTAAGTTAAGATGCTTAGCTTTCCTAGCTAAGCCTCTGCCTTAATCCATGTGTACGGTGGTAACAAAATATCACATGTGGCAATCTATATCCGATAAAAACTTATTCTCAGTGTTCTGGAGACTGGGGAGTCCAAGATCAAGGCAACAGCAAGTTTGGTGTCTGGTGAGGGCCCAGGCTCCACTTTCAAGATGGCAACTTGTTTCTGCAGCTCCCAGAAGGGATAGACAGTGTACCCTCACACAGTAGAAGGAACAGAAAGCAATAAATACATAGGGACTGAACTCACTTCCTAATGCCCTTTGATAAGATTGCCAATCCCATCTGTGAGGCAGAGCCTTTGTGTCCGAGTCACCTCTTAAAGTCCCCTCCTCTGTTGCACTGGGGATTAAGTTTCGACCTGAATTGTAGGGGGACACAAATACTCAACCATAGTATTTTACTTCTGGGTCCCCAAATTCTTTGGGGTTTCATTTCAAGTACAAATAACATTCATTATATCCCAACAGCCCCAAAGTCTTAACTCATTCCAGTATCAACTGGGAAATCTAAAATCCAGACACTCAAAAAACAAAAAATGGGTGACACTCAAGGATCAATGCGTAGTGAGAGAAATTGTTTTCCATTCGTGAACCTACAAAATCAAGTTATGTATTTCCAAAATGCAATGATGGGTCAGGCATAGAATAAACACCCTCATTCCAAAGGAAGAAATAGATAAGAAGAAAGGGGTAATAGTTCTTAATTAGGTCCAAAACCAAACAAGGAAAACAAGACTGAATCTTGAGGCCGGAGGCTAACCTTTGACTCCATGTCCTGTCTTCCATACACACCAGGGCAGGGGTTGGGTTCCCAAAGCTCCAGCGGGCCCCTCCACCATGCTGGATGTAGTCCATGCCATAGTTATCCCAGCCTGGAGTTTAGGGCCTGCCTCTTCAGTTCTGAGGCCTTACCCTAGCGGGGGATCTCTGCAGTGGTCCCACCTCTGTGGCAGTTCTCTGCCTGGGCCCTGAGGCTCTCTGATTTGAAATTTAGTTGGAGGCTGCACCAACTCCACAGCTCAGTACTCTGTGATCCCCTAGAATCAGCTCCATGGTAACACCACCAAAACTTATCACGTATGCCCTCTGGAGCCATAGCCCTTGCTGCCTGTGCCCTGCTTGAACCATATTGGGGTGACCAGAGAGGACTGTGTCCAAATGTAGGGAGCAGAGATTTGCAGTGGTGCTGGGTAATAAGCCCTGCAAAGTCTCAAGAGCACCTTGGGCCCCTCCGCTGTAACCATTCTTCCCTAAAAGCCTTGGCACTCTGGGTCCATGGTGGTAGGGGCAGTACTGGTAATCTCTGCAATTCCTTCTGGGTCATTCTTCCATTGTCTTGATAAATGGAAGGATAAATAAATCCTTCTATGTGTACTAACCTCTTTATCAAAGAGTAATTTTAGAATACCCTGGGTATTCTCTCCCAAACATTTTTATTCTGCACAATCTGGCCAGGATGAAAATTTTCCAAATGTTTTGTTCTATTTCCCTCCTCATTATAAATTTCACCTTTAGTTCATTTCTCTCATCTCACATTTTACTGTAAGCCATTGTCAAGAGAAGATTCCAAATATTACTTCCACCAAATACCCCGTTCATCACTCTTACATTCTGTCTTCCATCAAGTACCAGGACACAATTTATCCAAGTTCTTTGTCCCTTTGTAGCAAGGGTGACCTCTCCTCTAGCTTGTCATAGAGTAGTCCTCATTTCTGTCTGAGACTGCATCAGAATGGCCATCACCATTCACATTTCAACCAATACCCTCTTCGGGACAATTTAGAAACTCGGGGAGACTGAGACTTTACAGCTCTCCTCTCCTTCAGAGCCCCCATCAGAACCCTGCAACCCTCCATTCAAGGCAATTGAAGCCTTTTACAACACACAGTCCCTCACCTGTCATAGTCCTTAATAATCTTTCAAAATCAAATAGACTTTTTGGTTCTTAATTTAACCACTCCATGACATTAGCCCCTACTGATCACCCCCTGCTTACTGAGAACCCTTCTCCCTTCACATCTGGGAGAACACACCTCCTGCTTCTCCCCCTAACCACCCCTCTCCTCCTCTCTGAGCCTCTCACCCTCCACCCACCCAGTTACTGATGGTGTTGCTGGGTTCTGACATCTTTTCACCCCTTATTCTCTTTCTTTCAACCATCGCATAAATGATAAATCTCCCAAATCAAAATCTGTGCCTTCAGCCCTCACTTCGCACCTTCATTATTCAAATATCCAATTCCCTCTTCTTAAGAGTTCCCTGGGTATTCTCAGGGTATTTCCAGTGGTCCCTCAGATTCCAAGACTGATATTTCTTAACCTTATTAACTTATTCAAAAGATTTTTTTTTTTTTTTAGAAATTACTACATGCCAAGTGCTGGGTTCAGATGCTTGAATACCATGGTAAAGAGCAACAACAGTTCTTTCAGTTCATTGAATTCTTGGTCTAGCAGGAGAGAGAGAGACAATTAAATAAGAGATTGTGGCATAGTATGATTAAGTGCTGTGAAATGAAAGTTACAAGGCCCATGGAAGTACATGGCAAGATCACCTACATGGTCTAGTGGGAGTGTCTGACATGGCTTCCAGAATATGGTGATATGTAGGTAAAAAATCTCTTAGATGGGAATTATTTATTGTAAAAACAGAAACTCATCCAATAATGGAAAGAAGAAAGAAAAGTGATTCAGGGTCCAAAGGAGTATATCAAGGAATTTGTTTTAGATTGGATTATTCCAAAGGTAGACCTAGAAACAAAGGTGTAAAAGCAAATCTCTAATCTGGGAGGTGATCACAGGAAGCAGTAGTAGAGGAATAGAGGAGTGGGGGCAGTGAGAGAGGGAAGGAAATGGAGTCCACAGAGTGTAATAGCAAGCAGGTCACTTCTATGAGGAACTGGAGGTCAGTCCACCAAGCACACCTCAAAATTGTTATCACTTGTGCCCTCTGGAGCCATAGCCCTAGCTGCTTGAACCATACTGGGGTTCACACCAAGAGCCAAGGACTCTTCACACTTGTGTATCCACTACCTCCCATCAGTCATGGGTTGAGGGCCAATTCCAGGAGGTGTTAATTCCCCCAACATTTTGGCTTAACCTCATGCAAATCAACAGTCCTCCAGGAAACAGAGAAAGCCCTCAGGCAGAGTGTCATAGTGGAGTCCCGAGGATGGGATGGTGAATGCCCTGGAGATATGAATGCAGCACCTGCAATGTCTATTATAGTCCATCTGTCACATCACTCAGATCCCCTTGTACCCCACCTTAAATTCGCTCTGTTCTGCCACTGATCCTTCAAGATGGTGGAAAGTCATGATTTTTAAATTGGTTTTCTTGAAAAGTACAATGCGAGAGTCAATTGGACATGCTATAGACCCTGTTGTTCAGTTAACCTAAAAGCCATGTTTATATTTAACTCCTTCCTCTTTCACCCACTCTGGATTCCTTTAATCCTTGGCCAGCAGTTTCTCTGGTCTAGATGTCTAGTCCGATAATTGGAAAGCATATCAATGCCAATAAGGATGAACTGGTGATTACCCCAAGGAGGAAGAAATAGTGCAACATAACCAATCTACCAATCAATGGCTAATTGATCATGTCAAGGGATAAACCCTTACCGTGGGCTCTGTGAGACTAGCATGTTGAATATGTTAATGACACATCAGACATGTAGCAACAGTGATAGGTAGATCAGACCAGGTGAGGAATAGCTCATGTTGCTGGCCTCATATACAGTCCTCATTCCTGCCACAACTGCTGCTCCTTTGATGGATCCAGTGTATAAACACTAAGGTGGCCATGGACAGTGCCCAGCTGACATCCACTGATTGAGTCATTGTAGTCATTGTAGCCCTTTCTTGTTCAGTGCTTCCTCTGAGATGAGGAGTTTCTACACACTGAATGGTAGGAACATCATCCTCCATGCCAAGATCTGCCTCAAGAGCCATAGTCAGGCATTTGTCCCTTCAGAAAGAAATGCGAAGAGGGTTCTTCAATGGAGAAACCAAACAATCCAGAGAAAAGGACTTCAGATACTGCTATGCAGTGTGTGTGTGGGAGGATCCTGGTTCTGACAAACCACTCTACAGAAGTCCCCCAGGCACACAGAACTGCCAGTCAGAATTTAGTGCTTATCCTTGACTATCAATAGATAGCAAGATATTTAGGTACATCCTCCAACATAAATGAAAAAAAGAAAGACAAAGCAAATAAAGAAAGAAAAGAATTGGAGGGAAAGACCCAATGCAAAGAATAAAAGAACATTAAAAAATAAAATAAATAAGCCGGGTGTGGTGGCGCACACCTGTAATCCAAGCGACTTGGGAGGCTGAGTCAGGAGGATCACGAGTTCAAAGCCAGCCTCAGCAACTTAGCGAGGCCCTAAGCAACTCAGTGAGACCCTGTCTCTAAATAAAATACAAAATAGGGCTGGGGATGTGGCTCAGTGGCTGAGAGTCCCTGAGTTCAATCCCTGGTTCCAAATACATACATACATACATACATAAATAAATAAATAAATAAATAAATATAAATAAAATAAATATTAGTATCACCAAGAATTGAGAAAATGTTGCATCCATGAAATAAGAACTGAATATTATAAAGAAGGGACTATGATCAATCATGGTTGACACTAATATGGCAGGGTAGTAAGATAGAGGAGGAAGCTATTTGCTGAGACAGGGCTCACAGAAGGTGAGCTTCCCCATTTCTAATAGGAAAGGCTAGACTCTGAGGAGATCAGTTAAGGACAATTGGAATATTTGGAATGTTTGTGGAACATCCCAGTAATCATCAGTGCATGGGGTCTGGAGCTTATAAGCAAGGTATAGGTTGGGGGTAAAAGTTTGGGTGCCATAACCACATAAATGTAATGGAAGCCATGATTATGGATGAGTTTTGCAGGGTGGGGTGGGGTTTTGCAGATTAGGGAGAAAAGATGGTGATCCTAGGACAGACTCCTGAGGGGTTTCTGTGTTTAAGATAGGGAATTCTGAGAAGGAGCAGCCAGGCAGACAGGAGATGAAGCAGGAAAGAGCTGTGGTACAGAAGAAAGCATTTCGAGAGGGAGGAGGTGCTCAACAGTGTAAAACTCTTCTGAGAGCTCAGATCAGGTAAATACTGAGAAATAGCACCATTGGATTTAGAAATAAGTCTGTCTTTGCTAACTATTATGGTCAACTTAACAGGGTTAAGACCTAGAGAACTGGTAAAACATTATTTTAGGGTGTGTCACAAGAGTGTTTTCAGTGGAGATTAGTATATGAGTCCACATGGGCTAAATGGGAAGATGGATGAGCACCAGTCTATCAGTTGACGGTTCAGATGGAACAAAAACAGGAAAGATGAATTGGTATTTCTCTCCTGGGAGTGGGATACATTCTTTCTCTCCTGACCTTGGACACCAGAGCCAGGATCTCTGGCCTTTGGACTCCAGGATTTGTACCATCAATCCCATGGAATCTCAGGCCTCAGACTGTGAGTTACACCATTGGCTTCTCTGGTTCTGAGGTCTTTGAACTTGGACTGAACCACACTACCAGCATCACAGAGTCTCTAACTTGCAGGTAGCCTGTCATGGAATTTCTCAGCTGCTATAATCTTGTGAACCAATTTCCCTAAAAAATCCCTAATCTATCTAGTCATCCATCAATCCATCCATTCATCCATCCATCCATCCATCCATCCATGTCTTCCTGGTTCTATCTCTTTGGAAAATTCTAACTAATTCAAGACTTTGGAAGAAGCAGGTTACAAGGCAGAATATAGTGAGATGAAGAGAGCTGGGGGGAAGAAAATAAAGACAACTGAAGAAATTTGGCTGCATGGACCACTAGAAGGACAGAAATATCACACAGTGGGCGAAGTGGAATTAGAGGTAGGTGTTTTCTAAGAACAGGAGTGTATTCTAAAACTTTCCACTTAACCCAATGTACTCTACTTGTGTGTCTTTCTCCTATTGTCGACTGAAAGCCTCGTGAATTAATCTAGTCTTTGCATTTTTGTGTCTCTCAAGATGGCTTTGCTGAACTTCAGTTCTGAAACTCTTCCAAGCTACAACACAGGTTCCTGTCACTATCTTTCTGTATTCAGGGGACAGGTTGGATTATACTGTGGCAGCAAATAACCCTAAAATCTCACTGGCTTAAAGCCACAGTTTTGCTTCTTGCTCATGCCACATGTGCATCTTGGGACAGCTGGGATCTCTGCTCCATGTCATCATCACTCAGGGACCCAGAGTGACAGAGCTTCCACCATCTTGAATGTCTTCATTTGCCCAGGGAAAATCATGTATCTCACTCATTAGATGAAGTCATGGGCATTACCTGCCTCAAGGGAGCTGGAAAATACAGTCCTCAGGTGTAGCCCGAAGGAGATCCACCATATTGGTGATGACCCTCATGACTTCCACATTCCTAGAGTATTGTAGGTGGTCAAAGAGCTGCATTTTCTTTTTGTCTCTCAAGGGTCCAGGCAAACATAATTGCCACACCCAGCACAAACTGTCCCCTCCCTCTGCATCTCTCATCAGTCAGAAAACCACCTTTGTGATATCCCTTGGAAGCTATCTTCGAGATTCCATTGGTTGGATCCTCCATTTTAACCACAATTCAAACATTCTCCACATGACAAGAGGGGCTTTATTAAGCATGGATCAGATCGTGCCACACCTTCTTTAACACTCCATACTTTTTTATCACTTGAAAAACTCAAAACCCTCACCTTGGCTTACAAGTGCCTGCAGATCTGCAGCTGTGCCCTGTATCTCATCCACCAGGACCCTGCTGGGCTTCCCTCCCTTCCATTCTTCACATACACCAAGTGCTTTCCTACCTCGGAATCTTTGCTCTGCCTTCTGTCTGGAAAGCTTTTCTCTCAGATGATCTCATTTTAAGCTCCTTCTCATTATTTAAGTCTCAAATGAAATGTCATTTTTCCTAGAGCTAGCTATCCTGTGTATTCTAGCTAAAGTAGCCCCATCCCTATCCAGTCACTCTTATCCCATGTCCAGTATTATATATATTTAGCATTTATCAATCTCTAAAATTATATCATTTATGTAGTTTTGTATATTTATTGTCTGTCTGTCTTCACTGGACACGGGTGACTGAAGACATTACAGATGGTAGAAGTTCTGTGACATCTGCTATGAGGTGTCCCCCAGAACTCCTCTCAATGCAGGAATATTCAGAGGTGAAGTGATTGGGTTGTGAGCGCTGTGACCTAATCAGTCCACCCTCGTTTGAATGGACTGACTGGGTGGTAACTGTAGGCAGATGGGGCGTGGTTTGAGGAGGTGGGTCCCTGGGGGGGCTGCCCTGGAAGGATTCAACTTCCTTGTGGTCCCATCCCTCCTCTGTTTTGGAGCCACCATGAGGTGAGCAGCACTCCTTCACCACACCCTTCCTCCATGATGTCCTATCTCTCCTTAGGCCCAGAGCAGTGAAGTCAGCCATCTATGGACGGAGACCTCTGAAACCATGAGCTCCAAATAAACTTCTCTCTTCGAAGTTGTTTTGTCAGGTATTTTGGTCACAGTGAGTTCAGGAATGAGTTCAGGAATTTTTAATCTATATTGCCCACTACTGTCTCCTCAGAATGATTTTCAAGAGTATTTACTAAATAGATTAAAAATTTTTTAATCCAAATCTTTTGGACATGGATAAGGCCAAGAAGGAAATTTGCTACCAGATTGAGGCCAGATCCCAGCACCATGCTTTGGTAGAGAGCAGATTTCCAAAGGGGCTCAGAGAAGAGAGCGCCTTGTGCTGGGACTGTCAGAGAGGGCTGTGTGGAGGAGGCACTTTGTGTGTTTGGTGGCTTGTGTCCACTAGTCACAAAAGACAAGGCAAGACCAGGTCAGAAGGCTCCACTGGTACCATTCACACAAAGGCAACTTCAGCATATAAACTGCAAACCTAAAGCTAAACAATAGTAATGATAATAGTAACCTGTCAAGAGAGTGATGGGGGAGGAGTGTTTGCCTGGGTCAGCCTCAGTTCTGAACAGAAGGAGAACAAAAGAAAGAAAATTATTCTCTCAGCATTACTAACCACACATGGTTTACACATGGGTTTGGGGCAAGAAGTCACATTGCTTATGGAGAAAAAAGTTACAATTTTTTTTTAAACAGTCCTAATTTGACAGGTGATTGTCAAAACCAAATTCTCCAAATGATGCATTTCAGATCCTGGTCTTCAGTCACCATGGTGGGGGAAGGACTCAAAGAACCATAAAGTTCTAAGGAATGTGAACCCACAATCAAAGCTCACAAACCAGGCAAGGAAATCAGCCATTATTCTTGAACAACATCAGCAGCAAAATCCAGAAGGAGAACTTCAAAAACTATATGCTTGGGGTAGAAATGCCCTGGTTATTATAAACTGCAAACCTTGGGGTTTCCCTGTACTCTGTTCCAACCTTGATAAATAATTGCTTTATGAATTTATTCTCTAATTATCGAATTTAAGTATACCATCTGTTTTCTATTGGGACTCCATCCTAATAAACTTGGTTAATTCCCAGACATCTTACACATTTTCTTTCTATGCAAATAGCACTAATATACTTTCTAGTTTTGTGATGATGGTGTAAAGCAAGTTGTTGTTGTGCATTTTCTATTGCTTGGTAATTTTTCTGAACTCTCCAATTAGTTCTATTAATTACTCTATTGATTCTGTTGGGTTTTATAGGTAGATAACGATCAAACAATCTTCAAAAGCAACAATTTATCTCTTTTTCTCTTGCTCTTTGCATCTCCTTTTATAGGACTGATCAGAACTATGCTGGAGATGGTGGAATTGACCTGAAAGGGGGTTCTTTCATAGTTTTTCCATCAAATACAGTGCCCATTGTAGGTTTTGGTTCACTAACTTTTACTGAGACAAACAAGTTCTGTTGCATTCAGAATTTACCGGGAAACGTTTGAATTATACATGATATTGATCCTGGTAAAATAAATTGATCTTATACAAAATTCAAAGTTCAGTTTTCCATTAAGAAAATGGAAAGGCAAACCATACACTTGAAGAAAATATACCAATATTCAATAAAAGATGAATCTGGGACATTTAAATAACAAATAAATCAATAAAATGAAAACAACCCACATTTAAAACATGGGAAAAGGACTCGAATAGAATTTCATATTGAAAGGTTTATAGATGGCAAATAAACCCAAGAACAGATGCTAAACATCATTGATTATCTAGGAAATAATAATTATAACCACAGTAAGGTATCACTTTTATATATTTTGACTTAAACTTAGAGGACTGGCTACACCAAATGTTGTTGAAACAACAGATCTCTCCTTTATTGGCAGCAGAGAATGGAAGCCACTTTAGAAATCCGACAGTTTTGGCAGTTTCTTGTAAAGTTAAATAGACACTTACCCTATAATACAGCAATCCTACTCCTAGGAATTTATTCAAGAGAAACGGAAAACATGTCTACAGAAAGACTTGTACAGGATGTCTGTAGCAGTTTTGCTCATCATAAGTCAATATACAAAAACAAAAATGTCCATCCAAAGATGAAGTGGATACATGAATATTTAGAACCTGGTGATAAAAAATAAGTTACATGCAACAATATGACTTAATCATAAACACATTATGTTGAGCCAAATAAGCCAAACATAAATGAGTACATGTCTGTATGATTCCATTAGAAGAATAGTCAAAAAATAACCTATGGTAAGAGAAATCAGAAAGGTACAATCTCCCTATGAAAGGGAGATTGATAGAAGAAGGAACTTTCTGGGTGATGGGAATGGTCTATCTCAATTTCATATTGGTTCCAGGGGAGCACGCATTTGCTGATAATCATCTAATTGTACACTTCAGATATGAGCACGTCTCTATTACATTTTATCATCATCATGACAAACTAGTGATATAAATTCACACATGAGCCAAGAAGCTTCCACTCTCTATTTTTTGGAACTATTTTTTATAAGATAGGAAATACTCATTGAAAGTTAGTTGAATTTACAAGCAAAACCAATAGGGCAGTTGTGTGTCTGTGTGTTCTCTATTGCCAAGTAACAAAAGACCCCAAAACTTAGTGACCTAAGACAACACACACTATTATCCCATAGTCTCTGAGGGCATGGCTGAGCTGGTGCCTCTGACTCAGGATCTCTTCCAAGGAGGCAAATCAAGGTGTCAGTCAGGACTTCGCTGAGGGATCTGATGCCACGCTCACTCACATGGCTTTTGGAGACCTCTGAAGTCCCCTTCCATTCTTGATCACATGACGAGCCTCAGGTCCTCCCTGACTGTTGGCCAGTGACATCAATTCCTTTCCTATAGGCCGAGGGCCACTTGCAACATGACATCATGCTTTCCCAGAGCCCAGGCTATGAGGGAAACAGGAGAATGAGAGAGAGCAAGATGGAAGGCAGTCTTTCCGTAACTGCATCTCAGAAGTGACACCCATCACTTCACCATGTTTTATTTGATGGAAGTGAGTTAACAGGTTCAGCCCACCCTCAAGGGGAATGGACCACACCACAGCATGAAGACCAGGAGACTGACGGAGACCATGCACGAAGTGAGGTGTCCCCCCAGCTGGTTACAACTTGCATCTGCCACCTTTGAATACAGTTTGAACAACTGACTACCGGTGATTGGCTGGGACTCAGTGACTCGTTAAATAGTAGGTTATGGTCTGTTTTCATATGAATTTAGGTTACAGTTCACTATATAAGGAGGAACATTAGGCTGAACTTACGAACAGTTAGCTTATAATTTTTTAACATTTTAACATTTTAAAATTTCCTTTTAAACATCTTTAAAGCCATAATTTTACCTAATATTACTTCTTTAGCTGGTCTATACGTTTTGACAAATAATGTCTTCGTTATTTCTTAATTACAAACACTTATTCATTTACTTTATTTCCTCTTAAAACCAAGGTTTACTTAATAAGGTGTTAATTTCCAAACATAGGGCATTTTTTAAAAGTCATACCTCTGCTAATAATTTCTAATTTTACTTAGGAAACTACAACTTCTACCTGAATAAATTGCAAGGTGCCAGTTCCTCAGGGAGGTTGGTTTCCCTATACAGACCCTAGGCAGACTCCTTGATCAGAAGTCCAGCCTTCCCTGCCGCCCTGCTGGAACCTCACCTCTTCCTCTGTGACCTGTGGAAGCTGCCTCAAGCCAAAGCCCCCAGGGCAGTCACCGCCTCAGGCAAAACTGCCCTGGGTCTGTGCCCCCCTTTCATTCCTGGCAGGGAGTGCTCCCTTTCTTTTCTGCAAGCTCAGCTCAGCCCTGAAAGGGATGTTTGTTGTATACAATGCAGCCCTGTAAGGGGTTTGAAATAGGATGTTCAGGTAATCTAGTCTTCTGTGTTGCATGTAATTGGAACGAATTCCAACACAGATGGGCAAAAAATGAAAGGAAATCCTCTCTTCCCCCAGAGCATTTGCCTGGGTCTGTGAGCAGAGTGGTCTCCTTCCCACCAGCTTTGTTGTGAAGTTTACAAAAAAGTTGTTTGGGGGAGTGGGATAGAAGGAAGGCCCACGTTCACTCCCAGCTCTGTTATAAGCCATCTCTGTGACTTTCAGAACCATTGACTTCTAGTCTAGTTTTCCCTTTGGGAAATTAAGAGATCAAGGAGACACTGAGGTATAGTATTGAGATGCTTATTTTTTCTTATATAGTCTTTTTTCCCAGGTTTTTGTGTTTCACAAAGTTAGCTGTAGTTATTTATATATAATTGCCATTATATACAAAAAGGTTCAGGCTATGTCCAAGGCCCTTCTAATTAAAAAAAAAAAAAATCTTCATGTTATTTGTGCAAACAGTTCTGATAACCTAGACAGGTAGTTCCCAAACCTTCCTGTCACCAGAATCACCTGTGAACACCTAAAAAATGCAAGTTCATATTAAAAATATAGGCTATTGGTTTTGAAAAAGGAGCCCTTGGGGATTCTGATGGGCAGTCAGCTGAGCACTAGGCACAGCTCTGACACTGGGGAATGTGGCCTTGCCAGCTGCACAGGGACTGCACAAGGGCATTGTCCACGTCACTGTGTAACCTGTTTTGCATGTGGACTATGAAATCCACATACTGACCTTGGGTAAGATCCTCTCCTTCCTTGGCCTCTCAGCTGCTGTTTCTATGAAATGAAGGTTTGGATTTCTTCCACCTTGGACCGTCTGCTTGTTCAAATTCCAACGGCAATGCTCCCTTGTACCAAAGCCTCTCTCTCTCTTTTTTTTTTTTTTTTTTTTTTTTTAGGATGTGAGGTAACATTGTCTTTCACAACCCGATTCTCCATGTGAGGTTGATGGAGCAATCTTGAATCATTCCTGTTTGAGAAGGAAACAATTTGGTGGTAATCACACTTATTCCAAGGGAATGGTCCACTCTTTCCAGGGCAGGTAATGTCTTCAAGGGGGGCCTTAGGCACAGGCAATGTTTAAGGTGAAGGAATGTATTATTGGTAAAATTAAAGATGTGCTTGGATGATCTGCAGGTGATACCGTTGCATACCAGTGACGAGTTCTGCTTCCTCCGGTGTTGAAGTATAACGCCAGAGAAGCGGCCAAGGCAAGCATATTAAGCAGGCTTTATTTAAAAGTAGTAACACAAACTTCTCCAGAGTGGGAGAAGGGAGGCCATGGCTGATGTTCTGGAATCCCCGAGAAGTGAGCGCACCCTCCTTCTTTTATAGGTAGGGTCTTCTTTGTTCTGCCCCTTCCTTTGACTCTTATCTCTCCTTCCTGCCCATATGGCGGTGGTGACACAGCAAAAAGGTGAGGTGCGAATGGCAGGGGGAAGGGCCACATGGAGATTCAGGTGGGGGACCAGGAGGCATTAATTAGCAACTCCCTGCCTGCAGCTTCTGGGGAGGGGCAGTTAAGCAGGTAACCTTGGTGATCAAAGGGCTCTGGAGGCACTGACATTCCAGTCTTCCAGGGGCATCTCCAACTTCCCAGACTCCATTCCTCAATTTGACCAGATTCCCTGATTTCTACACTAACTGCCTGTCAATTCTGGCTTCATTGGGTGGTGGGAGGTAGGCAGATTGTACTTTTTAAAGGACCATCCATGTTCCCCGCCAGTAAGGGAAATCTAAGTTGCCTATTATTGCATCATTAACTAATACATTCAGCTGTTCAAGCTGAGGAAATGAATCAGAGACTCTATTCCCAGGGAACTTGGAGTCCAAGGGAAAGACAGCCATTTGCAAAATCAGTGGACAGGAAAAGTGGGATCAAAATGCCAAGGGAATAGAAGGCACCATGGAGAAAGTGACCTTCGACTCCCGTTTAAAGGGAATGGAGTAGGGTACCAGGTGGGACGGACAGAGGAAGACCCAGGAGCCAGCAGTTTACAAAGGTGGCCAGTTTGAGCCCAGCGGCTGGCTGTGGTGTTTTAGCGGATGTCAGCTGGATGGCGCCCAAGGGAGACTGTGCTGTGCCGTGCAGGGCTGGTTGGCTTTCTAGGGAGTCTTCTAATCTCTTCTCTTGATAAAAAAGTAATCACAATCACTAATGTCCACATGCTAAATTCCACCTGTGAACAGATTTAATTATTCCTATGGGAAGTCTGATTCCCAGATCATTAAATAGTTAGTGACCTGAATGCACTGTTTTAAGACTCATTTGCTACTTCTTAGACTATAAAATGACTTTCATAGTCTCAATTTTCTAGTACTGACTAACCTTAGGGAAAGGACCAAGTCAATCCTGAAAAGGATGTAACCATCTTGCAATTGATGACCTCACCGAGGAAGACAAGGGTCTTAACAAAAGTGATGCCTCTCCACTCAGAATAGTCGCAGTGCTTTTGTGGGGAGGGAATGTGTGGATGTAGGGAAGGTCTGGGCATCTGATCATAGCTAAAGTCTGAACTCTGGGTTTGGGGAACTAATCCATCTCTGCAACTCAACCCATTTTACAGATCAGTGATTCAGAAACTTGAAAGCTTGCATTGATATGACCTGTTCTTTCCATTATATTACACAAACAGGAAGGTAAAAAATAATCAGAAGAGGCTTTGTATATCACTGTAATGATGCTAGGGGTCTACATCAGAGTTATCTATGAAAATTTAAAAAACGCAGTCTCTTGGATTTCCCAGACTTATTCCATCAGAGTATTCTGCAGGGGTATCCGGGAATGTTTTCTTATTTTAAGGTGTCAAGGGATTCTGATGACCATTCTGCTTAAGAACCACTACAGGGTCTTATATTCTATTTTTAAATTGTTTGGTTCTCCTGCTTTGTGTTCCTCCCCCTCAGCCCAGTCTCTGTTAACACAGCATATCTGAAACCAACATCTGGGGCACCACTAGGATAATTCTTGGTACGTACATCTGCCTAACCATCCTTATTTCTTCAGGATTGCCAGACTACGAAGATTGTATTCAGCCAACTTTCTGTGTGGCAGTGCTGTGTACAGTCTTGTCTGTAAAAGGACCATACAACAACACTATCGGATTCCAGGCTGAAATTCTGAGCATGCCACTCTGTCCTTGAACAAAACAAGAAAGCAGAAAGTTCCTTTCTGACTCCAGCACCAGAGGACTTACAAGTGGGCCTACAAACCAGGGGCTTCCTGAGCCTCCAGCAGCCTACAGTGCCACCTGGTGGAACAAAATTTCATTTCATGCAACTTGAGTAAGTTGAATGCGGTGAGCCCAGAGAATTCTCATAAACTCACCCAAAATGCAAAAACCATCAGCCGTTCACCCACATGTTGTAGACAAATAGAGGTCAGTCTATAAAGGAGGGTTATGCCAAAGGGAGACAGAGAGAAGAGGGGTGGAAAGAGAAACAGGAAGGAGAATTCAATTGTTGCAATCTGGCCTGGTGATCACCGTTCTGTGTCCAGAAAATGCTGTCTTTAAAATCAATGCACAGGGGCTGGGGTTGTGGCTCAGTGGTAGAGCGCTTGCCTAGCCTGTGTGAGGCACTGGGTTCAATTCTCAGCACTACATATAAATAAGCAAATAAAATAAAGGTCCATCAAAAACTAATATAAATATTTTTAAAAAATCAAAGCACAGCTGGGTAGCTGTATGGGATGCCTAGAAATGGCAATACCAATATTATGTATGCTCTTTAAACAAAACCAGAAAAAGCAAGATGTTAGAACCCAGGGATCTGGTCCACGATGAATAAATGCTACGTTATACGCCATGACAGGCTCTAAGCCAATCCAAACAGCTCTGGACTCAACAAGTCATGCTTAAAATAACTAAGCAGGAAGTTAAACAGCCCAAGGAGCTACTCCAGCTAGAAACAAAATAGACATGCTCTGATAGGTTTTGAAGAGGGAGAAAGAAAGGTGCTGTCCTGGGTGGGGAGGAGTGAGGAGGTGGCCTATCCTGGGGTAGGGAGGGGTCAGGAGATGACCTATCCTGGGGTAGGAAGGGGTCAGGAGATGACCTATCCTGGGGTAGGGAGGGGTGAGGAGGTGGCCTATCTTGGGGTAGGGAGGGGTCAGGAGGTGGCCTGGGAAGCAATAACACAGCTATTTCCACCTAGGAAAAGTTTAATCTCAGGGCAAGTCAGAAACCTTATTAAATACAACACAAGTAAAGATCCCTGGTATTTTAATCTGTAGCTTTTAGGTTGTAAAAACACTGGTAGATGTTGGTGTGGGCCTGGTTGTGGGGTCTCAGGCCACCAGGATCTCATCAACACATGGCCGCTCACAGCAATGAGGTTCTGCTAGCCATGACACGGTGTGCAGGGCAGGCATGGGGAGTAAAACGTAGCTTTGAAAAGAGAAAATATTCACTCTTACTCCACGTGTAGGAAGGCCACTCATTTCATGTATTCTTTTTAGATTTCCTAAGTAGAGCAATAATAAAATGACTAACTACAAGGCTGGTAATGCCATTGAGAACAGGGGATTAGGAAGGAGGAAATGGTAGAAGTTTCCAAAACAAAGGCTCTTGGGCTCCCAGTTGCACACCAGGTAATTCTGAAGTCCTTCAGCTATGATTCAAAGGTTCCATAGAAAAAAGCATTATTTAGAAAAAGTCAGAGATCAAGATTTCTTTAAAGTTTCTATCATTTCTATAGTTTCGTCAGCCACAAAGACTGGACCATCTCATTTGTTTAGAACCTTCCTCTGGAAGGTTCTAGAGCATCTTGAAACAACTTAGGATGGTCAGTACTATTGCTATAGCAATTCTATTTCTTTTTTTTTTTTTTTTTTTTTTTTTGTTGCCGGGGGTTGAACCCAGGGGTGCTCAACCGTTACGCCACATCCCCAGTCCTTTTTTATATTTTATTTAGAGACAGGGTCTCCCTGAGTTGCTTAGGACCTTGCTAAATTGCTGAGGCTGGCTTTGAACTTGTAATCCTCCTGCCGCAGCCTCCCAAGTGCTGGGATTATAGGCGTACGCCACTGCGCCCAGCGCAATTCTATTCTTCAAAGAAGAGGCAAGAGCAGACTGCTGAAAATAACTTTAAAGTTTGAATCAGTGTATAATCATATTTATTTTCCTCCTCTGCTATCGTCGTCTTTGTCGCCCTCAACAAAGACTCGGTCCCGGGAATGTGTACGCAGCTCTTTATCTTGTGCGCCCGTTTCTTTCTCTTTTTCTCTCCCGTTTCCTCCCTCTCCCTCTTCCCTTCCCCCCTCAGTCCCTTAGTGTCTCTGACTCTCTGTCTCCGTGTCTCTGTCTCTCTGTCTGTCTGTCTCTCTCTCTCTTATAGCCTCAGTTGACCAATCACAGAACTTCCACGTGCAGCATGCACGGGCAAGCAGACAAAGGCTTAAAGCACGAGCCGGACACACGTGTGGCCAGTTTACAACCAACTGATAGGAATAACTTTCGCAAAGATACACCTGTTTACTCCGTGGCAACAGCAGAACTGGCATAACGCCAGGTGCCATCTTAACAGAGCCGGGGGCACCCGGAATACCCCAACACTCTGCCACTCTCAGACTATGATTGTAAACGTCAGGGTGGGGCAGTATAAAGGACCTGAACTTGGGTTCAAATCCATTTATCAGTTGGATGACTTAGGCAATTTTACTTACCCTGTATGAATACTGGGTTCCTCAGTATTCATAATGAGTTCTAATGAGTTCATCTGTTCCTAATGAGTTCTTCCTAATGAGTCATGGACAGTAAAGGAGAAAATATGTGACACAGCGAGCCTGGTGCCAGGCCTGCAAAGGAGGCCGGAGAATGAGGATGACAATGGTCCTGAAGAAAGGTGTCAATTCAGAAAGAAATGGCAATGCTCTTCTCCTACTGTCTAGGGCAAACATGGCCAAGGAACCATGAGAGGCCAAAGGACACACTAGGGCACACAGACCCATAGTGCCACTCACTTTGAAGCTGCTGGCAGAAGTGAAGGCCACACATGGACGCCTACCAGCCTGGGGACCTTGGGCACATGACTTACCCCTCTGAGGCTTGGTTTGCTCCTCTGTAAGGTGGGGATAATGGCTCCAAGGAGATATGAGCAGTATTACCTATCTGTGGCAGTCACATCCTCTTTCTGTGATGTCCCTGAGCTTCCTTGTAACAGGCCAAGCTCCCCACCTGGCCCTAAAGCCTGACCTTCACCCTGTGTGGGCTCACAGCCCGGTGTTGAGGAACAGGAAGGAATGGCTGAAGTTTGAAGGGCCAGGGTGGAAGTGAAGGCCAGAGCCTCCACCATCTCCACTGAACCAGCCTGTTTCCCTGGTGTCCTTACAGGCACCTCACGATGCCCAGGGTCTGGGCGCCACTCAGGCCCTACTAGCAGAATGGACTTGCTGGTCCCAGGCAGGAGGGTGAGCAGAGGGCCAAGCCCTGGGCAACTCATGTTTTCCTTTTTGTCTGGCCTCCCTGATGGCAATGCGGGAGAGGCAGTCTGTGCCCTCATCTGGATGCCTACCAGCCTGGGGACCCTGGGCACATGACTTACCCCTCTGAGGCTTGGTTTGCTCCTCTGTAAGGTGGGGAAAATGACTCCAAAGAGATTTGAACAGAATTACATAATATATATATATGTGTGTGTGTGTGTGTGTGTGTGTGTGTGTATATATATATATATACACACACACATATACACGTGTATATATATGTCATCAGCTCAATATATTTGTTAGGTTCTGCATCTGTCTACCCAACCAATTGTGGATTGAAAATATTCAAAAAAAAGTTCTGTCTGTACAGAATTTACGCAGACTTTTCTTGTCTTTATTCCCTATACGATATAACAACTATCCACATGGTATTTGCACTGTGTTAGGTTCATAAGTAATCTACAGGAGGATATACATGGGGTATATGTAAATACTGAGGAATGATGATATCTGTCTATCTATCTGTCTATCTATCTACCTATCTATCATCTATCTATCTTTCAGTGCCTAGCACACAGGAAAAACAAAATAAATGCAGCTCTTATAGTTGTCATCTTCATTATCATGCTATTATTGCTATCACTATTATTCATGATTAATAAGTTATTTTATACCAGTGGCTTCTGGTTTTGGGCTCCCAATCTCAGGGCACCATGATCAGTTTTCTGGGACAGAACACCTGGGATGACTGTCCAAAGCCCCCTCCACTGTCTCGGGAGCTGTTCCATTGGACACTCAGTATGTAGCTTGCAAAGGAGAATCCTGCGGTAGAAGCATGCCCTCTTCAGGCACCACATCATGTTCAAAGTCACTTCTGACTCTTGGGGCGCCTGGGTCTTTGAGGGCTGAAATTGCACTGAAGCTGCCATGTGTACTATCAGGGACAGGGAAAAGCGAGCTGGGATTTAAATACATTTTCTGAAAAGGGGCTTCCATGTGCAGCAATTTTCTATCTAAATTTTGAGACATGCAAGTTTCATACTGTTTTCACTCTTAAATTTCAAAATCCTAAAAATACCAAGTGACCACTTAGAGAGTGATGTAATCGAAGGCTTCCCATTCTCTTTCCTTGTCTTTTCAACTCCTGTGCTATCTTTATTTCAGATCTACCGTTTCAACCTGAGCATGCCTACTGCTAGCAGAATTGGGGACCCAAAGTGTGTCTCAAATAATGCAAATCATTCTAAACCATTATGAACTTATTCCCTGAGTAAAAGCATGGAGCTGCATTCTCATGGATAGCTGCTAGCATTGCCAAATGGAATATAGGATATGAGTTAAATTGGAGTTTCAGATAAGAAATATATATATATATATTTTGCATAAGTATGTCCTTACAGGGCTGGAGATATAGCTCAGTTGGTAGAGTGCTTGCCTTGCAAGTACAAGGCCCTGAGTTCAATCCCCAGCACCGCAAAATAAATAAATAAATAAAATAAAAAAATAAAAAAAGAAGGTATGTCCTTACTAAAACTCACTTATTGTTTACCTG
Organism: Glaucomys volans; assembly: GCA_020662805.1. Lineage (NCBI taxonomy): Eukaryota > Metazoa > Chordata > Mammalia > Rodentia > Sciuridae > Glaucomys > Glaucomys volans. The sequence continues at coordinate 716,943 of JAJEJO010000177.1, forward strand.
GAATTTGAATTTAGCTGGGGATCCTGTATTTTAATTTGATAAATCTGGCGATCGTAACTGGGAGATTTCTGAATTAACTTTCATATAGAATTCGTACAGAATTCAATTCTTAACTTCCCAAAAGGTTAAGAAACACAAATGTGCTCATTTGAAGCTTTCATGTATATTATTAAAATTCAATAGTAACCACAAAAGCTGTTTGGAATTTAGACCATGAAAAGAATTTCTCAAGGAACAGTATTTTATTGTTGACATTACTTGATTGTGAAATGCAGTGATAACAAAAGGAACCAAACCTTTAGCTGATTTTATAATTGTTTTAAAGTTCTTTACACACAACACACCCTTTTATTGTTGGCCTATTGAAGCTGGTCACACCCTCGGCCCTGCATTTGGTAGCATACTGACCGTGCTTACATTAACAGAAGGCTTTGTGGTTTCTGAAGCCCCTCTGCCATTCATGATTTAAGGTGATCCTTGCAACAGCTATTTGGCTAGGCAGACCTGGGGAAAGAAAGTTCTTTAAATGAGCAAGCTCGTGTGACTACCTTAGCCCAAGCCATGTACCGCCTACCAGGCAGAGCTGGACCAGCGGTGTGTCTCGAATCCCTTTATTACAAGCCCTTTCTCCCAGGACACCGTGACTTCCCAGTTGGTTTTGCCACAACCTGACCTGATGCCACTTCATTTTTTGGCCTCTGTTTTCTCATCCATGCAAAAGGACCTGTGATTTTCAGCGTGCCTTCCAGCCCTGAGTTTCCACAGTTGGGAGCCAGAGAGGAGCCTCAGGACAGGACACAGTGAAGGGAAGGGAGGGTCGGAATTGAAGCATCACAAACTTGACCTTTTTCACCGTTTGGCCCTGGAGCAGCAAAGTGCCATGATGCTGAGATACACAGTTTCTACCTAGGGCCAGAGAATGGAGACAAGGACCCAGGCTAAGAGCTGGCCTCTCACAGCTGCGCATGCACACACACTGCCAAGGCTTGAGACGCTTTTCAGATAGTACAAGGCACCCTCACTGAGGATGCTCCACCGTCCTCACCACCAGCCAGTGGACTAGGAGCCTGTCCACCTAATTCCAGGGCATGTGACTCAGTCAATATGCACATGAATCCCGTTACTCAGGGATTAGCACAGAGCTCTCCTTATGCCTGCATGCCCTTGCTGTCACTGTCACTCAGCGGTTGCATCTCCGTTATTGCCTTCACGAAGGGTTGCCATTCACTGGGGGTGTGCAAGCAGATGAGGACTGGAGGGTATGCTGGACTGGGAGAGGGCAGGCCAGGCAAGGGGACACACAGAAAGAAAAGTGAAGGGAAGGGCTATTGTGGTCCCAGGCATCCTCTTATTGCCTATATCATATGCACACACATATATGCGTATATACACATTCGTATATATACATATATACGAATATATGTATATACACACATACAATACACATATATGTGTCTATAGTTCATATAATTCATATAAAGGAAAATGGTCGCAGCAATTGATGTATTTCTTAATTGCAAGACTAAATAGAGTAACACATTTTTTTCTTGTTTTCATATTTTTTTCTCATTTTCTGACTGAACACAATTCAGAACTTGCAGGGATACTGTGAATGAGATTGTCTTCCACCTCAGTGTTGGCTTTGCAAATCAGTATGACCAACTTGGAAAGCAAGTTGGTAATATTTATAAAGAATCATAAAAGTATCAGAGCCCATTGATCCATAATTCTATCTCTGGCAATCTATCCTAAAGAAATAAAAAAAAAAATCTAAGAAAAACCATATGCTCAAAGATACTCACTGTGATACATATAATGATGAAAAATTGGAAGCAATTTAAATGCTAAGTAATGGAGAATGTTTATGAAAAATCACAGAAGAAATGTTTTGCAGATATTAAAATTATTGCACAGGAAATAATGTTAAGAAACAAAGCACAATATGAGGCTCTGTTTTTACTACTAGTAAAAGCTCAGAAACAACTGTTAAAAAATACTATACTTTATGAGTTAGGATAGTAGATGATTTTTTCTTCTGCCTAAATGCTCTGAAATTTTCCTGCTATAATAAAAGTAGACCATAATTGAGTTTTTTTTTTTAAAGCCCTTTTTTTGTGACTCACTAACCATACCCAGTGAAATGAAGCTTTGGCCTGCTAAATATCACTATTCACCTGGTAGCTTTTTCCTTAACTGCAGACACAGTGCCTGAGAAGAAGATAAATACTTTCTGGAATATTAGTTTTAGAAACTGAACTGACTAAATGATGACAAACATTACATCTCAAGGTGACCACTGTGCAGAGTAGGCCAGAAGCACAGCCCCCTGCATCACATCAAGCCACCGGGCTGCACCGGCTCCTATCCTGGGGTGGACTCGGGGGAAGACAGGGCTCACGAGGGGATCAGGCTCATGGAATCTGAGGCTTTGTGGACAGGAGAGGATGCTGTGTGGGAAGGACCCAAAGAAGTGTAAGTGAGATAAAGGTGAGTATTTTCAGTCCCTCACTACCATATCTCCACTGGGACATTGGTTCAATGTCCAAACAATCTGTGTATTTCTAGAAGTCATCCTGAATTCCTATTGGAACAAGATGATTGTCTGCATAAATAAAACAGCCAGAGTAAAAGAGCACCAGGAAGAATCTCCTCAACATCCCGCATTGTCAAAGGCATTCTGGGACAGCAGGTGGTTGGTTAGAGCTCTTACACATGGCGGCCTCCTGCATGGGGCCAAGCGTGTGGTAGTGGAGACCTGGGGGCAAGGGGAATATGTGAATGAGGATATGCAAGAGATGGAGAAAGGAAGTCCAGAGTTCTCCCGGATGAAGGGAACACAAAGGAAAGGGACGAAGAAGGAACAAGGAACTGTGGGGCTGGAGGAGATCCTGGGATGACAAAGACATACTGAGGAAGACAGGCTGCCTGGGGACCATGGAGCACATTGAGATGTAACAGCACCACTAGAAAGTAAATGGTTTTGGTTTGGCTTCATATTCTTGTACTCTATTTGAGGTGCTAGGAGACCCCATTTCAATTCAAGTGCAAACACGTCTTGTTCATTTTGATTTATCTGAGAAATTTCAATCAAGTCTCAGCACGGCCCAGTACTCAGGCTGTCATTACTTTGAAAGAGACAGGTGATGGACAGGGCAGCTGACTCAGGGTCTCCTGCGTGCTGAGCTTTGCTGCTGTCCTGCCTGCTCTGAAGCCCATCAATCTTGGCTCTTGGCTGCGTTCAGCCTCTATTGTTAGGTTGCTGACTATGGCTTTGGTCCTGGTCGGAAGATTATTTGAAGCCTTAAACTGACGCTGGAATGATTCTGTTTTTCATTGCTTGAGTGATGAACTAAGATATGATTCCTGAAGGGTACAGCCTGAGTTTTTATTACTATGTAGATTAGCTAAGGTTATTTCACTCTGCTGTCAAATTAGAAAGCTGTGCTCTTTCCCAATGGTTCACATGATGCTGGTATGGGGACATCAATGACTTTTTTTTTCTTTTTTCTTTGGCAGCAAGCCAAAGGCCAAAATGGGAATTTCTGCACCCATCAATCAGCATCTACTGGGAATCAACCTAAGGCGAGGCACTGTGCCAGATAAGGCAAGTTATAAAGATACATGACATGAGTCCTGCTCTCTGGATGCTCACAATGAACATCTCAGAGAGATCAACCAGAACACTTACACAAGAAGCAGAGCTCAAAAACAGTGTGAGAAGACCCCAGGAGCACCTGGAGGCTGGAGCAGGAGAGTCATGAATACGTGTTGATTGCAAGTCCCAGCCAGCCAACCACCCAGCCCCACCCTTAGCTGTCTTACCTGGTGTCCTCCAATTCTCCCTTTGCTCTGCTCCACTCACTCTGGTCACCTTCCTGGACCCCAAGCATGTCCCACACACTGTCACCTACAGGCTCTTTCTGGATGTCTATATGGCCTGGTCCCTCACTTCCTTTGGGATTTTCCCATATTTCTAGCTCTGAAAGGCCTCCCCTGGCCACTGTATCTATATTTAATATAGATTCCAGTCCTACTTCCTGCTTTATTCTTATCCCCAGCACTTACTCCTAACATATGACTCACCCATATGGTCTGTTATCCTATTCCCTGTAGAATATAAGCCCCATGAGGACAGGAAATTTTGTCTGTGTAGTGCTCAACACAAGGTCAGCATTCCTAAATATTTACAAATGATGAACAAATTGCCTCCTGTGTTCCTCTCACTGAGCTTGGGTTACGTAAGTCATGTGTTCATTTGAACACTCTCTGCAACTCCACAAGGCAGATATTTTTGACAGGAAATAAAAAATGCTTGTCCTTAAGCCATGATGAGGTTTTGGAATCCTCAGGAGGACAAGGTCAATAGGACAGCTCCCAGGTCTTTCACAGGGCAGTGTTCATTGCTTGGTAAATTGGTCTGGACCAAGCAACTTTGGCCTTGCAGGCTCAGACATGCTTTTTGAAATGGCTGACATCTTCATCTCCAGGGAGAGAGAAAAGTCCAAGCACTGCCAAATCTCCCTCTGCCCCCATACAGTGCTTGGAGCAAGAGGGGATCCCTCCCCTTGTTCCTTGGCTTCTGTTTTAGTTAACTTTTTTGCAGTTGTGACTAAAGACCCACCAGCACAATTGTGCTGGAAAAGATTATTCAAGGACTCACAGTTTCAGAGGTCTTAGTCCATAGAAGGCTGGCTCCATTCCTCGGGGCTCAAGATGAGGTTGAACATCATGGTGGAAGGTTGTGGCGGAGGGGAATGGCTCACATGATGATCAGGAAGCAGAGAGAGACTCTACTCTCCAGATACCAAATATACACTCCACAGCCACACCCCCAATGAGCCACTTCCTCCAGCCAGTTACCCCACCTGCCTCCAGTTACCATTCAGTTAATCCCATCAGGGATTAAATCACTGATTGGGGTAAGACTCTCACAATCCAATCACTTCTCCTCTGAACCTTATTGCGTTTTCTTTCTTGTGTTGGGGACACCTCACATCCAAACCATAACAGCTTCTTTTCTCCATCCTCTGCCCATGTTCTGTGCCCCCAAAGTCTGGTCTTTATACCTCCCCCAGATCCCTTCCCTCTGACTTCCAGTCAGATGCAACAAGATGCATCATCAGGACAGGTGATAGAGTCAGGGTATTTTCCCAACTGCCCACTCCAGGGCCATCAGTTGGCAGTGGCTATTTTTCTCTATAGCCAAGCTCTTGCCAGGTTCCCTATGACTTCATTCTTCCCTTCAAGCCTCCGGAGTTGCTGTCTTCTCACTGTGCTAAGTCCCTGGATGCCTCACCATCTCTTGTTGGTTTTCAGCCTTATGACACTTTCACAAATAACCTCTACTTAACTCTTCAATTAACTCTTTAAGTGTGCCACCTGTTTTCTGCCATGATTCAGGGCGATGCAATGTCACTGCCACAGTTTGACTTGAGGGCTCTTCAGTTTTTGTCCTTCAAAGATTAATCAACTAACCAACTCCTCTGCCAATTAACTGGAGCTTTTTGTAGAAGAGTATCACCCAATGGAGTGTTTTGTGATGATGGAAATGTCCCTGATCAGTTCTGTTCAGCACAGTAGCCACTGGTCACATTGTCCTGTTGAGCACATGGGATGTAACTCATGGGATGTAACAGTAAGACTGTGAAACTGAATTTTAAATTTTAATTTTAATTAATTTAGATTTAAATATCCACACGTGTCCCCCATATTGTATGGTGCAGCTTTAGCCACTTAATCAGTCCATTATGGCTGACGTGTAGCTATTTTTCCTTCAAATGCATTTCTATGTCTCATCTCTTAAGGGAGCAATCTTCCTACTTTCCATCTTTTTTTTTTTTTTTTTTAAACATTTTTCTTGGTGCTGGGGTTCAAACCCAGGGTCTTGTGCTTGCGAGGCAGGCACTCTACCAACTGAGCTATATCCCCAACCCCCAGCCCCCTTTCTAGACTTTTGTTGGAAAATCCACCTTGGCCCCCAGGACTTGCAAGCCTATTATCCAGAGAGTTTAGACAACTTGCCAAAGTGGGCAGGACAATAGTTAAGAGAGTATTGAACAAGGGAACCATGGACTTTCCTGAAATCAGGGGAAGCTTAATAGTATTACACAGGAAATTGTTTCATGGAGGTCCCTGTTTGGGCTCTGTTTCTGTCATGAAAGTGGAACAAAATCCAGGCAGCAAAGAATTCAGCAACAAGATAATAATACCACAATAGCAAGTAAGTTAAGGAGCAGGCATGATTTTTGGTTCAGAACTGGGAAGAGGAACTGGACAGGTCTGGGCCATGCTTTTTCCTCCTCTTAGGACCCAGCTGATGCTGGTTCTGAAGGAAGAATGTGTTCTGCTTGCCCCTCCATCAGGGAAGGCTGCCAGGGAGAGCCTGAACTCACCCAACAGGTATGCATATCTAATTCTGGGGCTCAGTTGCAGAATGCTGTCAGCAAATATAAATTGTGCCCTAGCTTTTATCTCTTATCTGAAATACTTGGGAACAGAAGTGTTGCTGATTTGGGATTTTTTTTTTTCAGATTTTGGAATATTTGCACATACATAAAATGAGATGTTGGGGATGAGGCTTGAATCTAAACATGAAATTCATTTATGTTTCAGATGCACCTTGTACGTATTGCCTGAAGGTCATTTTGTACAACATTTTAAGTAATAATGTGCATAATACAAAGTTTCATGGGGGAAATTTTCCCATGTGTGGCATTTTGTTGGTTCTCAAAACATTTCAGATTTTGGAGCATTTCTAATTTTGAAGTTTTGGGTTTTTAAAAAATGTTTTTATTTGTAGAATGTATTTTGACACATCATGCATACATGGAATACAACATCCCATTCTTATGGTTGTACATAATGTGGAGTAATTTTGAAGTTTTGGATTAGGGATCAACCAATGATAGAAGAGTCATTTAGGTCTTCAGTCTGCCTTCATCCATTATCTTCCTTCCTTCCTTCCTTCCTTCCTTCCTTCCTTCCTTTCTCCCTTCCTTCCTTCCTCCCTCTCTCCCTCCCTCCCTCCCTTCCTTCCTCCCTTCCTTCCTGGTACTGGGGATTGAACTCAGGGGCACTCAACCACTGAGCCACATTCTCAGTCTGTTTTTTGTCTTTTCTTTAGAGACAGGGTCTCACTGAGTTGTTTAGGGCCTTGATAAGTTGCTGAAGCTGGCTTTTGAACTCAGGATCCTCCTGCCTCAGCCTCCTGCACCACTAGGATTACAGGTGTGTGCTACTGTGCCTGACCTTGTCTTATTTCTTGATTGGTTAGAATTTGGAGAAAAAAAGAGTGGTGTTATTTTTTATGATTCTTAAATCACTCCAACTTGAGTTTGGCAAGTTCTGACAATGGCAATGCCATGTGGTTTAGTGGGGGAGAGAGTTATCTCAGGAATGATGCAGCCCAGGAGAAGGCACTACAAAGGAAGTATGCACAAGAAATGCAGGAGCAAAAGCAGGGCGCAAGACCTGAAGTTGTCATGAGGCTGCATCCAGCATTGTTTTCAATGTTCCTTTAGAACCTCGGTTTGTGGTTGCAGGAGGGAGAGAAAGCACTTGTCCTGCTCTTTGCTGAATCCTGAGCACTCAGAGTTCCGTCTGGTACACAGTTGCTTAATAAATGATTTTTTTTTTTTGAACCAGAGATTGAACTCAGGGACACTCGGCCACTGAGCCACATCCCCAGCCCTATTTTGTATTTTATTTAGAGACAGGGTCTCACTGAGTTGCTTAGGGCCTCACTAAGCTGCTGAGGCTGGCTTTGAACTCGTGATCCTCCTGCCTCAGCCTCCCGAGTCGCTTGGATTACAGGCGTGCGCCACCAAGCCCGGCTAATAAATGATTTTAAATGAATAAATACAGTTCAATTGTTGGCAGTAGAATCACAGACTTCTTTTACACGTGACTATACTGAGGCCTGGGGAAACTGATTCCCACGGAGAACTGCTAATGCGTGGCAGAATCCAGAGTCCTTGGTTCCCACTGCGATACTCACACATTGTCACAAGTTGCCTCTCTCTCCTCCAGGGGGTCTCCCAGCTGCAAGCCTTTGACAGATCATCTCATCCCTCATCTAATTCATCTTAATGCTCTTCTATCTCCAACTTTAATTTTTGGGGTTAGCCAAGCAAAATGGGGGCACTCTCCTCAAAACATGACTGGTTTCCTCCCTGACACACTTTTTCCGCAGCCTAAACAGGCAGTGACTCACCAAACCAAGCCTTCAATGTCCCCATTTGAACCTCTTCCGGACCAACTGTATTCAGTGCTAATTGACCCATTCATTCAGAGCTTTCGTTTTGCTTACATGAATATCCTTGTGTGCTGCAGGATTTTAATTGAAAAATATTGACAGGGCGCCCAACTCTTATCAATTTGTTTTTCTCTGCAACCTGTCATGCTCTAGCCTCATTCCCATCCCAAAACACAGGGTGGACCCCAATAGCTGACTTTGTACTCTAAGATCCAATCTACCTGGTCATAGTGACTAATCTAGATCTAAGCAGCTGACCTAACCTGGGGCTAACTCCTAACTCCAGGAATTTGGAGCTTTGTGACACAGGATTTTGGAGGATGGGGGAGGGCTTTAGAGCTAATTCATCTTTTGCACAGCAACATTCTAGAGTGAAAATCCATAAAACCAGCTGCTGAACTTTCTGGTCCCTGTAGCTCTGGAAGCCTGGTTTTTCCACTCCTCTTTGGATTCTACACACTCTGGATCCTTCCAGTACATTCTTGCTTTTGTATTAACCAGCTAGAGTTAGTTTCTGTGGGTTGTTGGTGAAGCTAAGACATACTCCATGCAGCTCATTTGAAGTGAAGAGGCCTGGAATCAGCATCCCAGAGTGGCTTTCTTTAGGCCTCCATGGGGACGTCTGTCCTCTCTTGCCCACTGGCTTCTCGTGGGCTTCTCTTCTACTTGTCTCCTCACCTGTGGTCCTGCATCCTGCCCCTGCCCCGCTGCTTACCTGCTGGTTGGAAGGCACACCTGATGGCAGAACCCCATCCCCTTCAGCACGGTGCGCACTGGGCCACTCATCTCCTCACCTGCTTCGGTGGAGAAGTGTCACAGACACATGCTGCCTTTATGGTCCTTTTGCCCTTGTCCTCCCTATAGCATCCATCACTGGCCATTCATCAGGGTCACGTGTTCACTAGCTTCCAAGTTCAAGTCCAGTTATGTGTAAAGCACGATTTAAGAACAAGATTTGTTGACACTATGCTGTAATTTGCCAGCTATCATACCACAGAGAATTAAAACCTAGTCTGGCACAGAGGTGCATGCCTGTAATTCTAGCCACTCAGGAGGCTGGGGCAGGAAGATCACAAATTGGAGGTCAACCTGGGCACACTAGCAAGACACTGTCTCAAAATGAAAAATGAAAGGCATGGTGTTGTAGCTCAGTGTCTCTGGGTTCAATCCCCAGTACTCTGCACCAAAGCAAACCTATATTCTAGATTCAATAATAGAAGGTGATTGCTGATGCTTCCAGATCAAGGTTTAGAGTTTGCTTGCTATTTTGCTTCTGTAAAGGACCATGGCAGGAACTGGGCTGGAGTTAGATAACCCTTTGGAAAGAGCACTCAATGCTCCCAGCTCCTCCAAGTTTGGGGAGCAATGGCACAACATGGATGTGAATAGAAACTTCCTTTTTTTATAAGAATAATAAAATAATAAAAATACAACCCCTGAGAATTTTATTTTAAATTATATTGTGAGATGTGATTGCAAATTGGTGCAACTACTCTAGAAAGCAGTATGGGGATTCCTTAGAAAAGTTGGAATGGAACCGCCATTTGACCCAGTTATCCCACTCCTCAGCATACACCCAGAGGACTTAAAATCAACATACTACAGTGACACAGCCACATAAACACTAAATAGCAGCTCAATTCACAATAGCTAAGCTATGGAACCAACCCAGGTGTCCTTTAACAGATGAATGGATAAAGAACATGTGGTATATATACACAGTATTACTCCGCCATAAAGAAGAATGAAACTATGGCATTTGCTGGTAAATGGATGGAGCTGGAGACTATCATGCTAAATGAAATAAGCCAATCCCCCCAAAACCAAAGGTCAAATGTTCTCTCTAATATGTGGATGCTAACACTCAATAAGGAAGGCAGAGGAGGGAAGAATAAAAATACTTTGGATTAGACAAAGGGGAATGAAGGGAAGGGAGGGAGCAGAGTAGGAAAGACAATAGAATGAATTGGACATAACTTTCCTATGTTCATATATGACTACACTACCAGTGTAACTCCACATCATGTACAATCACAAGAATGGAAATTTGTATTCCATGTATGTGTAATATGTCAAAATACATTCTACTGTCATGTATAACTAAAAAGATCAAATAAAAAATATACCGTGAGAAAAGCTACTCTATTTGTTTATGGGATTGAATATCTTTTGCAAACTCATGTTTTTTTGTTACATTTTTAAAGATAGCTTTTTAAAGTAACAACTCCATTACATTCACAAAGATAGGTTGTTTAATTGTAACTTTAAAACAGAAAGTTCACTCCCCTTGGGGAATAAAAGAGAACATACTTTTTTCCAAAATGAATTTCGAAGTGTTGTTTCATTTAAGACTTGGATTTTAGCACCCAATGAAAATTTAGAATCCTTATTGTCTATTCAACTCAGAAACGGTGTTTATTAGGTTTTGTACTTATTGTGCTTATGTCCTTAAGAAATTTAAAATCTAGCTGTAGAGACAGGATTTACACGTGTGAAACAATCCAAGAACAGCTTAAAACAGAATAGATTTGCATTGCAGCAAGGGCAAGAAGTGGAAGGAGAGAGTTCATGGGTCTTCTGAGAATGATTTCTTTCCAAAGCACTATACTGTTTGCTGACTATTCAGAAATCCAAATTATGAAGTACAATTAAGGAAGGCAATATGTTCTACAATGACTTTAAAAGTTGACATGCTTCATTAATTATATTTCCAACTATTTAAATCAAAGAAGAATCATTTTCAACACATAATTCATAACCACTTAAACACCACCATTATTAAGGAAGTTAAAAAAAATACAGGGACACCTTAAAAACATTATTTCCCTGTGCGATCTAAGTTGAAAAGCCAGTTAGACAGCTTTGCTCTCAGATAGGCAGGCTGGCTGGGAAGGCTAGCTCCAGCCTCTGACACAGCCACCTATGAGGGACTCAGGGACGAGTTTGCTGCTTTGCAGGAGACTGGCATGGCAGATGGAAGGTTCTGGGCATGCCAAGCATGCTTTAGGATTGCACTTGCTTGACACAGATCCAGGAGGAATGTGAATTCAGGAGGAATGTGAAACGTGGCGAAGAAGATTTCCAGTCTATTTTTCACTCCAGGAAGGCAGGATGTATGGATGGTAGAGGATACAAAGTTGTGAGTCTGACAAGCTGGATTGGTATCCAAGATCTGTGACTCTTAAACTGTGTAGTCTTGAGCAAGTAACTCCTCTGCCTGTTTCCTCATCTGTGACATAAAGATGACACAAGTTTTTTGTTTGTTTGTTTGTTTGTTTGTTTTTTGATGGTGGTTAAATGAATTAAAACTTAGAAATGACTTTTGGCACATAGTAAACATCAATGTAAGCTGTTTTTTCATCAAAAACTATTTGAATTGTGTCTTAAAGGATTCACAAGCCCACAAAGAGCAGTGGTCTCTGAATCCTTTCCTTCAGGATCACATCCCATTGTACAAACCAGCTGGAAAAGAGAAAGGGTGAGGATGACAAAGCCCAGGTGACCAGGCACTTGTCCACTGGACGAGTCATCCCTGTCTGCCCGTAAACCTGCGTTCTGCAGTCCATGCCTGTGGCGTGACCCAGAGCCACCAAGTCTCAAGGTTGAAAGTAACAAACTCCACTATTCAGTCTGTTTTTTTTTTTTTTTTAATTTCAAAGTTTACAGTAGGTAGAGGGAAAAAAATAGACAGCAAAGAGGGAAGAGGTGGGCAGATTCCCAGGGAGACGAGAGAGACCACCTCATTTTAGGTGCGCCTTTTAGGTAACCACTCTGGGAACAGTAGGTAGTGAGAAGGTCATTTAAAGTTCGAATGATCTTTTTGTCCAGTTAATCCTGATCTTCTGCTATGGAACCCTGGTGGAAATCTAACGAAATCATGCAAGGTCAGTTTGGAGAATGCTACCCTTTCCCCCAGAGTAAAACCCAGAGGCCATGAACCTTGTCTGTCTTGCTCTTTGACATCGTCCCCTTTGCAAGCACGGTGTTTGAACGTGATGGCCCTCTGCATAGGGGTTTTCAAGTGCTAAATTCGATCCCAGGAACTTGGAACTAGAATAATTCAAATAGTTCAGGCCCATGTGAGTGCCCATGCATTTGTAACTACTTATTTTGGAAGTACTAGAGGACCAGCTGAGAATGTGCAACGAATCTAGAAAGGTTGCTCAGATGTTGAAATCCCCTTAAGGGCTGTAGTCTCCAAAGCTTTTACGTCACCAGTCTCTGACTGGTCACCCTGTATGATGGGAGGTATATCTGACCTCATTTGACCTTTGGCAGATGGCACCGTGGTTTCCATATTCATCTAGGTACATCACTGTGAGAAACACCATAAGGAACTTTATGGCCTCCCAGACGTAAAGGGAGGTCATAAATGTCTTAGTGAGGCTCCTGCAGACTGTCATCACTGTGACAAAGCAGTACTGTCTTAGTCTGTTTTCTGTTGTTATATCAAAACACTTGAGGCTGAGTACTTTATAAAGTAAAGAGGTCTATTTGGCCCATGATTCTGGTGTCTGGCAGATCTTAATAGCATGGCACTGGCATCCTAGTGAGGATTCCTGGGCTGTGTCACAACATGGTGGAGAAAGAAAAAGGGAATTAGCCACATGCAAAAGGAGCCAAGCACACACCATGGCTTCCCTTTATAACCACCTGCTCTTGAGAGTACTAGTCCATTGAGACCTGACCCACTCCCACAGGACAGCGTTAATCCCTCTGGAGCCCCATGACCTCATTATTTTCCCTTAGGCCCCACCTCTTAAAGGTGCTGTACTAGGGACCAAGCTTCCAGCACATGGCACTTTGGGGTTCCACAGAAAATGCTAAACATAACCACAGAAAATGTAAAATATAACTAACCTGTTTTTCAGTCTGGGTTTCAGATTGACCTTTAAGAAAAAAAAAAAAAAGTTGAATGATTATAGGAACAGCTCTAGTCCTACTGACGCAACCAGAATTTCTAGTCCTGAATCATTTCACACTAAAACCTTGAACCATTAGGTGACTGCTTTGTGAGAGGAAAAAGACAGATTGACAACTGGGTAAATCTGGTCACAGACTGGGAAGAAAACAGGTTATTGGTATTTTCAAGATCTTTCCCTTTTTTCTTTATTATGAATACATGTAGACTTCTTGTTGGAATTTGCGAAGTTTATTGCATATGCTTTTAATCAAATTTCCTTGCATTCTTAGACCAATGAGTTGTCTACTTCTCAAAATGCATGGAACTAGAATTTTTGGACTTTGAGACCCTTTTCTTTTAAGTCTTTCATTATATAGCTGAGGAAACTGGGCTGGAGAGAGTTGTGGCTACGTCCCGGTCCTGTTTGTTCTGCTGCAGCCAAAAGAAGCTTCCAGGGACCCAGGGGTACTCACTCCTCTCTCTGTTCTTCAGTTGTCCTTTTCTGTTCCAAACTATCATGTCTTTTGATTGTTGGACATCTGTACAAGAGCAGAGTGTTCAAGGCATGAGGACTCATTTCAGGAAGCTTCGTTGTTTGGGTAAGGACGAATTCACTCTTCCAAAAGTGGAGCTGCGAGAAGTTTCTTTTGTCCTCTAAAGAAATACGTTCCCTACCAAAGAACACAGACACTTCAGATGCAGGAAAATGGAAGCCAGGGCAAGAGTGCCTATGGCTACACTGAGAGCCGCTGGGAAGGAGGGGAGGCTGGCTCCCAGCAGGGGTGAGTGCATACTGCAATGCCCACCACCATGGCAGGTGGGGTTAGCACCTGCGGGCAGTGCAGGGGAGAGGGCGGTGCTCAGGCCTACAGCTGCCACACACAGGCAGGGGAGGCAGCCATTCTATGTGGCTTCCAAAAAGTTCAGCACAACAGCAAGAACCAGAGTGTACGTCAGTCATTCCACAGGATGCCCTGGAAAGAGTACCAAGGGATTCCCTCCGTTATAGGGCCAAGGGATATATTCAAGGCCCTTGTCAAGAGTGACCTGATGAGCTACACAGCTCATGGATAAAAATAACCCACCCACCCTTTCTATCTTAATAAAGGCCAATCGTATGCTTGCAATTCAGACCTCACATTCGCATCCAGAGATTTACTTTCCGTGCAACAACACATTTCCATCATCTTTGTTAGACTGTGACATCTATAGGTGGCAGCTATTGAAGGAGAGAGTTTATTAGCTGAAAAGAAAAGGTCTTTTTACCTGGTGGCATTCATTCTGAGAGCCGGCATTCCATGAATGAAGGACTTTTTCCCAGGGATCACATGAGTACAAATGAATAATGAAAATCTCAACCTTTTCTGTAATTAAAATAAATAAACACATAACTTCCTATAATTCCTGACTTTTGGACCATTCCAGAAATCCAAAGGTTTTTTTTTTTTTTTTTTTTTTTTTTAATGACAAGTAAAGTGATCTTCTTGTTCTATTATCAGGGAAGGATGGAGCAGTCGGGTCCTTATGAATCCTCTTTGTGATCATGGCCTTCTGGGAAGTTGCTTAGTGGTGTTTGGTTCTGCTTAGTGGCTGCGCCCTCAAGAGGATTTCCAAAAAAAACCTCAAATAAGGGTGAGGTCATTGAAGGACTCAGCATGTCAATTCCAGGAAACTAAACATCTTTAAAAGTCGTGTTTTTGTCCCTGTCCATTGTCAGAACTCCCTTTGCTTTGGAATTTCTAAAGGAACCTTAACCACAGGGTCCTGTTTCTTCCACTCTCCCTTTCTAAGGATTCATCCATCTTGGGGGTTTATCAACTGACCTTTTGAACTCTCACCAGCTCTAATTTCAGCACAAAGATTGCAATGCGCTGATATCTGGCTTTCCCTTGGCCTGGTCTTCCTTCCTATTTTGCCTTTCAACCTTGGACATGCTCTGATTATCTGGTGAGGCTCACGGGTCAGTGTTAGAGTCGCTTCTTAATTTCACACAGAAGGTAGTCTTTACTCTGCCACGCTTCCGACACTGGTGCTTCAAGGGTGGGACTGGCATTTATTAAAGTGCCATTAAAAATGTGCTCTGGAATAGAAGTTCACTGGATTAGGCAAAGGGAAATGAAGGGGAGGGAGGGGTGGGATTAGGAAAGACAGTGGAATGAATCAGACATCACTTTCCTCTTCATATATGAACACACCACCAATGAAACTCCACACCATGTACAGCCACAAGAATGGGATCCTAATTAGGATAAATTATACTCCATGTGTGTATGATATGTTAAAATATACTCGCTGCTATGCATATCTAAAAAGAACAAATTTAAAAAATTAAAAAAAAAAACTGGGAGTCAAATAAAACATTTCTCCTTATGAGTTAAAAAAAAAACCCCAGCTAGTCAAGGCTAAAAGTCTGTGATTCTGTTATAATCTAAACCCATATACTTTATTAGTGCATAGGAATCAAGATTTGAAATTATTTAAATTTTAACTGTGTATATGATTACACTATGCATACACTGTCGAATTGCAACTATATTCCTATTTCTGAGTAAATCCATTTGCTAATATTTAAAAAAAATGTTCTCTGGTGGCCTTGTAAGTCTACAAGACTACAAACGGCAGGGCTATTTTCAAATGCCAGCAGGGTGGTGACAGGGGACCATGAGAGGGCTAGCGTCTTGGCACCACTGCCTGACTCCAGGGTTTACTCTGAAAGCCTGTTGTTTTATTCATTTTTCAGACATTAATAAAATGTCTACTGCATGCCGGGGACTTTACTGAAATCTGGTTACAACAAGGAATGAATCCAATTTTACCTTTAAGGAATGTACAGCATAAAAATCCATTATGACTTCCTGTTGTAAAATATTGAGCAAGTCCTTCAAAGAGTAGATAATAGAGGATGTGGGAGAGATCAGAGGGCATGCAACTTTATAGGGGAGGAGAGGAGAGGTCAGGAAAGGCTCTGTGGAGGAACCAACCTAAGTTAAGTATGAAAGCATGAGAATAGCAAGTTTTATTTATTTTACCCCCCATGGAAGTGGGGGTGAGGCAGTGTAGACAGGAACCAGGGAAGAGAATCCAAGGCAAAAGAGGTGCCTGCACAAAGACAGAGGAGCCAACAATGGCTGGGAGGTGCCAGAAACTAGGTAAGCCATTGAGTGTTTTTGAAACCAAGAACGTGAGACAGGAAATGGGATGAGCAGGAAGGGGAGGCAGGAGGTCTCCTGGGAAGGCAGAGTTTGACTTACTCCCTCAGTGATCGCCTGGGAATGCAGCAGAAGAACTGGCTCAAGGTTTTTAACATTTTTCTGGGACAATGAAGAAGATGGATTTGCTTGTGATCAATGTCATCTTAGTGTGGCACTTAAAAAAAAAAGGGAACAAACACAATTCTCCAAGTCAATCCTGTCTAAGAGGAACAGGTAGAATATGGAAGCTTCCTTTCTTATAGCCTGATATTCCCTCACTTGAGCCATGAAAAGACCCTGCCCTCACGGTCTGTGTGGTCCTCTTCTCTCCATTCCCTTCCAATGGGTTTGTGCCTGAACAGAAATGGGATTACTGGTGGCAAGGAGAACACCATGGGTAATGACGGTGTGGTGAGTAAGCCCAGAGCGAGCTGTGGGGACAGGGTTCTCACCAGCAGCACTCACCAGGTAGGCGATGAGCAGGGAGCTTGTTTTGTTTTTGTGTCTGTTTCCGTTTTTAACCTGATACAAGTGTCACATGTACATGAGACTTGCTCAGGGACAGGCTATCCTAATGCCCATGCTTTCTGGGTTAAATCAGGCAGTGTGAGCTAGGAGTTAACGTGGCTTCCAGAGATGCCCAGCTGATTCCCACATAATGGCTCACACACTGGAAGTTTCTGACTCATAGAAAAAACATAGTCTAAATTCTCACCATTCTTCTCCTGCTCGGGATTCTATTGTTTGTTCAATGATACCCAAAGGCTGAATGGAAAACCAAGTCTGTAAAAAATGTACCTTGAATTCACCTATAGTTACAAGTTGAGATGGGTTTGATGCCAATGAATTGCCTCTTTTTTGGACAACAATTTAAATTTTCACCTGTCAGACTATTTTCATAGTCAGATTGCATGCTAAAGCAAGGTAAGTTAAAGTTAATCATAAGGGGTACATATAGGTTGGGAAAGCTGTCTTGTTCACTGCTTTAGACCTGGTTTGGGGCCATTTCTCTGTAGTGTTTCTAATAGTTCAGGCTAAACAGGGTAAAAATGGAATTATTTAGAAAGTCTTAAGCAATGAGAGATTATCCATATCATTGGAAAGTAATGAACATGTCAAATAAAATCGCTAAAAACATGGAACACGAAATGAAGCATTGGACAAGGAGTCACCAAATGTATATCTTAAAGTAAGCAAAGGTGCTGCGCAGTACATGTCCACAGGGGTAAAGAGGGACACAATTCATTTGTGCAAAGTTCATGAGAGTGACACTTGGGAGGACTAGATTTTACTGTCCCTGAAGTGGGCCCCTCTTGGTCCTCAGTTGTCATGTGTCAAATAAAGGGTTTGAAGGGAATAATCTTAATATTCAAATTATTCTGTGAAAACATGCAAAAGGAAGGAAGGGAGGGAGGGAAGAACAGAAAGCAGGAAGGGAGGGAGGAAGAGAAAGAGGGAAAAAAGGAACAAAAGAGGTCCTTGTGGAAGCACCACGGTGGCGAGTCTAGCTCATCACTTGTCCAGATACTCTGCCTCTCCAGAATTCAGTCACCCCAGGACACGGGGAATAAATTCTTATACAATGTTGGGCTTCCGAGGCCAGGTTGGTCATCTTCTGGAGAGATCTGCCATGGACCACATGGCAGAGCATGGGGACCACGATGACTCACACCTGGTGTCTGTGCCACTGTACATCCCCCCACATTGACCCTGGACTTGGTCCCATGCATTGGCTCAGCCATTAGGACATTAGCACATGTGCAGAGAGGCTTGTCCTCTTGAAAGTTCTCCATGTCCACGAGAAGAAGCTAGACCTGACCTCTTGACAACAGATGACCACCTGCAGGGAGAGGCCCCATCGTTCCAGCCCATCCCAGTTCCAATGGCTCCACAAGAGTGAGCCCAGGCAAGACTGTCAGAACAACCCCTCAGTTGTCCTCGGACTCATGATAAGTGTTTAAGTGTTATTATTTGGGAGATATTTGTTGTGCAGCAAAAGATACAAAAAAAGATCAAATCAGAGGACTAAAAATTTCAAATTAAGAGAATGTTTCTTAAATCCTGGAGCCTTAAAATTTTGTGAGTTCAGTGTTACAGGCAAGTCCAACTGCCTCTGTGACTCTGCCCATGAGTTTCTACCATTTTCTTTCCAGTATGATGTAAGAAGGGAATTTAAAATAAATTTTATATTAACCATTGGGGTTTACCCATACATAAGATAAGGGCACAATAAAGGTAATGTTAGGATAAATTTTGGTGTTCAGGTTAGATTTCCTTCCAGAACATTCCATGTTTAGAGAGGTGGTTTCGAGGTTGTTGTCAGAGACTCTCAAAGAAGTTGAGCCCAACAACAATATCACATGGTCTTCTAATCAAGGGCCAGAACTACTGAGTCTGCATACACGACAGACTCAGTTGAGCCTGGAACTTTCTAGGATTTATGAGGTTGCTATGCTTGGACAAGTGGGATGACTGAGTTGAAGGACAACCGAGTCATGTAACTCCTTAATAAATGTAGCAGGAGCATTGACACAGGGTCACCTTGCTTGGTAAGAGGCCCCTAGCATTCCAGAGGGAGATGATCTCACAAGGAAGTCAGACATTCATGCAAAAAAAAAAAAAAAAAAGAAAGAAGAAATAACTGTTGGTCACTGGTCAGATCACCTGTATTGCCCTCAGTAGTTTCCGTATAAGCCCAAATGCTAGGATAATTTAGTGGTCCTGCAAGGCTGTTCTGGAATTCTCTACCATGTTCACTTAAAGTGCGTGGGCTAAAACCGTTCCAGTGTTTTTTCTCACCCTGGCACCCTGGCTCTCTGCCCCTCTTCTAAATAGTGCTGAAGCACAGCAATGCTATCCATCAATGTCTTCTGCCCCCACCCTCTTCCCTCCATTCCTAGTATCCTGATTGAAGTCCATATTACCACTGATTTGAACTGTTCCCCCTGGTTTAATCTCTCTCCCTGTCCACATACTGTCAGATTAATCTTCCTAGAACACAGTGCTCTCCACTAAAAACTCGTCAGTAGTCAATGGGAAAAGGTCTCTGACTTTGGTCTTTAACATTTCTAGCTTTCCTCAGTCTCGTCCCAAGGCTCTCCACTGCTAGAAACACAATTCATGCTGGAAACACAATTCCTGGTGCAAACCCATGCTTCTTACTGCCAAGCACTGAGCAGAATATGTGGGATGCCCCTGCCTCCTACTGCTGCTTGTTCAGGTCAGCGTCCTTCTTTAAGTCTCATCGGAAACACTCTCCTCCATGGAAACCCATCCCTCCAAGCTGATGAGCAGCTTGGTCATCTCTACAGCCTCTGTAGTTATCTTCCTACCCTTTATTAAAATGACTATGATTCTTTTTATTCATGGCATTTCCTCCTTTTGGGATTCTTTTCATAATGCCCCAGCAATGACAGGCATTTACCATGTGCTTGATGAGCAACCAGAAGAACTCACTCATTTCCCTTTCACTTCATCTGTGGAAGTTGCACCCCTGTAGATTTTAAGAACACTGAATAGATGACAAAGGAAATAGGAAGTTGCTCTCTCAATTCTGTTTGTTGCCCTATTAACAAAAAATATATGTAATATTACATATAATATTAATTTTATATATGAAATTACATATATATTTAATTTTAGGAAAGACTATGCGGAGTTAGATCAAACAGAATTCCATCCCAGCTGCCATACCTGTTAAGTTGGATCAAGAGAAATTAAAAAGAAAATTCTTTCATGAGCATTTTCAAGTCACACTAAGAGCTGTGACCCAAGCATGCTGGTTTCTGCCTTGATTTGTAAACTCAGGAATTTGTCTTTGGGTATTGCTATTCATTTGTTCTGACAGGAGTAGAAAATAAAGAAGACACACAGGTCGCCATCTAAAGTAATTCACAGTCTAGTTGGGGGGACAAGAACAATGAAACTGGTGAATAATAATTTAAACTGGTATTTTGCTAAAACTCTAAGACCAATCATGTAAATGCTCATTGTTTTGGGTCAGAGATCTAGGAATGCTGTATTTCAAAACAGCATTTACTCAAATGTGCATCACTCACATTGTAGGAATGGAAGATTTATACCATTGCTGGGCATGAATGACCAGAAAAATAATAAAACTTGGAGAGAAAATAAAAACAGAAGCATGTGATTCTGTGACAGGCTAATAAAATAATCTTCATGAGATCACCCCCTCCTTTCACTCAGAGTAACATCCCATCTTAGAACATTCAAGTTACCTCAGTCATTTGTGGAGTTAAGAAAATTCATGAAGAATATTTCATTTCTTAAGCTACAAAGTCACTTAGGCTTAATTTCTTAAAAAATGAGTTCATCCAGACCATTCAGAGAGACACTGTTTCAATGACAAGTCATTCAATTGCCTTGTACC
Source organism: Glaucomys volans (assembly GCA_020662805.1). NCBI lineage: Eukaryota > Metazoa > Chordata > Mammalia > Rodentia > Sciuridae > Glaucomys > Glaucomys volans. Next base: position 737,681 of record JAJEJO010000177.1, read on the forward strand.
CAAGAGTTCTCATTTATCAGTCAAGATCAAAAGAACTGTATGAAGTAATAGCTTGGAAGTGCTTTGCAGGTTAATCTGTACAGATTTATGGTATTATTGTTTATAGTACACTCAGAGGACTAGAAACCACATCTGACATTTAAGGGTCTTCTCTTTAGTGACACACTACTTCTGTAGAGTCCAGTTGGGGAGTATTATTCTAAAAATCAGTTGAGATTTGAGTCTTTTCTCCCTGAGCATTTAATTTGACTTTTTATTTAGCCAGTCAAGGAAAACTGCTAACTCTAACCAACAATAAATTTCATGCTTTAAACCCAATTTTCCTGTTCATCCATTAAAATTTTTCAAAATAATTTCTGGACATCAGGTGGATTCTCCTTTCCATGTAAGCCACTCCCCGGTGAGAAAGGAGTGTGGATCAGAGGCTCCCATGAATCTACCCTTCAAGGGCAAAGCAAAGCTCCTTTGAGAAATACGTAACGTATTTGGTTAATTCTCCTCTTTCTCTTTATTTTTCTGGTGTTGTTTCTTCTGTTCCTTCTCATCTCCCCCTTTCTCTCTCTTACCCATTATGCTTCCTTTCGTGGTCAGAATTTGACCTGAGAAAATACTGGGGTTTGATTGGTTGTTGTGGCTCTACCTGATTGTCATAGTAAGAGGTATCACATGGTCTGGGCCTGGTTTTCTGCAGACAGGGGTCCTAGGCTGGGTGTGTGACCCATAGGTCTCCAAATGTGAGCCGAGAGCTGCAAGGGTGAGAGACAGCAGTAGGGTCGTTCACCCTCAGCTGACCTTGAACCCATGCAGCCCTGCACAGCTCCCATCTACCTCACTAGGAGAGAGGGGGCTCTGTGTTCAGAGACAGCCCAGAGAGGACTGTCTTCACTTTGCTCCTGAGTTCAGTCAGGCAATGAGCTCGTTGACACAATGTTATGACCATGCCAAGATTAACTGTCAGGAACCTTTTGAATTCTTTTATTGCTTGATAAGCCACTAACTTGCTCTGTGGTGTTTAAAGTTCCTTCTCCATTTTTTTTCCAGCTGCAAAATAAGTCTAGATGACGTCTAAATTCCTCCTGACCCTAAAACATGTGTAATTGATGATCTTTTAATGAGGACTTGTAAAGACATAGTGCTCATTCCTAGTGGGGATTGGTGAATGGGGCGGAAGGGCTCAGAGTCTGCCGTCTCCGTCGTTCTCTATTGGTGGAGCATTATCTGTCATTTATTGGCCATGTCTTTCCCCTAGCAGCTACACTGGATGTTGTATACATTTCCTTGCCATTTAAATACCCACAAGCCAATAAAACTCAACTCCAAGTTAAACAACAGCCCATACCATTGAAGCCATAAGCTGGCTCTGGCTCACGCACTTAGCATCTTACTTTGCCCAAGGGCAGAATGATTTTCAACTTTGAGTTAGAGAATTCTTCAGGCAAATGAGGGAAATGCTTTAGTGCAGATGGCTGGAGCTCTAGGAGCAGAATTAGAACCGCCTCCAAGAAAGACAGGAAGTGAGTGAGGACATCTGGGACCATTGAGTATGGTGGGGGGTGATGGTCATTGGGACCAGACAGGGAAACACTTTCCTCCATTAAAGAGCCAGAGGAGACGTCAGAGTTTCATAACAAGTAAGCAGTCCAAGGAAGGAAAGAAACACAGTTTATATAGATCAAGGGTATCATTTGCTTCCCACCGTATTAAACCACAGGCTGGGGTTGGCCAGGCCAGACTAGTGGAACTTCCCTGAACACCAGAACCAAGAAGATGAACACCTTTTAGAAAAGTTCAGAGGCTGTCATTACTACTTCAAAATTTCTTCTGACCAGTAAACTTTCCTTCCAAGCATTTACTTGGTTCTCACCCTTGACCCCACACATGAGGACCTTCCTGGATGCTTTGAGGAAATGATGATATATGTGCACCAACCCATTCCAATCAAACAAGAGCACCTTGGGGGAGTGGACCAAGAGATAAATAATTAAAATATTCTCCCTAGGCTGTTTTAAAATTTGCTTGAGAATTTCGGCTGTCCTTACTTGCAGTCAACTCATTATAAAACTAACATGAATTTGCATAGGTTTTGCATATTAGAAAGTTGTAGTTAGGAAATTGAAGCTCAGTTCTGAATCTAGTCCAGAGACTTTTTTTAGGTACCAGAGACTGAACCCAGTGGTGCTTAACCACTGAGCCACATCCCCAGCCATTTTTATTTTTTTATTTTGAGACTGGGTCTTGCTAAGTGGCTTAGAACCTCCCTAAATTGCTGAGGCTGGTTTTTAACTTGCCATCCTCCTTTCTCAACCTCCTGAGTTGCTGGGATTACTGATGTGCACCACCATGCCTGGCTGGTGATGAGACTTTGAGTGCATTGGCCCTGGTAGACCTACATGAAGTTACATAGGAAGATCCAAGGGTGTCAGAACAGGAGGAGGAACTTGCTTCTGCTCCTTTCCCAAGCTTTGACCTGTAAAAATGTACTGGTTACTGGAGGCTATTCAAAGAATTCTCCTATGCCTTGGGGTAGGAGTTGGGCAATTCCTCCCCTACGCCCCAGATCAGCAGTTCTTCTGGGCCACAGGCTTTTACCACTCACTTGCAGAAACCCAGGAAGCCAGGAATGTCTTCCCAGCAGCCCAGAGTGGCTTTGGAGAAAATGATTTCATGAGGGCAACTCATGGAAAACCAGAGAAATCTAATTGATTCAAAGGTGAAAGATTTATCTTAGTATACTTATGAAGATGAAGAAATAAAGACCCTCACAGTGGAATAAAAATAGCTCAAAATCAAATCTAACTGTTGGCAGAAAGCGGAAAACATAGTGGATTCTCAATGCAATTTTTTTATGATTGATGAATAGAATGAGATTTATTTTGAAGTTTGATCAGTTTTTGGTAAAGTTTAAATGTTCTCGTAGTTTTTCTTTCATATCTACCTCACATTCACAATGGAGCAAATGTACAAGTCACTTCTTAAAGAGTTAGAGGGTTTGAGGTTCCTGATGCTGATGATAAAACATGACAGGAAAAATATTGGTCCTTATCCTATTTTCTTTTAGAAAGAGAAAATCTGAAGGTAACTTACATTTTCTGGAAAACTTAAACATAAATTGACCTACAACTTGGAAAAGTGCCAAGTGGCCTCTCTCACCTTTCTAGCAGTATGGTTGCTATGTGACAACTCCAGGGGCGTCTTACATACCCAATCTCTGTGCTTTCTCCCCACCCCCAGTTGTACAAATGCCTACTGTGGGACTGTGGGACTGTGGGACTTGGCAGCTTTGGGCAGCAGGGCTCCTAAAGAGCATTCCAAAAGGAATGCCAGGGAACACATCCATTAAAATGTAGGCTAAAATCACAATAGCTAAGCAGTTGAACCAACCTAGGAGCCCTTCAATAGATGTATGGATAAAGAAAATGTGGCACCTAGACACAGTGGAATATTACTTAGCCATAAAGAAGAGTGAGATTATGGCATTTGCTGGTAAATGGATGGAACTGGAGATTATCATGTTAAGTGAAATAAGCCAATCCAACAAAAACCAAAGACCTAATGTTTTCTTTGATATGCAGATGCTAACACGAAATAAGGGGTAGGGAGGGAAAAATAGAATATTATTGGAGAAGACAAAGGAATAAAGGGAATGGAGCAGGGTGGGAATAGGAAAGACAGTAGAATGAATGGGACATAACTTTCCTATGTTCATTCACATGAATACACGACCAGCGAAACTGCATGTCATGCACAACCACAAGAATGGGGTCCTAATTAGAATAAGTTATACTCCAAGCTGTATAATATGTCAAAATACACTCTACTGTCCTGTATATCTAAAAAGAATAAATAAAACATGGATTCTTCTGTCATGTATAAGTAAAAAGAACCAACAAATAAAGGAAAAAATGTAGGCTATTTGCTTCATATCCCTTACCACAAATAAACGACAAAAATTTTTAGTACGTAGTAAGTAGATGCTTAGCTTCTTTCTTTGAGCACAAGCAGGGGAGGGACAATGGGGCACTCCTAACACATGTGCTGATGACATCGGTCTTCCATGTCTCTGACTCACCAGTCACCAGCTCCTATCAGCAGTCCAGCCCACATTCCTCCCCACAATGCATCCTGATTACAAAGAAGGGGGGTATGTTCTGACCAAAGGGAGGGAAACATGGTTGAGGCATCACAAGGAGGTAACAGACTATATGATATTTTTTTTTTTAGAGCAATATAAAACATTCTAGCTGGGTGTGGTGGCACATGCCTGTAATCCCAGCTACTTGGGAAACTGAGGATCTTGAGTTGGAGACTGGACTGGCAACTTAGTGAGACCCTGTCTCAAAATAAAATAAAACAAAATAAAATAAAGGGCTGGAGATAGAGCTTGGTGGTAGATGTTTGCATTGCATGCACAAAGCCCTGGGTTAGATCCCTAGTACTGCAAAAATGAAAAAACAAAATAAATAAAACATTCCAATTGAGCGTCCCCATTGAAGAAGAAATAAACAGACCAGAGAGAGGGAATGAAAAGGGAAGGTGGCAGAGAAGAGGGGAGAACAAGTAGGGAGGATGGAGAAAAAGCTACTGGAATAAGAAGAACATAGAAGAGAGATTATTGCAGATACAGAAAGGACAGAAAAGGACAGTGAGGGAAAGGGAGATAGAGTCTAGGTTCTGGGGAGTGAATGGCTGTGCGTGTTACAGTCCACATTCACGTGGGCTAACCTTCATCCACTCACATTCACTGAGTACCAATGCCCACCCAGTGCATCGGGTGGGATTCAGATGAGCCCATTGGATGCTGTTCTTGCCATTAAGGCATTTACAAATTCAAAGGGGGCTGAAAACATACCCAGAGCTACTACATGCCACAATGCTATGGCAGCACAGAGCCAAGCCATTGACTCTGCTGTCCCCCAGCGTCATTGCAGGGCCTGCCAGGTTCTATTCGCACACCAACCAACCCTGGTACAACAAAGGAGGGAGCTTTACAAGGATGTGCATACTTGGAGGCTAGGACTGGGGACAACCTGGAGTCCAGGCAACATAGCCTAGAAACCATAGTCTAAGTGCAAGGTGGTAAGAACCTAAAATTATAGTATGTGGTGTGAAATTACCCGAGCCAAGGTGTTTGAACACTTAATGCGTGCCGGGAACGGGTCCTATCTCATTTAACCCTCATAACTACTTAATGAGCTAGGCACTGTTACTATCTAGAGGGGGAAACTGAGGTTCAGAGAGGTTAGTGGCACGATGAAAGCGCTGTTATAAAGAAGGGCTTGTCAGAACATGGAGAGAAAGACTGAGCGTGGAGGAGGATAATTACCTATTATCAGTGTTCTGTGGGAATTTTAGTGGTTGATGAGCCAAACACCCTTTGGAGTTCAACTGTCCCATCTAGGAAGTGCTGGGATTCTCTGTGATCTGGTCATAGCCGCTGACCAGAGACAAATCACACTTTAGCCAAACACATCCCACAAGGCAGCATTTAAACACTAGACCTTAGACCAGAAATCTTCACCTGATAGGACGCCTAGAATTGTTCCTATGCAGCTGGGTCTCATTTCCTGGTAATGTGAGGACATATCTCTGTCCCAGGGCTCTCTCCAGCTTTGAGTATCTTCTGCAGCCTGGAGGGTCCAGGAATGAGAACGCATATTGTTTTGAACCCAGCATGTCTGGCTCCCGCATAGATCAGGTAGGCCGTGATCTCCGGTGTCTCCCTGTTTATTACTACTTTTTTCCCTAACACGGCAATCTGGGGCTCCCCAAACCTGCCATTTTTCTACACACATTCGAAATGTTCCTCTGCAAAGGAAATCGCCTCCAGCCTTTCCACTCTGCTTCTGCCGGACTGGACGGTCCTCCAAGGTGATGTTCTTACTCTGCCGGCTCCTCCCGGGCCTCTCGGTGATGCACCACCTGGACCTGCTCTAACTGCGATCGGCAGGATTCCTTTACCTTCTTCACTTTCCTCCAGTTTTCTCCGTTGCTCCCCCCTGCTTCTGTTGCCTTCAGTCTCCAGATGTCCCATCTTTCTCCTCCTTGATCCTGTCCCGTAAAGCCACACCTATATTGACAAACGCCTCGGAGTTTGATAATTTACTTAGTGTCAACACAAGGGAAAAAAAAGTAGGCTCTAGAGACGCTGGAGCAGAGCCTGAGAGGTGAGCCAGCTCGGCCTGCGGGACCCATAGTAACCAAATAGGGCCTGCCCTCCTCGGCAGCAGGCTCCACCTCGCAGGATGCCGGGCGCTCAGAGGCGTAGCAGGGGCCCCGCCGCGGCTTTAGTAAGTTCCGCGGGCCCGGAGGGATGGTGGGGACAAGCCAGCACAGCCTGCAGACGCCAGCTCCGATGGACTGAGAGTGTTGGGTAGTGAGTGGCAAAGGCCGCCACGGACCACGACAGCAGGCGCGAGATGCTGCGGGCTGCCAAGCCTCGCGGGCGAGTGGCCCTGGAGCGTCTCCAGGCGCCCGGGTGGGGCCGCAAGCGCGCCCAGCCAGTCACCCCGACCAGTGGGCGCGGCGGAGAGGCAAGGGCGGGCCGGGCCGCAGGCCGGACGCTGTTTGCCCTCTCGGCCTGAGTGTTTGCGCAGCCAGCCTGCAGCGCTCGCCCGCGCCTCGGCCCTTCCTCCTCTTTTCCGACAGCTTCTGGTGGCCCACCTGGACGTGGCGGGTATTCGGGTCACTCCACTCAGGAGAGCCCAGGGTCCTAAACAGGTAGGTGGCGGGGTGCGTTAGGGGCTAGAAAGGGGACCCGGGAGAGGGGCGAGTGTAGAGGGGAAGGGGTCCTCGAGGGGGAGCGCGGGAGGCGCAGGGACCCGCAGGCGGGCGGCGAGGCCTCGGTCCCTCAGCCGGCCGCCCCTCCCTCTGGTCCCTCCTCCGCCGCGCCCGGGGCGGGCTCAGGTGCCGAGCTGAGCCGGCGAGCGCGGCGGGTCGCGCGGCGGGTGTCCGGTGTCGGTGTCCGGTGTCTGAAGCCGCCGGCTGAGTGAGCGGCGGACCTCGAAGGTGGGAGGCTTGCTATCGAGGCGGGGAGTCCCCAGAGGGAGGATCGGAGGGGACTTGGGCGTTCTTCGGGGAAGTTCTGGGATCCGGGAGGGGAAGCGTGTGCCGAGGGGTGTGCTCGCACGCACGCGGCGCGCTTTACGCAGGGCGGTGCGTGGTGGCCGCCCGGGAGGGTGCGGGCTGGCCGGAGTTTCTAGACTAAAGTGGTGCGCAGCCCGCGCGCGGCGCATCGCCGAGGCAGGGGTGGTCTCGGGACCCGCCCTCCCACGGACTCCCCCGCGCCTGTGCAGCAGTAAGAGCAGCCTTGCACCATCACCTGGTGAGGCCGAGGGGACCTCCCTTGCTGGAGACCTTCTAGGCGCAGAGCGCCCAGGACAGGTTTCAGCTTCCGCCGCACTCGCTGGGCACCCTTCCCCGCGCGCCCGCACGCAGGGGCGCCCCCGCGTGGGGCCCTGCTACGTCGCCTCTCTGAGCCCTTGGGACCAGAAGGCGACCCCTGTCAGCTGGGCTGTGACCTTCCTCAACCTAGTGAGACTCTTGCGGGCTCCTGCCGGCAGGTTTATGGGTACCCAAAGGCGTCACAGTTTGCAGTTTTTCTGAGTGGTCTTCCTTCCTGAGAGTCTCAGCCTAGCAGCCTGCCTTTTTCTAAACTTGGATTCTCTTCGCCTCCCAAAAGGCTTTCATTTGATTGCTGTGCGATCCAATATTTTTAAATGGAATAAATAACTGGGCATATTTGGACATAGATTTGGCCTACGTGGAATTTTCTAGGTAACTCTGTGCAGTAATTTGACATTTCTGAAGAATGTTGCATATTTACAAAATGCCAAATTGCTGTCATCACTCTTGATTCATTTAATCCTCAAAAACAGCCCTTTTGCAGATAGATTGGGATGATGAATTTGAGTAAGAGAACTCAAAGTCTGAGAACAGAGTTGACTGTTTAAAAATAAACAGATTAAAATTATGTACTGCCCATTCCACATTTTTATGACTCACGCTGTATCTTTTTATTTTTTATATTTGAAGTCTCAGAATCGTTAAAAGCACAATGTATTGTAGGATCGGGTCTGTGGAAGGTGTGAGAATCAGGCCACATGGTTGAGTGTGCTGGAAAACTTAATTGTTCCTATGTATGACCCTTAGAAAGGTACCTTTAGAAAGTGACTTTTGGGATAAAGAGCAGGTGTGAACTTGTTGCTTGTCATTTCTCTTCTTTTAAGAAAAATGCTGTAGAAGAAGAAAACCGAGTTAGATGAGCCTTTCTTTTTATTAGATCTCCAATAACTGGACTTTCGCTACACTTAGTGTATCAGAGAGGGGAAAGTCATTCAGTTTGAATCAGTGTCAGCAACCCTAGCTTGCCCTGGGAGGGAAGGAGAGGGGGAAAACCCCTGGGTCCTCAATTTCCTCATTTGTTTCCTGCACCCTGGCTCCACTTGTCTTGATAATTTCTCACTAGATTATATTACATAATTCAAAAGTTATGAAGATTCCCAGACTCAACTCACCTTCTAATGTCACAGGCAGTGAAACTGAGTCCAAGGACCCACAGTGACAATCCAAAACCACACGCTTGTATTAGGCAGAGCTGGGCTTCCAGGCTGGAGTGCTGTGGGTTATTCTGGAAACACACCAGCATGCAGTGGTGGGAAAATTCTTGGGGTGGGAGACTGACCACACACCGTCGTCAGCTGGGTTGCCTTCCTATTCACTGAGGACATGAGGAAACCAGGATCTTTTACTCCAGATTGATTGAGTGAGTGCTGGTAGTTAAATGCTATAGGAGCATATAGGAGTTCTTGTCACTCATGAGGGGCTAGACCCTTAGTGCTGCTCCCAGTGGTTGTTTGGAAGAGGATGTTGGGGAGACTGAGTACTTGGTAAGTAAACATCCACCCTGGGCCGATGTGGCAGTTAGCTCCCTGCTGTCTTTCCTGAGTGGGGTGTTTCCCAGTGTTTACCCTTTGCTAAGCTTTTCTACGGTTGACCTGGATGAAGTGTCTGTCTCATGCTGTCTTCCTCATCTGTGAAATGGGAGCAAACTCAGAAGGTTGTTGTGATGATGAAGTGAGTTAACAGGCAAAGGACTCAAATGAGTGCCTGGTACAGGAAGTGTTAGCTCTGTTATCAGGAGCACTCTGGGCAGGGGGGAGGGAGGAATGTGAATTTGGCCCTTTAACAGCATTAGATTCTAATGACTCACCCCTCCAGTAAAGATTCACCCCATGCAAAATGGGGAGCACAGAAGAAGCCTCAGACTTCGCTGGCCCTTGTTTTCTATCATGTTTTAATTCTGTGGGAGCCGACCATTATAGTCACGGCATGTGCCCACCTAAGGACATTTCCTGGAATGTCAAGGGGTTGTTCACTTTGGTTTCTTACCACTTTATCTTGGAGCCTTGGAGTCAAACATGGCAAGGAACCAGATTCTTTCTCTGAAGGAAGAGTGTCCACTACAAACCTCTCCTGCAGTGTGCACTTAGTTGACTCCACCCCATGAGAAGCTGTCACAAGACATCAACTCGGCTCTATGAAAGCCTTTGAAGGTCAACTCAAAGCCAAATCGCTTAGCCAGGGTCCTGGGAGGCGCATGCCTGGCTGAGTCAGTCAGTGGCAGTGCCTTCGATTCTTTTAAAAATTTCTCATAATTTTTTATTCCATTTGAGATCCCCATGCTACAGGAGAGTGTAGGGTGCAGGTAAGTAAGAATGGTTGTAGCTTCAATAAAGGCCCTGCTGTATTAGTGAGTCTAAGTGCTATGGATGCAAGCCACTCTGGATCCACCTGTTGAATGTGCCTTCTTGACTTATAGTAACTTGGTAAGGAGGAGGAGGAAGGGAAGAAGGAGACTCCCTGGAGGTGAGAAGAACATTTAAAAAAATCCAGCTTTGTATAAATGACAAAGCAAAAGAAATAAGAGGAGCCAAAACTATTGTGGTCATGACCTAGCCAAGGGGCCAGTCTCAAGTTTAAGAGTGTTTAAACTTAGTATGGAGAAACAAAATATTTGAGAGGGCATGGCCAGATGGTGAGATTGTTGAGGTATCATAAGCACCAAATATGTAGTCTGTTTCTTAGAATGTAGGTAATTATGAAACATGGTATAAGAATTTTGTATTATCTGTGACATGGAAACAAATGTCTTTTTTATTTTCCCAGAATGGAAATATATACATAATTTCCTTCTGATGATAAAAGTATAAAGGGCTGGCATTTTTTAAAAATTCAATCAAATACACATGTGTAAAGTAGTTTAAGACCTAGTGAAATTCCTGCTGCCTGGTATCACCTTTGAAACCTCTATGTGCTAGAGTCTGTGACTTCTTTCAAAAGAACCTACTAATAATCTTTTATAAATCAAAGATCCTTTGTTGTAAACCTAGTGACCTCTTCATTGGCCCACTTTATCTGGTCTGTAAATTTAGATTTTATTAAATTAGGTTATCTGGAAAAGGTACACCTAAAACCTGGTGACCTTCCAGAATGTACAAGAGTGTTCTCTTTTGCACCTACACTGTTCTCATGACTCCGGAAACTAGACTGTCCTTCTGTGATGGCTAAAGTATATAATTGCTTTTATTTAGTGCTGTGTTCAAGGGGAAATGCAAAAATTGCACGTGATCTAATTTTTATTATTTTTTCTTCCTTGAGCACAGCTCTGTTTGGGTTTGGTTTGGGGGTGAATCTCTCTGTGTAAAATCTCTAAAGTAGTATTTTCTTTTCAAGTAAGTTGTTTAGAGAGAGCTTTTTAAAATTTCTTCCTGTGACTTTTTTTTAAGTTCTTTTTTTTTTTTTTCCCAGTCATACAGTTGGTGGTTTGGTGGCTCTGATGTAATAATATGTTTGCTTTGTTGGGAGAAGGCCAACCCCCTGCTAAATTTTTGTTTCCCTGAGATTGACCTGTATAAAGTAAGGGTTGGGTTTTTTTTTTTTTTTTTTT